>CAXKVW010000532.1:0-402836 GCA_964058825.1 Carex arenaria
ACTCTCTCACTCTCTCTTCAAATGCTTTTGAAATTTTAGTTTTAGTATTTCCAACGATTTGAGAATTCAAGTTGGTCTTTTAATTTGGACTCGTTCAAACTTCAAATCGTTGCTAGATTAACGGCTAAGGTCACAGTATTATTTTTATATTTTTATTTAATTCTAGCTTGCAACTTGGGCAGAACACATCTTCTACAGGTTTGTTTTTACGCCTGATATCCTTTTGAGGATAAATTTATCATTTGAATTGGTCTTTTACATAAATTAATAAGTATTGTATATAGTAGACTCAATATAGTAGTATTTTTTTTTTCTGCAGTCGTGTGCGAGCACGCGCACACACATCTTCTGTATACAACTATATAACATAAAATTTGCTGTTTTATATAATACTATATAGATATATAGATATTACGTACAGTATCTTGAATTTTGAAGCAATAATATGCAGATCATAAAGAATAAATCTCAGGAACCAGAAAACTGTAGTCGAATGGTACCTTTAAGACATTATCAAGAGTGAAAACGGTCAAATACATTTGTCATTTTTTCAACCACAACTTTGCTAATATAAAATAGAGATTCTATAACCCCACAGAAAAACGTCCAGCAAATGATTTTTGTTGGATAATGCGATCGATATCAGAATCAAATCGACATATTATTTAGAAATGTAAAATAAGCAGTGAATATTTATTTTTATTTTGAGGGATGTGAATAAATTATATAACAAATTGCACACTAGTGTTTTTATTGTGTTATTGCTAGAATAAAATTTATCGAATAAAGAAAAAATATAAATAAAGGGAAATTTTGTTTTTTGCCACTCTAAACTTGATATTTGTCAAAATACCACTCAAAAAACAATATTTGTCAAAATGCCATCAAAACTCAATGCCTATTTTAATTTTGCCATTATCCCTCTCTAATTTTTTCAAATGCCCAAACTGCCCCTGTCAGATTTTTTTTTTGTTTTCGAATTCAAATTTTTTCGAATTTCAAAATTTTCAAATTTCAAATTTTTTCGAATTTCAAATTTTTTTGGAAAATCAAATTTTTCGAATTTCAAATTTTTTTTGAATTTAAAATTTTTTCAAATTTTTTTTTAATTTAATTTTCAAATTTCAAAATTTTCAAATTTTTTCGTGGCAGCCTCCGGCTCGGACTCCCCAAAAAAAATTTGATTAAATTTGATTTTCCAAAAAAATTTGAAATTCGAAAATTTTGAAATTCGAAAAAATTTGAAATTTCAAAAAAATTGGAAATTTCAAAAAATTTGAAATTTCAAAAAATTTGAAATTTTAAAAAATTTAAAATTTCAAAAAAAAAAATTTGAAATTTCAAAAAAAATTGAAATTTAAAAAAATTTGAAATTTCAAAAAAATTTGAAATTCGAAAAAATTTGAAATTCGAAAACAAAAAAAAATCTGACAGGGGCAGTTTGGGCATTTTGAAAAATTAGAAAGGGATAATGGCAAAATTAAAATAGGCATTGCATTTTAATGGCATTTTGACAAATATTGTTTTTTGAGTGGCATTTTGACAAATATCAAGTTTTAGAGCAGCAAAAAACAAATTTTCCCATAAATAAAACTAGCATTGGTAGTAACGGAATCTTATTTTAAAAACAAAATTTCCGTTGACCATACAGTCAGTCATATCACAAATCAAAAGAAACAAAAAGAGAAAAGCTTCTCGTTGTCAACAACTCAACATATATGGTAATAAAGTTATAAGATGTACGAAATCCAGTCATTAATCACATTATAACATGTTCCTTAGGACGAAATTAGTCATGTTGTTTGTTACAAGTTTTATTATGGCACGTCATTAATACGTCAAGACATGTCAGATCACATGTGATGACAGAGAAGGAAATTTGTCACGGCGTGACGAGTTATGTCACGTGACGTCACGTAACGTCACGTCATGTGTCGATTACGTGACGTGATTCGCATGTCGCGTGACGTGACTGCATTCTATGAAAATTATACGTCACGTCACGTGACGTGAACCAATCACATCACGTCACGGTATAAAATACATCACGTGGTCACGTATAGTCACGTGAACACGCACGGTCACGGATTGCTTGGATGGCTTGCACTAAATTCTGGTCCCAGTCAGGAAGCTGAGGTGGTTAGCCAACCCAACGAAGAACAAGAACAATACGGATACAATCTGTATATGCACAATTACGAAGATTATGGGTACAATATGTACTATCAGGATTGGGATTATTAATTTAGCTTAATGAATATTTATAATTTGAATTTTTAACAACATTATTTACTCGTTTCAGATTTTTTTATTTTTTTTTTCTGAATTTTTAACAATATAAATTAAAATATAAAAAAAAATTTGATGTGACTAATTCACGTTATGTCACGTCACGTGTGGTCACGTCACGTGTGATCACGGCGTGACTACGCGTGACGTGACCATTCGCGTGACATGATCGTCTGCCGCTATTTTGGTCACGTCACGTCACGCCACATGAAAAAAATAATTGATCACGTCACATCACGTCAGTGACCAAATCACAGCGTGATTGTCACATCACGTCACGGCGTGTCACGTTTTTCCTTCTCTACGTGACGTAACTTGTGCGTTGCATAATGTCTCTCTTTAACTAAAAATAACACATCACAACACATTATACAAACTGACTCAATCACATTACATCACGTCACTTAACACCCTACATGACCAATTTTATGAACATTAAAATTTGCAATAGTTTTTATTTATTTATTTTAGTATTTTTTATATTATTTTTATGAACTAATTTAAAATTTGAAAATAATAATTAAAGATGACATATTATATCACATGACCACACATTATTATATGACTATTTGTACGAGGTGATTTTCCACCGGTTTTTTTATTAATCGAAAATAAATTAAATAAATATCGAAAAGGGGGAACGATTTCGGTTTTTTTCGAAATCTAATAAAAACGGGGACATTGTTGACGTCCCTGCGGACGGAGACAAAATCAACGTCCATATTAATCATAATCAGAACCCATTAATCTTAACTCTTAATCCATACGGAGTCCGAAGGAAAAAAAAAAAGTGCGGACGGGGACATTGTTAACTTCCCTGATAAAAAAAAAAAAAAAAAATGCGGACGGGGACATTGTTAACGTCCCTGATGGACGGTGAAAAAATCCACGTCCCTAGGCGTCCCAAATTCCTTCCAACCAACGCAAAATCAGAATCTACGTTCGTAAAGTTTCTTAATTTCATTTTTCATTCGAAGCTCTCCGAGAAGACTAAGACGCATCCTTCAGATCATCAGATTCTAAAACTAAGGTATCTCAATTTAATTTATATTTAATTTGTAGTTAGCCAGTAGAATAAATATTTGCTTCTATTGATTCATTTGATAAAGATTGTAATAATTATATATATCTTATGAAAATTATCTACTTGTTAAAATTTGTTATATTTATTATTTGACATAATTTATATTGTCTAGATTATTTATTTTGTAATAATTGTAATTTTATGAAAACAAATTTAAAAAAGTATATGTTAAAAAAATTATACGTGATTTATTCATTTATTTTGTAAGAATTGTAAAAATTGTAATTTGAAACAATTAATTATACGTGATTTATTCATTATTTAAATGATACGTTAAAAAAATTATACGTGATTTATTCATTTATTTTGTAAGAATTGTAAAAATTGTAATTTGAAACCATAAATTATACGTGATTTATTCATTATTTAAATGATACGTTAAAAAAATTATACGTGATTTATTCATTTATTTTGTAAGAATTGTAATTTGAAACAATAAATTATACGTGATTTATTTATTATTTTGTAGGCTATTGATAAAAAAAATAATCATGTTAATATTGAGGATTCATTTTGGCGGTGAAATACAATACAGTAAAAGTGGAGTACAGTATAGTACTAGCTCTCAATTCGCATTGAGCGTAACTGGTGAACAATCTTGGTATGATGTGAAAGGTGAAATTTATCGACAACTTGGATATTCCGAAAGTGAGTACAACCTGAAAGCACATGCACGGGTTAATGTTGGTACAACAACCAACCGTTATTATGAGAGCATAGAAATCGTGTGCGATCAGACTTGGAGAGGTATTTATAACCAAAGTATGCTTGCTCAGACTCAGTATTCTTTTGTTGATTTATACATTGAATTGATACCGGAGACACAACGAGAACCTCGACGGACCCAATATGGTGCTAACGATGCGGGTCCCAGCCATTTTGAACCCTATCAGACACAACAAATACCGAGACGAGACCTTTATCTCCATCTGACACAACCAGAACCTTGGCAGACCCAATATAGTGATAACTATGCGGGTCCCAGTCACTTCCAACCCCATCAAACACAACAAACACCGAGGCGAGACCTTTATCTGGATCCTTATCCAGATGCTTCAAATTTGTTACCGACTGTTCAGACAGAATACAATAATCAGTACAGTCCATGGGCTGATCCGTCGGAGGTTAGTGGTTCTTATTCTGAACGCAATAATGAGTACAATCCATGGGTTGATTCGCCGGATGCACGCGATCCTTGTGATAACCTTGATGATGTGCCGCAAAGTGATGATGAAGATGACGCTGACTCATGTGAGAGTGACGCCGACTAGGATAATGAAGCTGATTCCGAAGGGGATGTCCCACATGATACACCGGCATAACCACACCAGCCAGTACCACTTCACCCGGTGGCAAGCTTCAGTGACACCTCAGGATTCCGAGAGGCAGATGTCGACTTCTTCGGTACGGCCCAACACATTGATGATCCACTTGGTATAGGTAAAGAGTACTCTTCAAAAGAAGCTCTACAAATGAAAATAAATCATTACCACATCAAAAAAAATATTCAAGTGAGAACCACGCAAAGCAATAGAACATCCTTGATTATAGAATGCCGGGACAGTAGGTGTGAGTGGCGTTTGTATGCCAGGTCTGGATTTTTTTCATCCAAGTGGGAAATTAGAACAATTAAAGCACCACATACGTGCTTTGCTGAATCTAATCGTACTGATCATGTACAATTAACTGCAGCAGTAATCGCCGACTGTATCAGAGAAGATATTAGGGAAGATGTTACCAAAAACATTAAAAGTATTAAAGGGCTAGTCCGTCAAAAATTTAACGGAATTACTCCCAAATATAATAGGTTGTGGCGTGGCCGAGAGTTGGCAATCGCACAAATATTCGGTAGTTGGGAAGCCTCTTACAACCTTCTCACCCCATTTTTGGAAGCAATTAAAAGAACAAATCCCGGGACAAAATATGGAGTTGCGCACGTACCCACAGATGATCCAAGAGAAAGATTGTTTAAGGCAGCCGTGTGGGCTTACGGTCCGTGCATTGCTGCAGTGCCTCATCTCAGGCCAGTCATTAGTATCGATGCATGCTTCCTGTCTGGCAGGTATCAAGGAAGATTACTGATGGCGTGCGGTCACGATTTCTATGCTCTCATAATAACGGTTGGTTGTTGTACCAACATTAACCCGTGCATGTGCTTTCAGGTTGTACTCACTTTCGGAATATCCAAGTTGTCGATAAATTTCACCTTTCACATCATACCAAGATTGTTCACCAGTTACGCTCAATGCGAATTGAGAGCTAGTGCTATACTGTACTCCACTTTTACTGTATTGTATTTCACCGCCAAAATGAATCCTCAATATTAACATGATTATTTTTTTTATCAATAGCCTACAAAATAATAAATAAATCACGTATAATTTTTTTAACGTATCATTTAAATAATGAATAAATCACGTATAATTTATGGTTTCAAATTACAATTTTTACAATTCTTACAAAATAAATGAATAAATCACGTATAATTTTTTTAACGTATCATTTAAATAATGAATAAATCACGTATAATTAATTGTTTCAAATTACAATTTTTACAATTCTTACAAAATAAATGAATAAATCACGTATAATTTTTTAACATATACTTTTTTAAATTTGTTTTCATAAAATTACAATTATTACAAAATAAATAATCTAGACAATATAAATTATGTCAAATAATAAATATAACAAATTTTAACAAGTAGATAATTTTCATAAGATATATATAATTATTACAATCTTTATCAAATGAATCAATAGAAGCAAATATTTATTCTACTGGCTAACTACAAATTAAATATAAATTAAATTGAGATACCTTAGTTTTAGAATCTGATGATCTGAAGGATGCGTCTTAGTCTTCTCGGAGAGCTTCGAATGAAAAATGAAATTAAGAAACTTTACGAACGTAGATTCTGATTTTGCGTTGGTTGGAAGGAATTTGGGACGCCTAGGGACGTGGATTTTTTCACCGTCCATCAGGGACGTTAACAATGTCCCCGTCCGCATTTTTTTTTTTTTTTATCAGGGAAGTTAACAATGTCCCCGTCCGCACTTTTTTTTTTTTCCTTCGGACTCCGTATGGATTAAGAGTTAAGATTAATGGGTTCTGATTATGATTAATATGGACGTTGATTTTGTCTCCGTCCGCAGGGACGTCAACAATGTCCCCGTTTTTATTAGATTTCGAAAAAAACCGAAATCGTTCCCCTTTTCGATATTTATTTAATTTATTTTCGATTAATAAAAAAACCGGGATTTTCCAGGCAATTTGGAGTTGCTACATGCGATCTTTTGTGGCCTTCTTTGAGTGAACATGACCATAGTTTTAGTTTTTCTTAAAATGGCTTTGCTGCAAACAAAGAGTGCTACATAATCAGCTTCACGGGTGGGGCAACAGAAATTTCTTTTTATAAGGAATTTAAAACTCAGCTGTTTCTTCCAACTGTCGAGACGTCCAGTCCTCGACAATGAACGTTAGAATTTGACATAATGTTATGAACAAAGTGATATAATTTGTGATTAATTTGTTTTTTTTACATATTTGAATTGAACTCTGAATAAAATGCGTAAAAATGTATAATACATTTTATTTGCAAATAAAACGCGAATCGGCAAATTATTTGTGAAAAAAATGAGAAAAAAACAATTTTTTTTATTTTTGTTTTTGAAAAGTTTTTTTTTTTGGAACTTTTTTTTTTGCTTCCTTATTGTACTGAATCATTCCCGAATTATATTATCTGTTTGAAGTCGCCTCTTCTCTATTACAGGAGAAGAAAGGAGGGTGTGGTAGCAACTGGAGATAATACGCCAATAGTATTTTGAGATTTCAAGAAAATCGGTTTAACAGCACGAGACTCCATAAGAGTATGAGAGCTTATTTTTGTTCTTGGTGTCAATAATCGCAAAATAAAAAATTAGAGAAAGAGAATGAAATTGGTAAGGCTAAGAAAGAGGAGAAACTATTGATACACAATATGTATTGGTGATTTGATTCCAGAAGAGAGTAGAGAGAGATGTACCAACATCCTTTGTTTTTGGTCTAACGGAGGAGAAGATAACGTCGTCAGCCTTAATTAACAAATCACGATGGAATCTTGATGAAATTATGTCATACGGTGATGAAACGCTTTGGAGGAGAGTGTAGTCCAAAAGACTTCGGACAAAATCCGTTCCCATTAAATTATATATAATATATTTTTTTTATATATAACTATATATATTGTATTTTTATCATTATGTTCATCTATACATCATTTTATATAATCTTTTATTCGGTAATTAATGATAAAATTGATTTATACTACAATTTATATGGTTTTTAATTAGTAATTGAGTAAGGCTTGGGTAGTTGGGTACTATGGATAACATAAGGCTATCTGTACTACTGCCTCAAAAACCTATCATAGAAACTTCAAAGTTCGATTTAAGTAGCTCAATAAATTAGTTATATAATGAACTTGTAGAATATCAATTTTTACTATTTTTGGAATTTTTTTTACTATTTTTATGATTTATAAAAGATTGCAAAAGAGAGTCTAAAATGTTAACAATTTTCTTTTATTTTTAAGTCATTTTTTGCTATCTTTCATAAATCATAAAAAAATAGTAAAAAAATATTCAAAATGATAAAAATTGGTACTCTACAAGTTCATTATATAACTAATTTATTGAGCTACTTAGATCAAAGTTTGAAATTTATTTGATAGATTTTTGAGACCATAGCACGAATGACCTTATGCTATCCATAGCACTCAAGCCTTACTCTTAATAATTTATGACAAAATTAATATATGCAACTTTTACATAGTTTCATTTGATTAACATTCTATAATTTTTTAAAATAATATGATACAAATTTATAATTTTTATATTTTTATGATGTATTTAATATATTTATTTATTTGCTGTATTTCTAAATTAAATTATGTAAATTAGTAATTTGTTTGATAACTACTCATTGACTGTTTTGTTACCAGTTATCTAAACTAAGGTATAAACAAAGCTAACATTTAACGAATAAAGGTAGGATATAGATAAGATTGATTCTAAAAGAGTACGTGTATGAACATTCATTACCTTTATCACTAGACCAAAAATTGTTTCTCAATTAAATCTAAATAGATCCATACATAATCTTAATAAATGAGTCGGATCAGATCTGGATCAAACTCAACCCGAGTCGGATCAAAAATTCATACCTGATCTGTTTAACTATCGGATCGGGTCAATCCGTTTGGGTTGGGAAGGAAATTGACATCCCTACTTTTGAGGCCCATGATATAGTATTAAACTCGACTATAGCAATAACAGGTAAATCCTTGAGACAAATAAAAATAACACAGAATCAGCCTCTAGAACAAAGCAGCTGAGCCTGAGCCTCACAAGAAACTTTCCAACAGATCTAAGAAAAATGACCCATTTGAGAATCTACAAAAAATCCCTCCTGTTCTTTCTAAAAGAACCGTTTAATGAACTTGTGGTTGTGGAAGGGCCGAAGAGGTCAAATACACACATCTATTTTTGTTTTTATACCGTTACAGATCAGGTGTCCCGAGTTCAACAGATAGCAATGCAGTAGAAACCTCCTTGACCCAAGCATCGACTCGCACCAGAGATTTGATCTGACGGATTCCCAATACCCTAGGTTGTACTTGTACCCATGACACATGCACTGTAACCTCCACTTGATCAATTATTCCTTCTATTAGATGCACCTGGGCATGAATTTATTAATGACCCTTTAGCACATATCATGCTTTCTTTTTTTCTTTATTATTATTATTTTTTAAATAAATATCATATTTATGGGGAAGGATTTGAAAATCTGTTATGAAAGTCTATTTACCGAAAGACCGTGAGAAGGTACTCGACATCACTGATGGAAAGCTTGGTTCACTCAAGAATCAAACTCAATGGATTCGCTCTCTTCTGAGGCCGGCTATAAAAATAGAAATATAACAAAAAAGAAACATATTCATCAAAATGTTCTAGTTGGTACATATTGAGAGAAGACCCAAGGAACAAGACACCAAATTTAATTAGGTGATTCTGTTTTTAAGCAGGACAGAGCAGAAAAAAATATAACAGAGAAAAAGATAACAAAAAGGAATCTGACAGGTACCAAAAAAAATTGAAGTTAATCCTATAGATGATTTCCATGAGGCCGAGTATGTTGATATTTCCAAGCAACTTACCCTCATGCACCAGTGTAGGTTGAGAACTCAAAGCCGCACTATGCATGTGGCACATTTCCTGGTACCGCACCAGGCTGCTATTAGACTGTTTATCTGCATTATACACACATAATTACAAAAGTGGAGAAGAAAAAAAAAATATAGACATCCAAAGTGGAGAAAAGGAGGGATGCTTGCTCTTGTGCTTACAATGGATGAGCTAACAGCCCGCGGAAGTTGTAGGCGTTGTCCCCAAGTAGTGCCCAAATCTTATCAACAACGAATCTTACCACACTAATCAATGGTTCCATCAAAAGTCTTCCAGCATGAGCCCAAGATGTCCATCTGAAATGAACAATAGACCAATCAAATAATTAAAAAAGATATCACATGACAATGATGATTACTAAAGAGAAAAAAAATCAAGGTATTGTCATACAAGATATTGATACCACAAAAGTCAAGTCAACTACCATCACACAACAAGCAAAGCCTACGATACTGGCAATGGTGTCAAACTAGTCAGCCTTAGCTGAAACCAGATGGCCAAAACTACTGGTAGTATGTACTGGTACCAGACACTTCAGAAATCATAAAAGGTATGAGAGAGATATTGAAGAAAAATAGTGGTGAAAAAAATACAAAACATAAGTATATAAAGAAGTGTTACCTGATCTTCAAATTTTACGGCCTGGGAATGTAAGACCAAAATCCATTCAAAGCCTAAGTACTTGAGCACATGAGAATATCATCGGAAGAATCAGAGCCACATACATCAGAGTAATTCATATGCTCCTGATCACACATGCTTATTCCAAAATTGACCATTTCTTTACCAAATTCACGACCCAAGTACCGGGATACCAACAAACAAGTAACCTTATTGGAATTTACACCAGTTTCAAGCATTCTTCTTAACAGAACCAAAGCTAACCCAGTACGGTTTGATTTGAACAGATGAGCAATTAGTGTATTAAATGAGACAGAATCCATCTCAATTCCCCTATATTTCATTTCCTGCAGCATTTTCTGCAATGAATCCGAATCGTTTGCCTTACAAAATCCTTGAAGTATGACATTATAGGTACGCAAGTTCGGTGAAACACCATGCCATTTCATCCAGTTGAACAAGTCGCAGGCTTCTGTTTTCCTACCAGCCCGAAAGAGCCCATTTATACCAATGGTATAGCACGCTGCATCTAGCTTGTGCATTTCCAAAATCGCTCTTCTTAAAAGCTTTGTGGCTGTATAGTGCTTGCCTCTTTTGAACAGACCGCCCAAGATAGCAGCATGTACATAAGAGTCTAAATTACGATTTTTGGTGGTTACTATACAGTACATGTCAACAACACTATCAATTTCTCCTAGCTCCAACAAGCTATTGAACAAAGCGGAATAGGTATAACTATCAGGATTGAAACCATTTTCAACCATATGGTTAAAGAACTCGACAGCTCGGTGAGGATAACCAGCCTTGCAAAGCGCATTCATCATGGAATTACAAGCTTTGAGGTCAAAAGTGACATCAAATTGGGAAATTAAGGAGTCAAATAGTTTTTCCCTACCAGATAAGCCCAAAACAGACAGTAGTGTGGATAATGTGCATTTATCTGGCTTAAAATTATTTTCGAGTAATTTGATGAAATAACTAATAGCATCACTTTGCCTCCCAGCTTTCGCATAGCAGTCCATAAGCACATTGTAGAGCACCAAGTCAGGTTTGCAATTTAAATATTTCATTAAATCCAATAAGTCAATAACTGAATCATATCTCTCAGCTTTAAACAACCCCTTTATAAGAGAAGTGTATGTTACAACTGAAGGAGAGAGTCCCAACTGTACCATCTTTTGTACATATCTACAAGCCATGTCAATTTCTCCTCTATGACATAAGGCTTCAATCAAAATTGACCAAATTGGCACAGTTGGTTGTGTACCAGATACAACCATAAAAGCAAACAACTGAAAAAACTCGGAAATTGTTCCCTGCTTTCTACAACAATCAAAAATGGCCCAAAAAGATCCAGGGGTGGGGTAGAAAGATTTATTAACCATAATCTTTAACACATCTCGTACTACCAACCAATCACCAATCTTGCAAAGATTGGTCAAGGAAGTGCTGTAAGTGAGAAAATTTGGGAATTGAGTCTCTCTCATAAACCTCATTGCAGTATCAACTTGACCAATTTTAAACAGTACATCTATAATTATATTCCGGGCAAATGTATTGGGCACAAAATGATACCTAGCCATTTCCTCAAACACCTCGAGTGCAGACTTGTACAAACAGCTGCGCCAGTAGATTCTCAGCAAAACCAAGAAAGTTGACGCCTTTATGGGACAACCTAGACTCCTGAGTTCTTCTATAATGTTTCTGACAGACCCATATCTGTCAGTAAGCCGGTTCACGACAGGTACCATATGATCAAATGAACCGGGAGCATGGAAGTAATCAGGTTGTCGGGCACACCACAAGAAGAAGCTTAGGGAAACTGAATCAGATGGGCAATTAGATATGGTCGTGTGGACGATTTGTGGAGAGAGAGAAAAGAAGTTTTCTTTTAGATTTATCGGTTTAGAAATTGAGTTTATCAAGGTATTGAGACCAAGCCGGCACGGGACAAAGAAGTGTTTTCTAGGGATCATGGATTCCCTCAGATTAGTATTCTACGTCGCGGGGCATTGCAAGAGGGGATCTCAGCCAATAAAACACTTCCAAATTTTGTTGATATTTTAGCGAAGAAATTTCAAAAGAATCTCGCGTGGTGGCGCGCGGTGGGTTTGAACTCAGGGCGGCTGCCCTCGTAAGAGGAATTCGTATCCTCTGCATCAACTCAAAAGAGAATCAAAAGACCATCCGATAAGCTCCAAGAACTGTACCAGAATCCTGTGTTAAAATTAGGGAACCCATTTTTACAGAGCAGTTTTTAGTGCGTACAGAGTTCGAATTTTTTGATGGACCAAAATACCCCTACATCAAAGGCAGAAGATTTACTCTGTAAAATTCGAACGCTGATGATCAGGGGTATTTTGGTCCATCAAAAATTCGAACTCTGTACGCACTAAAAACTACTCTGTAAAAATGGGTTCCCTAAAATTAGATGATCGAATTGACTATGTTTAAAATCAGACGGTTGTGATGAATTAACTCAAAAAATTTCAGAGAATACGTGTTCTCATAAAAAAAAAAATTTAATTTAGTTCTTTAATGTGGAAATTTTACAAACTACTCATTTTTATTTGGAATAAAAAGATTGCAAGGTCCGTTTCATTTTGAAACTAATAAAGTTACAAACTAAAGCAAAAGAATGTTCAAAACTACAACAATCTTAAGGTGAACGTACCCCTAGAAACAAAACATAGACATAAGAGTATTGGTTAAACAGTCCTAAACAGTAAGGACTAGAGAAAAAAATGTTTGTTTAAAGACATAAGCTAAAAAAAATGAAATATTTTTAGCAGTAGATTTGGTGTGTTTGAATGGGTGAAGAAAGTTATTAATTCGGATTAATATTATTCCGAACTACTATGTTTTATATGTGTGTTTGGATGGGTGAAAACTAGTCACTAATTTGAGTTAGTACTAATCCGAGTTACTATTATTTATTGGGGTGTGTTTGAATTAGCAAATTAGATTATTTTTTGTTTATCTTTTATTGGTTTTCTCACTATTTTACTAACCCAACAAAATGTTGAATTAGCTATTATTCTCAAACTTGAAATTAGCTTCATTCTTTGTTTCATCCAAACATAGTGAAACTAGGAGATGATCTTGGCTTCAAGAAGTTGAGCTATCTTCTCCATCAGAGGGGGATGCCAGCTATGCATCATTGTTGGGGGAATAGCCTGCATAGGAATGAGGTTGGTGTCTTTATACATCCAATGTCTAAGTTCTTTAGCATCTTTTTTAAGACCCATTCAGTAAACTATAATAGTCATTATAAAAAGAATGATATTTTTATCAGAGAAGCATGTTTTATTTTCAAAACATATTAGATTTCTATGTTTCCAAATACACCAAGCAAAAGCTCTGAAAGTTGGCAAGAAAAAGTGTTGTTTCTTTTTAAGTAAAGAGAAAGTAAAATTTATGACATCCTCTATGGAAGTCCAGGAACTAAACAAGTCCTGGCAATCTTTCAACCAAAACCAAATTTGTCTAAATAATATTAGATGAAGAAGTGGTCTATTGTTTCAGGTTGGTCACAAAAGTGGCATTGGTTGGTACCAGACCAGCTCTTGTCAAGCAAATTATCTTTAGTGAGTATTGTATTATGGATTAAGAGCCACATAAAGACCTTGATTTTGAGAGGTAATTTAGTATCCCACCAAACCATCCAGTGTTCAGATTGGACTCTCTAAAAGTGATAAAATTATATAGGGATTTGATAATGAATTGGCCATGGGACTCTCTGATCCAATGCAATGTATCTTGTAGTTGAGAAGTTAAGAATGATAGCTTGTAGCTCCTACCAATCTTTAGCATCTACACTTGTGGGTTCTTCTAAAGAAAATAGTTTGCCCTTGAGAGAGCAAAACCTCCTGGAGGCCTATGTTTGGATTGGAGCATTATTAGTAGAGATAGTGTCAATAAACAGATAAAGAGCAAGAATCAAACCAGACATCACACCATAATTTCACAATCAGTCACCCTTGGGTTTTTGCATACCGTTGTTACTTCTATCTGTTTTGATTGTTATATCTATCTGTTTTGATTGTTATATCATTTTTGATGTAGGTTTTCAGTTATTGTAAGAGGATTTATAATCTTTACTTAGTGGATGCCACTACCGTCGCATAGTCACACTACCACACTACCAACCGAGACTTCTCCCGTGAGGCTTGACTCGATTGGTGCAAGGAGATATGTGATTAGTCCAAAGTCACAACCTTCACTTGATCAGGTATCTCGATTGATCCTATAGGGTGTCCCCGTGGTAAGGTAAGACAATGCGACATTCATCTACGAATTGTAGTCGAACCCCAATTCGGGAGTCTTGGCATTCGCAGACTCATCGTCTTGCCTTACCACGGGGACACCCTATAGGATCAATCAAGGAACCTGGTCAAAAGAAGGTTGTGACTTTGGGCTAATCACATATCTCATTGCACCAATCGAGTCAAATTCCATAGGAGAAGTCTCGATTGGTAGTGTGACTATGCAGTGATATCGGTAGCCACTAAGTACGAATTATAAATCCTCTTACAATAACTGAAAAACCTACATCAAATAAGATATAACAATCAAAACGGATAAAAGTAACAACAATATGCCAAACTTTAGGAATTCACACCATTATCTATTTACTTACTTTTAATTTTCACTAAATACTTTTGATCATTGACCAGATCTTAAACTCGAATTTTCATATTTTATCTAGCATTTTGAAGAATTGTGATTTAATTGCTTAAGACTATAAATCTTATTCCTTACGGATTGACACTCGATTATACTACTCGATAAGATTGTGCGCTTGCAATCCGACCCAATAATATATCGAGTGTATAAATATTAAAAGTAGACCATTGCTCCCTCCGAAGTGATCAAAACCCTACGTAATTCACTCACACTTTGAGTATGATCACAGACTTTAAAGCATTGCACAAAATATCAGTGTTCCAAATAGTGGTGCTATAGTATTTTTGAACCTTAAAAATATAGCATTGTCATATTTTTCAGCACAATAGCGGTGCTATAGCATTTTTTTAACATTTCGATGAAGACGCGATAATCGTTATTTAGAACTTTACATAATAGTGATGGGTAATTTAAATTTGAATTACAGTTACATAAACATAAAGTAATTATTAAATTTGTACAATTAGGATGAAAGAAAGCTCTGTAATATTATTTAGTAAATTATTTAGAAGGAGCCAATAGTTATTTACCATTACTTTTAAATATTTTATATAAAATAAAAATTAAATATGAAAATAAAAAAGAATATATTAAGATGCTTAATATGTCTTAAATTAAAATTAGAATAAACTGATTGAAAAATAATTATTGAAATTATCTATCTGGTAGAAAGAATATATTATTTTTGTAAGTGTAAGAATGATTCTTTTTGTAGATGAGAGTTCAAATCTCTATCATGCTTCTATTTTTTATTTTTTATTAAAAATATATATATAAAAATTATAAAAGATAAGTATCTCTTCATATGGATTAACTAATTCCGTAGTTACTACATTACTTTTATTTTACACTCATACGACAATTCAAGTGTAAATTAAAAAAAATTTCTTTTTTATTTCGCAAAACATGACATAAATAAATATATTATATGAGAGAGTTTACAAAAATGCTTAATTTGTTTTTACAAATTTGAGAACATTATTCCTATGGGACTCTCTTTTACAAGTTTAATAAAAATGAAAAGGCTTATTAAGCTATTTGTAAAAATAAATTCGATCCAATAAGACTATTAATGTAATTTTTGTTGGTGGGCCAGATCATAAATAATCCCGATAAAATTTCTTATAATATGGGCGATGGAGAGGATCCCCGTCTTCAGAGTTCAGAGTACTACGGCTGCCCACTTGGACCCTCGCTTGCTCCTCCCGTGCAGTCCATTATGTCACTGGCACCGCTCCGTTCGGCTGACCACCGGGTCCCATTATCGGCGTTGCGAGTAAGAACTAAGATATCCCTCCTCCTCCCCATGCTTGATGCTTCCCTTTTCTCCTCTCTTACTAAATTAAAACTCTTGTCACTCTAACCCTTGGAAATATATGTATTTATTTTTATTTAGCCCCGTAATGGCGTCTCCAGAGCAACTCTCTCTCTATCTCCGTATATTTACGCAATCCGACGGAACAACTTAGTGCTTTTCATTAGTCGTTGCTCTCATAAATATCAACCACAACCACAGGTGAATTGCAAAAGAATTTTTTTTTAACTACTGTTCCAGGGATCATGTTTTGTTTATAATCAGTCAAGATTATTTTTCAAAATGGTTGATTATTCCAATGCAGAAGTTTAGAGGAATTTATCAAGTTATATAAAGTAAGCTATGTTAGGAGATTGGAGTAATTGCTAGAATGGTTGTAGGAATTGAACTTATTTAAGCTTCTATTTCCAAAATTGAAGGCATTAGACATGTTATCATTAAATGTAAACAATATGAGATCTCAATTGTGATGAATGTTCACTCGATTTCCTTTTTCAGGTTGATAGTATTCCTGTTGGTGATGTTAAAGACGTATCATTAACCTCTGTTGGTAATAATGTTAAAGGGATACACTCTTCATCTATCATTGCTTCATATCCTGTACTAATAGCTTCACTATCTTTTTTATTTTTCTGCTAGGTCCAGAAAACAGTGGGGTCAATGAAAGGGGAAAATTCTCCTCTAACGAGTACGAACTGCTCTTTTGTAGATAAATAGTACACCTCTGTTATCAACTTAGTCTTGATGCAATCAAGCCTGGTACTGGTTAGTAACTTGGTTCCAACTACCTGATACTCCAGTTTGGACTCAAAGATACATTTTTTTTGTTTTGTTTTGGTCCTGATTTAAAAATAAGGTGAATGGGGAGGAAGGGAAGGAAGAGGGGAGAAAGGAGTATGCTAACCTTTCTACCAAGTTTTAATTTCAGGAGGTAATGAAGGAAAATGGAGATAAACCTATTCATTTCTTTAAGATTTGTTCCCTCTTAATTTGGAGGGTAACAAACTTAACTCTCTCCTTATTTTCCTCCCCTTCCATTCACTTTCCTTTTGTCCCGAGCATGGGAGCAGACCCAGGGTGGACCATTCTTTTTTACTTTTGTATTTTTTTGGTTATTACGGTAAGTGATGTCTGTAACACGAAAATCCATTTAAAAATTTTATAAGATGGACACTTCTATTTTTTTTCACTGCTTTTTTTGTAGATGTCTCCTTCAAAATTTCAAAGGTTAATTTTTCCAATAGCTACTAAATAGAATGAAATTGTATCATTTACCAGTTACCATGAGTTCTCTGACAGTAAATTATAGTTTATATCCTGGACATGATTAGATGGCACTACTAATATATCATGAACTGTCACTTTGTCAGGATGCTTCACAAGCTGAAGAGATATGGTGTTGCTGGCATCTTGTCATATGGGCTACTTAATACCGTCTATTATTTAACTACCTTTCTTCTAGTTTGGTGAGTTAATTATCGAATGAAATAAAAGACAAATTACACACTTCTTTTCCTTGTTAATATTGCTGTTTCACACCTTCAGCTAAACCTTCTTTCCAGGTTTTATTTTGCTCCTGCTCCCAGCAAATTGGGCTATGCTGCAGCTGTCGAGCGGTTAATACTTTTTAACTAGAGATAAATTTACAATGAATGCTAATTTATGTTGTTGCACTATTAATTAATGTTTTCCATTGCAGATTTGTTAAAGTAATGGCAATGGTGTGGGCTGGAAGCCAGGTCACTAAGATCATTCGAGCAGGAGGGTTGGTATACTTAAAACTTGGTTTGAAATTAAATTCTTTAAGTGAAACTCATTTTCCTGAATTTGCATAGCTGTATGTATGTATCAGAAATTATTAAAATCAACTATCTTCAATTCAACTCCAATGCCAAAAAAAAAAGCTATTCTTTTATGCTATAGGGCGCTGGCATTGGCTCCTTTTGTAGACAAAGGATTATCATGGTTCACTGTCAGATTCAAGTTCGAGTCTGAAGGAAAGGTAAAGTCTAATTTTGAACATCAAATTTGATGAAATGAAATATAATCCACAGATTCTGAAAGAGTGAATGTCGCCTTTGATTTATTTCAGGCATCTGTAGTGATAGCGGGTTTTTGTTTTGCACTGGCTCTTCTCTTGTTCTTTGGACTAACATTACTTTGGGCCTAGGAACAATTATTTTTAAGGAATTTTCTTGAAATATAGTTTTAGGCATGCTTTCCTCAAATTTTTTTTTTTTCATTTGTTACTTTTTCTCATTTTCTGCTTGTACAGTTCAGCCTAATTGACTGGAATTCCAAATTTCTAGCCATCAGAAGCATTGAATGCTAATTAGGTTGACAAGATATTGCTAATTAGATTGACAAGATATATTTTAAAATCTAATGAAATGTGGCAGAGATTATTTGTATAGCCTTGAACTTTGAAGTTTTTTACTGTTTTTTTTTATTTTGTTTATTTTGCCAATTCAGCATTTTGGCCGGGTAGATTAATTATTTGCTCTGAACCAATAAATGGTTATTTATTTATTTGTTTCGTTACACATAAAAAATAGTGTCATATGTATTTTTATTTTTGGTGACATGTGTAAAGAGGCCTAAAAATTGACTAGCACATTAAGTTTTACAAGCTCTTGATGCCCATTGAAATAAAATAGAAATATGAACTTTTGATATGCACGGTTTGATGTTCTAATTAGAAGTTGGCATGTTTTTTAGTACTAACAGTTTTCAGTATTCTATACGATATTTGTTACTCTTTAGGGAAATTTACAATAAAATATTTGATACTTTTTTAGGGATATTAATACATAAAAAAATATATAAGTAGTTGTATCTTCTTAGTTGTTGGATCTGCTGAGGTGACTATAGGTCTCATTTATTTTATTGTTTGATGTTCTAATTATATGATGGCATGTTTTAATACCAACAGCTTTCAGTATTCTGAGGTCATGATAGGTCTTATTTTCATGATTTGAAGTTCTGATTAAAAGGTTTTCAAGTTTCAGTACCGACAGTTTTAGTATTGGATCTATTACATAAAAGCTCTATGTGATTGATAACAGGTACAGATATTATAATAGCTATAACTGATATATATAGACCGGCCCTGTCAGCCATTCAAAACAGTAGAGTGCCCATCCCCCTCTCTTCTGGTGGCTTCCCTACTACCACCTTCCCAATTACAGTAAAAACTGTGAAATCAATGTTCTCTAAACCTATGCACCTGCTTAGTCAGCATCCGATGCTTCTGTACACCTTCTGTTGTTCTTCTATCCACCTCTGATGCAGTTGAAATGAGGGTTTCTGGGTTGAAGGGGCGGTCAATGTTTGAGCTGGAGCTGTAGATTTGTTCTCAGTTTCGGCATAAACTTGTGTCCTCTCACCTCGACTTATCTCTGTGCTCAAGTTCTTGTTAAAAGAATATTGTGTTGGCTTCTCAGCAATGTTTATTTCTGTGCTCAAGCTCCCCTTGTCAAAAGAGTAATGGAAGAAAAGACCTTTTGGCTTGTCTTGAATGTTTCTTTCTGTGCTTAAGTTTGTATCTTGCAAAGAAAGGTCATTTGCCTTTACAGCAATATTTCTCTCTATGTTGGAGTTCTGGTTAAAACAATCTTGTGAAAAAGGGTTCTTGTAGTTCTCTGGAAACGGTCTGTTAGCACTTTCTGGCAATAACTGTTGCCCGCTACCGTTCTCAGAATCAGACAGTTTACTCGCAGTCTCTACCAAAAGAAGTTCCCAAACTTCTGAATCTGATTGTTTTGTTTTCTCTTTAAGTGTGTCAAAAGGCATTATAGATGAACGGATCCTTTCATATGCTTTCTTTTTCTGAGTACTTGTTGGTTCAGAGGCAACCGAGTAAGTATCAGACACAACATCGTCAGGCCTTTCTCTAGGTATAACTTGGAGGGAGAACCTTGGCTGGCTCCTTGTATCTGATGCAGGTGATGATTCAACTGGTGCAAGACTGTTATGTAAGTGGGATTTTAATGTAGTCACCAAGTTCTGGGATATCATCTGTACATGTGGGTACTCCCTCATCCTTCCTACACCAATCTTAATACAAAGGTCGTAGAGGGAATCCAGCTCCTCAAACTGTTTCGCTGCCAAGTCACACGCCTCAACTGTCTTGATGCGGCAATTCTTATCTAACTGGAAGAATTTGTCAAGCAATAGAGTGAGCCCAGCAGTGATGTCACGATAGAAATCAAAGCTCTCACGAGCAACCATGAAAAGCGTAATATGTATGAGGTGGTTGTTACGGGCTGGTCCAGTGGGTTTCATAGATATCACGCGGTCGAGCAAGCGTCGCCAATGCAGGATATGGTCAAGTATTACTGCGGGCTTCATACTGATCAAATCAGTAGATCTATGACCTTGGGGGTTGAGTTTCCGGAGCTTTCCAAAGAGCGCTGATTCAAGTCGAGCATCAAGGTAGCGTGCATAGGTCCGAACAAAGGCCGTGTAGTCCCATGGGTTCGAGTAGCTAGATTGAGATGCTGAGAAGTTTGATAGGTCCAATAGGTGGTGACCACCTGAATAAATGGGCCGTAGAGATGCTGCTTCATGGGAAAAGTACGTTCCACCATCACGAAGGAGATGGTGTGCAAGTTGGAGGGATTTGAGGGCAACAATCCAGTCATGGGTCCTGGCAATGCGGCGTGCTAGAGCGTGAACACAAGCAGCGGCAGAAATGGTTGATGAGACAACCAGGAGGATAACTTCGGTTATGTGTTTTTCGTTAGCCATTTGCTCTTCATGCGAGGTAGCTTTGAGAATTGCCACATCTAGGTTGCAAGAAGATCCTGGCACGTAGTTCTTCGAAAATTTTACTAGGCTGATGCTCGTCTGATCCTTCACTGCATTAACTGCTCTCTTAAACACGCTCGGCATTTTGGGTTAGTTAATTGTTCGGAAAGCTAGCTTGAGAGAAGTTTGGAAAGAAAGGTTTTGGAATTTCTCCCCCCTCCTTCCCTTCCTTTCTCCTCTGCTAAGAGAGATAGAGAGAGAGAGAGAGAGAGAGAGAGAGGCAATGGTAGGGTTGGCACTGGTCTGTGATATCTAGCGTTTCTGTGGATGGCATAGCGGTTAAGTCGCTGATTATCAGGATGTGAGCTTTTATGAACCTTTTTGTCTATAAAGTTAACTAAATTTGGAAGATTAAGACCAATTAAGAGGTGAGTTGTAACTACATTTTGACGGTCAACACGGGTTGTGTTTACATATATGCAGGGTAGACGATAGACTGACTACATGCATTCTTAGCAAGAACATTGTTTAATTAAGCAAATAAACGGGAAACTGGATATTAGTTCCTTTTCTATTATAATAACGGTGAGAACATGGAATTGTTTAATTTTTCTTATAGTTGCTCAGAGGAAGAACAGCATTGACTAGCATTGAATAGTACAAAAAGAATGTCTGAAATCAATTCCATACTCTTAACTATCCCTTCGTAATTACTTCCAAATAGTCATTTCTATATGTTCTATACGCCATTTTGTTATCATAATTAATTATATATATAATTATGTACTCGAACAAAACAAACATATATATCAGATTGTGCTATAAATAACAATACTGTTATTTTCAGTACCGCGGGTAATCTTTTTTTTGAAATTACTGATAGAAGCTATCAGATAGTACAACAGTCACAGTACACAAAAAGAAAAAACAGAAAAAAAAAAAAAAAAAAAAAAAAAAAATTATACAACCACTACTGATAAAAACAAACAATTAACAGAACTTAAACCAGAGTTGGGCTTCACTTCTGGAATGGTGCGCAATCCACAACGGGTTAGTTTCGAAATCTTCAAAAATTTTCCTATTTCGCGCCCTCCAAAGAAACCAACACACTGCAATGAAATAGGATGCCCATTTTTTCTTAGAAATCCATCCCTTGCAGGCTTGCCATGACTTTGCCATTGTTGCCTTCACTGTATCTCCTACCTGTGAGATTTGTAATCCAAGTAGAGCATTCATCATTGTCCAGCATCTTCTTGCCTTCATGCAATGGAAGAAAGCATGTGTTGCAGTCTCCAGAGTAGGCTGTTTGCAAACTTCGCAATGTGAATTACACTGGATACCTCTGTATAGCATCACATCTTGAGTTAATAGTCGGCCATGTATCAGGAGATAAGCAAACACACGAACAGTAGGCGGGATGGGGAGTTTCCAGATGAAACGGTATTCCCATAAACTTTTTCCTGTTGTGACCTGCATCCTATAGAATGAGTTTGCTGAGTATTCATTGTCTGCCGTCCATATCCACTGTATTCGATCTTCTGCGAATTCATCTGACTGTGGCATTTGACAAATCCCTACATTGATTGCCATCCGCAGTGAAAATTTCCTGTTTGCTGGTACAGGGGTATGTTGGGAAGCCATTGTTGGGTATATCCAAGAATCAAACCAGTACGATATTGCCGATCCTTGAGCTACATTCCAGGAGACACTTCGATCAAAATCATGTCTAAGTCTCAATAGCTGAACCCAAAAAAAAGAACCTTGTCTCTTCCATATATGATGCCCTTGGTCAGATTTGGTTAAATCATAAAGACGTATCACTGTTTGGGACCATAAGGAGTTTGAAGCCCTGTAGAGTCGCCACCACCATCTGAGAAGAAGGGCCTTATTTCGAACTATCAGATTTGCACCTCCCATGCCCCCATAATCCTTTGGAGTAGAAACCATTTCCCAATTAATTAGTGATATACTGTTTTTTGTTTCAGATTTTCCCCACAAGAACCCCCTTCTAACTTTGTCAATTCTTTTAATCACCCAATTTGGTATTAGAAAAGAAGACATAAAGTAAACGGGAATCGAGCTCAAAACCGAATTCATGAGTTGTAACCTTCCACCACGTGAGATTAGTCGACCTTTCCATCCTTCAAGCTTAGCCTCTATTTTTTCAATCAGAGGCATAAACATGGTTCTACTGGGGCGTTTCAAAGTGAGCGGCAGCCCCAAGTACTGAATTGGGAAGGTCGAAATAGAGCAACCAAGCACAGCAGAGATAACTGGGGTATGGATATCACTGATGTTGATCGGTATCCATGTGCTCTTGTCGAAATTAATCTCTAGTCCGGATACAGCAGTGAATAATCTCAAAAGAATCTTAAGGGTAATTATTGTAGCCGGTTCCGCATTGGCAATGAATACCGTATCGTCTGCATATTGGTGAATTATAACTGCCTGATTCAATTTCTTGGTTAACCGGGCCTCTACCAGAGTATTTAGAACCTCCATCATTCTACTAAGGACATCCACAGCTATGTCGAATAACATGGGTGACAATGGATCCCCTTGTCGCAACCCTTTCTTGTGGACAAATAAATCAGATTCACCCCCATTCAGAACAATTCTCGATGATGCCGATGAAAGTAAATTTTCAATCCAACGAATCCATCTTGTCGGAAAGCCCCTTGCCTCCATTACCCGATTAAGATACGCCCAATTAACTGAGTCAAATGCCTTAGCAAAATCAATTTTAATAAAACATGCCGGCCTCCCACTGTTGGAGATGTGGTGCAACATTTCCCTTGTCGAATTAAAATTCTCAGTGATCTGCCTTCCTTGAACAAATGCTGTTTGATTGGAGGAAATTAAGTTTGGGAGTAGGCCCCTCAATCTATTGGCTAGTATCTTTGATATCAGTTCAGGTATAGCGTTCATGACACTAATGGGTCGGTAATCACCAACTTGAACTGATTTTTTCTTTTTCGGAATCATAATGATATTTGCCTGGTTAATTCTAGATAAATCCAGAGAGTGATCATAGAAGCTGTGTATGATGTGACAAACCTCTTCCCTTACAGTTATCCAATGTAGTTGAAGGAATTCATTCGGGATGCCATCCGGACCCGATGCCTTATTTTTCGCTAATTGCCGTACCGCAGTCTCAATTTCCAATACAGAAAAGGGATCTTGGAGAGAGGATAACACCGGATTATTTGGATACATAATACCCGGATTGAATTCCAGAACCGAATTAGTTGTACCCAATAGGTTTTGCATCTGATCTTTGAAAACATTTCTGATTGCGCCATCATCCTGTAGTGTTTGGTCTCGATGAGTAAGAAAAGATATTTTGTTCCTGCGATGCCTTGCCGAAGCGATTGCATGAAAATACCTTGTATTTTGATCTCCCTCTTTGAGCCATCTACAATGAGATCTATGTCGCCAGCGGGATTCAACTATACATGCTAGTCTGTAAGCTCTTTCGCGCACCATAAGACGAAATTTAAATTCATATCCTTGTAATGCTCTTCTCTCTTCAATTTTATCAAAAAATAGCAAGGTACTCTTACAAAATGCTAACTGTTGCTCTACTGCTGAAAAATTGTCAGAATGCCATTCTCTTAACCTGTGATGAACCAAATCAGTGAAAAGTCGAAATCTGTGTACTCCCTGGAAGGCATGGCTGTCCGAAATCTCATTCCATGTAGAATTAATTATTTCTGTAGCCTTGGGGTTTTTGAGCCAAAATAACTCCATTTTGAAGGAGCGTTTTGCTGTTGGGTTGTTGGCAAAGGTTAAAGACAGGGGTGCGTGATCAGAGGCCAACACATCTAAGGCTTTTAGAGAAATGAAGGAAAATTGAAGGGAGATGTCAGGTGAAATAAGAATTCGGTCTAATTTGGAATGGGTCGGGTCGGGGCTGTTATTGGACCATGTATATCGCCTATTTGTTAGCTCCACATCTACTAATTGCAAATCCCTAATTAAATCATTAAACAAGGCCATTAGTCTAAAACTTCGCTGATGTCCGGTTCGATCAATTAGCCACCTGACAAGGTTGAAGTCTCCTCCTAATATCCAAGAGTGGTGAACTAGAGATGAGATGGATCTGAGTTCAACCATGAAGGCCGGTTTGAGATCCTCTGTTGAAGGCCCGTATACATTAGTAACCAGTAAAATTGCACCCGTATTAGTCTGTTCCAAAAGTGCTGAGCATGTTTGCCTTGTTCCCCAAGAATTCAGCAATTTGTAATTGTGTTTCCAAGCTATTAGTAACCCTCCTGCCGAGTTGTTAGCATGAACCACCACACAGTTCTTGTCAAAAAAGGAAGGAAGCACACTCGAATAATTCAAACTTAATTCATTTAGCTTCGTTTCTTGCAACATACAAACATCACATCTAGAAAATCTGATAGTATTTCGAACTACATCACATTTGTCTAATCTCCCCAGCCCTCTACAGTTCCATGATAGAACTTTGAATTTTTTAAATTTGTTTAACATTAAAAATAAAAAGACTACAAGTCTGCTTGATCACAGTCCATCCGTGATGTCAACCTTCCTCCTCCTCCGAGGTTAGCTCATCATTTGAATCTGGGTCGAAACGAGCTAAAGCAGCTTTTTCCTCTTCAGATAATGTTGCTGCCACAGGGTCTGATTGAGATGCACTAATTTGTCTTTGAGCATTATCAGCCTTGATAACCTCTTCAATTGCACAAGTTTGGAATCCACAGCCTGCACCCAACTGAGAAACGTGTTCATAGTGGACCTTAACTTCATAAAAGCCTTCAGAATTGAGAAGTGCCGCAGCCTGTTGTTTTTCTTTTCCTTTGCCATTAAACTTCTTTAGAGGGACGGATGGTGGGCTGATGTTCTTTTTTCTTTTTTGACCTGCACCAGCTATAATTTTCTTGGTCCGATGCGCAACATTCGGTGCAACTGGCTTGACCCATTTAAATTTCCGGGCATAAGGGCCACTTTGGGCTTTCTGGCCTACCTGGGCTTTACCCTTTGACTGGAAAATTATATCTTGTTGTTGAGCTGGTGCCACGTGCCCCTTTCCTCTTAATTCCTGAAAGTTAGGAGCACCATTCTCGGAAATGATAACTCCCTGATTGTTGTTTCCCGAATTAATTCCTATGTTTTTGGAATTAACAACAGTTCGAGAAAGAATCCTTCTCTGATTGCGTGCCATATCTGCATGATCTGTTGTGACAGCTGTTGCCTTTGGTTTATATGATTCCCCTTGGAGCAGGATTCTGTGTGGTTTGCTATGGTGTGGCACCTGGTTGGATCTTGGATTTTGGAGCATTTCTGAACCCGTTACATGCAAATTATTGTGAGTATGTGCCGGGGCCCTATCCGTCTCAGATCCCGTTCCTGTTTGCAACAATTGTGGAAATTGTGTGGTCTGTTTAGAATGGGGAACTATTGCCATAGGCTGACCCGCTACAAACACACCAGCCATACTTTGCCGTAGCTGATCTGACGGAGGAGATTGTACGTTATGTACGTTTAAGGAAGCCCCCTGAATTTGTGCGATTGGATCTGATGTGCCATCTCCTTGTGTGGCCATGTGTGTGAAATCTAACTCCATCTCCTCCATTGTTGCAAACTGCCGGAGCTCCGGAGGCAACTTGTCGGCCGTCCGTCCCCTACACAACTCACGAAGAACATTGGAACTCAGTGGAATAATATCATCATTCATGGATTCAGAGTCTGACGAGTTGGACGAGGACGGTGGTGGCTGAGGCCGGCGATAAGTCTTCGGATGTTTTGGCATATCATCCACTGTGTAGATAGGTGCTCTTCGATAGGCTAGAGTATGGACCTGGACCGTGTGCATCAGACCCCCTGCATGCATCACAATCTCCGGTGGAACCAATGTAAGATCATCAACACCAACGGCAACAATCCAGGACGCCAAGGAAGATGGCTTTTCAGGTGCTACCGAACCCAGGAAAACACCAAACCGGCCAACTGCATGTGCAATATGCCTTTCTTTGAACAAATGTGGTGGAACCCCTACTAGATTGAGAAGTATTTTGTAGGCTGGTATACTTATTGCTGCATCTTCCAAAGGTGACCATGGCTGAAATGATAACCCTTCATCCCAAGCCGATTGAGGAGTAGCATTAATGAATGTTTCCGGGTCTAGACCCTCGGGCAGGAGAATGAGAAAACGAGAACCACTCAGTTGAGAGACTTGAATCTCATTTTTGGTAAACAGGTTGGTGCGGCATGCATAATCACTAACATTATCAACGCTTAGGTCCCATTGGAAGCCTCCTGTGTGCATCACCACCGCTTGTTTGAGGCGTTCCACTTCAGCATAGTACTCAGCGTCCCTTGGTATGAAGCAGTGAAGGCGGATAGGCCTCTCCTTTGGCATTTCTGGGGCACTGTAAGGGTAAGAGCCCAATAGTAGTTCATCAAAGTTGGGTTCAGTTTGTAGAGGGGATGGTGGTTTTGGTGCTGTCTTGGTGGTTGGCTGAGGAGGAGGAACAATGTCTTGTTTGCAGTTAGATCCTATATGCCCATAGGACCAACACTTGCCGCATCTCTTCGGATTACGACACTTGGCTGCTGAATGGCCGGTACGGCAACAGCGGAAACAACGTCCTTTCCATTCGGGGAAGGTGTGGGAGGGCGGAAATCGAAGGCGTGATGGGCTATGTGGGGAGACATAGTAAACTGTAGAAGTCTGCGAGGAGGGTGAGTTGGGTTGAGTAGAGGTTGGTGAAAGCCGGTTTGGCATGGGCCTGGTGGGTGCCGGTGGATTGCGGAGAAGCATCTGGGCGTAGGTTGGTTTGGAATAAGGTAGGTATGGTATCGATTTTGGTTGTGTCGGCTGAGAGATGCGCCAGTTGGTAGGGTAGGGTTTCCTTCTTTTTACCTCCTGCCAATCGCCATTAGCATCGCCTCTTGGAGCTCCTGTAGTCGCCATACAATCTAGTGGGGAAAAATTACCTCAAGCTTTGTCCCAGTACCGCGGGTAATCATACATTAAATTGGACCTTATTAGATTGAACTGAAGCTTCTAATGAAGTTCATCAAAGTATCAAAATGAATTGAAGAATGATTGAAGTAAAGGAAGAATAAGCAAAAGATTGCAATCGAAAAAGAAAGGGAAAATTAGTAATATTCTCGTAGTACTATATTACAATCCTTTAGATGTCACATTATATCAATCAATCAATATATTTTATTAATTTGACGTGTAGACGGACAATTAAAGCACTCGAACAGTTTGGTGCTATCCTCCACGGTGCTCTATAGCATCAACCTGGAAAGATCAACCTTTCTAAATACAGTTCAGCGCCTGAGCGATCCAAAACGTGTATTTCATCCTACTACTCGGTGTATATTGAACTTTTTTTTTTTTTTTTAAAGTTTTTGTATAGATCAACCCTCTTGTAAAATGCTAAATGTGTACTTGACCATCTAGTGATTACATTATCTTTGCTCATTTCCGGCTTATTTCAAAGATTTATTAAACATGCACGCCTTCCACTTTGTAGACTGTGTGCTTTTGACTACGAGGGTCTTTACCACTGGCAAAATAAAAAAAAATTGGCTGGCGAGTGGCGATGCCAATTTAAAGAGCTTCATAAAAAAAATGAATATTCGTACAATTTAAGGACTTTTAAAATATTTAGTTGGGTCAACCCCACTAGAGCTCTCGTGGCTGGGCCACTTATCATTACAAGGAAGGCTCCGCAATTTTGGTTGGTATAAATAAATTATAATAATTATTATTATCAATAAACACGAGTCTTGACAGCCAAACTTGAAAGCCACGAGCATTACATTACTCGAGAAAAATAAATGAAGAATATGAAAGAAGATAAGAATATCATTACATCTACAATTTTACATTAAAACAGACAACTTACAAAACCAAACCAAAAAGAGCCGCAACTGCAAAGGCCACAATCATTAATTGGGTAATGCCATGGAACTTAACATCGGCAGCACCACTGCAATCATCATCACTTCCGCTGTAACATCCCGGTCGGACAGACTTCGCCACTCCCCCATCCAACAAGAAGCTACTATTTGTCTTGCCATTGCTGAAGAGAACACACCAAAAGTACGGTGATCCACCATCCGTTCCGCTAACTGCAGCTCCCACCTGTCACAATGTAAAAGCTTTATAATGCACATTTTTCATTTTTTTTCTCTTCTACAGAAGTTTGTGTTGAATTGGGTGATTATAATCAGCTTCAGTTGCATAGGTTAGAATTCTAAGGCAAGATAAGTATGAAGCTTGATTGCCAAATTGAGCCATATTTGTCTATTAGGCATCTAGAAAATGGACGAAATAAAATCAACAAGTCAAAGATAGGCCTTCAACAAGTCAAGTGCACGAGATTGGTAAAAGAGAAAAGCAAGTATACAATGCAAAACACTTAACAGATTGCCTTTTTTCCAAAAAGATAGGCGAAAGGCATACCTTTTTCGATTGAGACAAATAATAACTTGGGTTTGAAGTTAAAGCACTTACCAGATAGCTAGCAACAGTAAATGATACCAAAACAAACTATTGGTGAACAGTTATAAAATTATCAGAGTACCATGAACAGTATTGACAATTGATACGCTAAAATACACATTGAAAGGCCCTAAACATGATAAAGGAAATTGAATCCACTATAACATGAAAGATATCAATCTTTGATAAGCCAATAAAATGTATTGGATAGCATGTGTCTATCAAGTTAGTTTCTCAGTAATGTGTACCAATATTTATGAACACTGATGATAATATTATCGGTCCGATTGTGTCCATGTAATACCATCAGTTTATGACATTACCATCCACCAGTGTATGAAAAATGTATGCCTATTAGGCACAATTCATATCAGATGAAGTTAACAAACTATACTGGTACAAATCAAAGGAGCCATCACAAGTAGCAGAATACCTCGGTATGGTTTTTGCTGTAGAGAATTTCAAGGCTCTTGTCATTCACAATAAGCATATCGAATGCCTGATCGGGAGTTGCATACTTAGTTTGGCACCCGATCAAGCGACCAGTGACAGGTGTGAGGCTAGTTGCCACAACGCCACAACTGGGAGCAAATGTATCGGCAAAGCTGGATTCCGGGGGCTTTTTCATTTCTCCAACTGCTCCGCACTGGCCCTCATATGCCTTAATGTACTGTAGTGCTAGGCATCCCAGACCCTGGTTGTCATACAGAGATGATGACTTGTGGGCTGTCCTGTTACTGTTAATCAGTGACACTAGTTGATCTGCTGGGTTGACTACAGAAGAGAAAAAATGGAAAAAAAAAAGAAGAATGAATGTCTAAGAAAGACAATAATAGGATTTGAAATTTGAAACAAGATTATTGGAGCTTATCAGGTTGGTTATTGTAGCTTCTTATTTTTACCTGGAAAATACAGGTCTTGTTCAATTGGAAGGACTTGTTATTTATTGAACAGATTGAGCTTTCCTGTTCCTAGTATATTTTAACTAGAGTGTAAAATTAATGTCAAATATTGAAAATGGTAAGATAAAAAGAACTGGAACAAGATGAAATGAACTCAGAAAAGAGATAGCCATGAAAAAATCAATAGCCATATTACATAGTTCCAGATCTGGGCAATTGAGGAAATGTGTTAATAGAAATAAGTAGCAGCAAATGCAGCTACCCTATAGAAATCTCTAACATACCACATATAACCCACTACATCAAATCACCATGATCTATCACAATGTGCCAATTTTATTTTTTTAAAATAAAAAAAAAACTCAAATATAGCCAGCTTAACTAGTAACAATTAACAAACAATACTTGTTAACAGCACTTAAAACAAGATTACAATTTTCAATCTGACATAATCCGAAGTTAAGAACTGAATACTAATCAATCCACGTTTGGTACAAATAGGTAATTGCACAAATAGAGAAGAAGAGTATACTTTTACTGTCGGTAGCTGAAGCAGACGAGAAAAGGAAGAGAGCAGTGAAGAGAAACCAGCCGGAGATCTCCATTGGAGGTGGGAGTCGATTTTTTATATGGTTTGGATCCAATGAAGCAATGTAGGTGATGCACTCGATGGGGAAAAGAGACGAGAATGCTGTTGGATGGAGTGTGCTGTGAGCCTGTGAGAGAAGGGAGACGAAAGCTCACTTTCTTAATAAAGGATTTTCTAATTGGTATTTTGAAGAATTTGGTGTGATTGTGATTTGACGTAAATGACCCCGCCGACTGTTTCTCGTTTCTCGTCAGCCATCACATCACTGTTCTGGTCGTGACCCGTCAGAACACGAACACCCACAAAGCCAACGGGCAACGGCTCTACGAGTCCGTATCCACCCCATTTTTTGAGTTCGGATCCGGACCGTCCGATCAGAAATTCAGACAATTCAGTCTCCTTTATTATCAGTGTCAGAGTAAATCGGACAGTCCGGATCAAAACTAAAAAATTGAGTTATTTTAGGGATCCCAATTCCGGCTTTAGGGTTATAAATTTGTAAATCTGTGTTATGTCGTTTGTACGTGTTATGATTAGTTAAGTCGTCATTTAGATTACTCATTGTGAGATCCAAATTTGTTTCTATTTTAAAGAAATACCATGTTTTTAGAGATAAAGAGAAAAGAAGAGAAATAGAGAGGAAAAAAATATATATAAACGGTAGGAACATATTTGAATCCCCATGATTAAGTTATTTTTTATGTGTCGTTTATACTTAAAATAATAGAAAATAATCAAGATACGATAGTGATGTTGTGACAAGTTACGAGTGGTCATATTAATCGTATCGGATCATGTGTAGTCATATTTGATCACATTTTTTTTTTTACTTTTAAATTGGTTTAAGAAAGAAAAATTAGAATATTTTGGAGATTTGAAATAATGGTTAAAAATAATAAAATAAATAAATAATTAATATTGTACAAAGATATTTAAGTACTGTATAAAATAAATTTATTCTTCAAAATTTAAATTGTTATCTGTAATAAATATGACGAAATTTTATATTGCTTTTATCATGTTTGGTCGCACGTTAATGTTCCATACTTAACTAGTTACCGTGTAGTATTTCATTGTGTCATTTTTTAAAAATGATTATGGCACATAATGAATACAATACGCTAGTCACATTACATGACTAATGCATGTATCGTGACAAAACAATTACAATACAAACTCTTTGACGTCATCAATCTGTGTCTTTCTATTATAATGCATCTCTATCTATTTTTTTAATAAATTTTTTTATCTTATTTGTAAAACATCTCTTATATATAGATGTGTTTCTCTAAGGCATCTCTTATAAACATATGAGACTAGGCCAAGAAATAAGGCATGAGAGGAGATATTTTTACCGAGAATGTGATCTTCAACAAAGAAACTTCAAACAAGCGTATCTCAGCACTCGAACGTTTGATTTCTGCAATCAATCACTTTTCGAAAAACTTGCGAGGAGATCTACAACTTTTATCCCTATAGGTAAAACCACATTTTTTTATCTTAAGTTTTTCTTTCTAATTTTCGATTTTCTTATAGTCTTTCATGTAAATGTATGAAGTCTCAAATTTAGGGGTTTTTTTTTGTTATATTTTTATTTTTTAATTAAAATGTTATTTACATAAATATTTTGATATTTAGTTTAGTATTTTTGGTATTCAGTTCTAGAATATGCTATAAAGAAAAGACTACTGCTGAGATTTAGTTTAGTGTTTTCTTTTCGAGAATTTGCAGGAAAAAAAAACCGCCCAAGACAGTTGGGACCGAAATTTTTATAAATATACAAAATCAGAAATTAATTTAACAATCTATACATTTTTTTAATAGAATTCGAAAACTATCTATACCGATGAGCAGGTCATCGGTTACAGAGTCCCAAACCAATGAGCTACTCATCGGTTTCATAATGCTTGAACCGATGACTTATCCATCGGTTTTAGTCTAGCACGGTTTTTGATGCTATCTGCACACTTTTTGAAACAACGAACGGCTCAGATTAAAACAACGAACGATTCAGATTGAAATACATTACAAAATTTTGAAACCGATGAGCTATTCATCGGTTTTGAATTAAAATATTTTTTCATTTATTTTTTCATTTAATTAGAAAATGTTATAATTTATTTATTTTTTATATTAAAATATTAGAAATATTTTTATATTTTTTTTAAAATTAGATAGAATATAATAGAATATAATTTGATCTATTAGAAAGACTTAAACAAATAACCCGGATTAATATTTTTCAGATCGGATTTTTCACAGCTGTAAGAAAAATTAAAATATTTCTTTGTGTGTTATTAGAAAAAAAATATGCTTTGAATCTGAATTATTGATCCCGGTTCAAAAGTCACTTCTAGGTAAATACATAAAATATTATGGTCTTTCTATTTTTGAAAAAATAAATTTTTTGAAAAGTTTAAAATACTTTTTTATTTTTGAGTAATGATTACATGTATGAAAAGTTTTGAAAAGTTTTATTTTTTCAAAAATAGAAAGACCATAATATTTTCTGTATTTACCTAGAAGTGACTTTTGAACCGGGATCAATAATTCAGATTCAAAGCATTTTTATTTTTTTCTAATAACACACAAAGAAATATTTTAATTTTTCTTACAGCTATGAAAAATCCGATCTGAAAAATATTGACCCGGGTTATTTGTTTAAGTCTTTCTAATAAATCAAATTATATTATATTCTATCTAATTTAAAAAAAATATAAAAATATTTCTAATATTTTAATATAAAAAAGAAATAAACAATAATATTTTCTAATTAAATAAAAAAATAAAGGAAAAAATATTTTAATTCAAAACCGATGAATAGCTCATCGGTTTCAAAATTTTGTAATGATTACAAACAGTATTTCAATCTGAATCGTTCGTTGTTTTAATCTGAGCCGTTCGTTGTTTCAAAAAATGTGCAGATAGCATCAAAAACCGTGCTAGACTAAAACCGATGGATAAGTCATCGGTTCAAGCATTCTGAAACCAATGAGTAACTCATCGGTTTGGGACTCTGTAACCGATGACCTGCTTATCGGTATAGATAGTTTTCGAATTATGTTAAAAAAATGTATAGATTGTTAAATTAATTTCTGATTTTGTATATTTATAAAAATTTCGGCAGTTGGGATATATATATATAGAGATGGACTATGGTACTCTATGGAGTAAAATGTCATCGTACTCTACGCTATATCTCCGTTTTAAAAATCCAAACACCCGATCCGAACCGTTGAACATGTTCTTCATATTGAAATGTGCTTGGAGACCAAATTTTACATTTTTTGGAATTTTGTTGCTATTTATTAAGCCACTTTAAAAATCTCAGATCCGCTGTGAACAGTAAAAAAACAGTAAAAATTTCTGGATCATCGGATCTACGATTTTCAAAGTGGCTTAATAAATAGCAAAAAAATTCCAAAAAATGTAAAATTTGGTCTCCAAGCACATTTTAATACGAAGAACATGTTAAACAGTTCGGATCGGGTGTTTGGATTTTTAAAATGAAAATATAGTGCCGTAGAGTACCAATCCCTTTTACTCTATAGAGTACCATAGCCCAACTCTATATATATATATATATATATATATATATATATATATATAGAGTAAATCTAGGGTGTGACGTGCTCACCAAGAGGGTTTGGTGAGCACAACTCCAAAAATACATCAGATCGGCTTCAAATGATGAATCCAAACCGTTGAAATCCATGTATTTCGTGAGTGATGCATGTACATGCAAAATTTTAAAAGTTTTGAATTCATTTGCTACAAGGTCAAGCGGTCAAAGTAATTAATATTTTAATAAGTTATTCTATTAGTTGTTTTATATATTCATTTTTATCATTACTTTGACCGCTTAACCTCATAGCAAATAAATTCGAAACTTCCAAAATTTTGCATGTACATGCATCATTCACAAAGTACATAGATTTTAACGGTTTGGATTCGTCCTTTGAAGCCGATTCGATGTATTTTTGGAGTTGTGCTCACCAAACTCTCTTGGTGAGCACATCACACCTTAGATTTACTATATATATATATATATATTTAAAGTTGAGAGTATTTGCGTAATTTGTTAATTAATGGAGGATATGATAAAAATTTCGGTTATTTTAGATCTTAAGTATCTCTGATGCGATTTTAAGCTTTATCCTCCTTAATCCATTTTTTTGCTTTGCTTATCATGATTGTGGAAAATTACACAGTGAATACAGGAAAATAAAAAATAAAAAATAAAAAAATAAATAAAAACAAATATCAGTTGTCCAAATTTAACTACTAATGCTCTACTCCTACTCGTCTCTTTTTTTCGGTTAACAAATTTTGATATCATAGCAATAAGTGTAGACCATATAGACGTGTTATTATTTTCGGACGGGAAATTCCAACAATATAATTAAATGGCGCGTTCCATGTGGTGATGCGTGACCACTGAACCCCCATATAATATAGTAATTAATTAGTAATGACTATCGAACAACCATTCCTGTAATAATAATAATTTGTGGTCATATATAACAATAATAATCCTACAGGGCTATATCTATATAGAAGATCGGTTGGTGCCGTGCCGTAGATCTGATATTGCCTCAAGTACAAGCTATTAACTAGCTAACAAGACAAATTTTATTATATCTAGCTAGCTCAGATTATACAGTAGAAAAAATAAAATCTAAATTATTTTTGCCAAAGAAAAATCTTATAACACTATTCCTAAATATCAAAATATGTTTTTTATTCAATATTTTTCAGAATAATTTTAATCAAATATGTATATTAGATGTATAATTGTGGCAATTTCATAAATTTAATAATTTTAGAGTGGCAAATAACTAATTTCATGTTTTGAGGTGGCAATTTCCTATTTTCTATGTTTTGGAGTGGCATAAAAAAAATTCTCTTTATAAAAATGCTTAGGACATCAGAAATTTTGGCAGTTCTTTTTTTTTTTAAATTTCTTTTTTCAGAGTCGCTAGAAATTCTAACAGTCTTGGGTTTTTTTTAAAGATGTGTTTATTTTTTAAAATTAATTTAACAATATGATCAACAAATGTCGTAATATCGCATTGGACTTATAAAAAAAATGGTTGAGCCCAATGAAGAATTGATGCTTCACAGAAATGGTTTGATTGCAAAGGGCACTAAAATTGACACAGTAAAAAATATATGTTGGCTATTTTTTAAATATTGAGAAGGAAAAAGAGCGTGAGATTAGAAAATTTAGTGTTGAACAGGTAAAAGAGAAAATGAGATGAAAGAAAGAAAACACCCTTCACATGAAAATATGATTTTTACAATGCAAGACAATGAAGAAGTTGTCTAAAATGTCTATGTATAAAGAGGTGACTACGCTTCTTAGCATCAATAGAACCATCATTAAACTCCTTTTATAGAAGTTATTTGTGTGATTCACTCTATTTATGTGAGATTTGCAATCAAATGGTTTATGTGTGACATCAATTCTTCACCCGGCTCAACCGTTTCTTTGGTCTACAATGTGATATTATCACTTTTGTTGACCATATTGTCAAATTCATTTTAAAAAAATGAACACTTCTTAAAAAAAAATTCAGGGCCGCCATAATTTCTGGCGATCTAGGTATTTTTAAAAATATATAAAAAAAATATGGATATTTTTATATTTTATTTATTTATTTATGGATTTTAATAAAAAAAATCAGGGGATTTGGAAGACAGATGATGAGAAAAAATTCTCTAAAAAGAAATTGAAGTCAAATTTAAAATGAATTTGTGCATTAAATCGCACAAGAGAGAAAAGCAGTGACTATTTGTTGGGCTGAGCCAATGACACTATAGTCTATAGGCCTGGTGTCGGTTTCTAGTTTTGGGCTGTAAATTAAGAAAAGTATTAATTAGGTTGTTAGGATTAGCGTTCTCCTCTCGTGTCGCCAGCTGCCAGTCTGCAAGCAAGGTGCAAACCCTTTTTTTATTTTTATTTTTTTATTTATTGGTTCTTTTGGTCGATTCTGGATATGTCTCGCATACAAAATTGAAATTGGGTAATATAAAATAGAAGTATTTTAAGCCTGATAAGGGCATGCCTCTGACCTTTGCATAAGATAACACAAAAGACGTTCGGAAATGATTGCAAAATTGGATCCTATGGTCCTAAATCTAAATCCTAAACTCAAATAAAACTTCAAACGATCACAACTTCACTGAGCGTCGTTTTACGGCCGTTTAATATAATTGTTGTTGGTAAAGTTTAATAAAATTATAAGTTATAAATAAGTTATAAAATAAAAACGACTAATGTTCAAGAAATTTGTATTAGTTTTTGGAACGCAAATCCTGTCAAATTAGCTTATTCTAAATCATCCTTTTTTTTGTTATATCACCTTTGATTTTTGGAAATAACTCCAACCGTTCAAACCATTATGCACAAATCTTAAAGCACCATATTTTTTATTTAAAACCTCTCATTTTTAGATGACTTTCGTGGTTTTAGAACAAGTGAACAACTAATGTTCATATGAAAGAGAAAATTGCATAGAAGACCTTTGTGGGTTTAGATTTGTAAATTTCCTCACAGTTTGAAGATGGATGTGTGATGTACAGTTTTTTTTTTTTTTTTCCGAAATACTTTGTATATTAAGTATGAATAGTTGATATATTATATATTAACACTTGCGTGCATAATTATTCATATTTGTGTGCATTAGTTGTAAAATCTATCAAATATTAGTAGTCCCCCACTTAATTAATGATTCCCACTTAATTAACGGTCCCCACTTAATTAATAACTGGTACCGACTTGTACCAGTTTACAACCATTTTATTTCCAACCCTGTAGTGACGTGTAACGGTACCAAACACTATAATCCGGTACAATGTACCAAGTATTTGCCATCTGGTATAGTGTACTAGTCGGTACTGGATTGTACTAGCCGGTACCAAACTGATCTTATACTAAAGCAACCTGGCTTTGTATTGCTATTTTGTAGTTAGTATCCAAATTGTTGAATTGAAATGAAACTTCTATTTTCTATGATTTTTTTATATAAACGAGTGGCAAAAAAGAACTACAAGTACTCGATCGTCCCTTTTTTATATCAATATTGATCACCCTTTTTCTTATTTTTTTGAAATTTTATTTTGGGTAAATGAGAGCTAGAGTATGGATGTATGATATTTAAGTCTTCATCTTCATGGCATAGTTACTCGCCACTGCAGAGTTCACCAAAATGGCTAATTAGAGATAATTATAGTGTTTAAGGTTTTCAAATTAGATTGGTACCAATCATGATAAGCAAAGCAAGAAAAAAAAAAAATGGATTGAATTAATAAGCTTTGAATTGGTTGAATGATTGTCTGAAATAAATTAAGTCTGAATTGATTTCTGAATAAGCTCCAATTAAGTAGTCCCATAACAAACTTAAAACAAAAAGAAACTTGGGTTCTTGCAAAATATTCAAGCTAGATTGGGTATACATAACTGAAAAAACTAAGCTTTAGATGGGTGAAAATCAGGTGTACTAAGAAACTAGGGCTTCCAAATCAGGTGCAAGATTGAGGTGCTCTTATTTTTTAAAAGCCCGCTGCCACGTTGTACGTCGCAAGTTACTCACTGCCTTCATCATTAGAGTTGCTCATGAGCCGAGTTGAGTCCGAGTTGTTAATTCAGTTTCGAGTCAGAAGTTCCAACTTAGATTCAACTCGAGTCGACTCGTGACTCATAGATAGTACATAGTTTATCAAATTAAAAATTATCTAATCAAAGTCTAACAAAATAAATAGTACATAGTTTATAAAAAAAAATGCACAATTTAAAACTTTACAAAATGAAATAGTGGCAAATGCATAATGAAATAGTGCAAAGTTGATTAAATTATGAAATAGTATAAAATCTAACAAAATATTACATAGTTTATTAAGTCAATAAATTAACCGAGTTGATTCCAAACTAAGTTGGAAGCAATTTGAATTCAACTCGTGAGACAACCGAGTTAATAAATATGAGTCAGTTTTAACTCGAATTATTAGCAAGTTAAATCCAAATTAATTCTGAACGAGCTGTGAGTCATGATTTTTTTTTTTTTTGCGCACCCCTCATCACTATACAACCGCACGTCAAGGATTTTCGTATCAGCAATATCTCAAATAGGGATGGCAATGGGCCGAGCCCACAGGTATTTTACCAATCCCATACCCAGCCTGCCTGATAAAAATTTATGCCTGGCCTGCCTGGCCCAATATAATGGGCCTGGAAATCTATACCCAGCCTGCCTGTGGGCTTTTTACTCATACCCACGCCTGCCTGCACCTGCCTGCTTATGCCCATGGGCTACCTTACCCAGCCTGACCCGACCATACGTGCTGGCCCGACCTGCCTACCTGGCCCGACCATATCTGGTCCCATGATCTCATCCAAGAGCAATTTAAAGCAATCCCACAATTTAAATAATATTCACCAAATATAATTTAACAACAGAATACCATTCAAATACAAACAAGTGAACAACATACATAATCAACATAAAAATACAAACACAAAAAAAATCAAATTAAACATAATAGAATATAACACTAAAATAACAATAGTTTAACATCAAATAACATAGTTTAAATGGAAATAACATAGTTTTTTATACCTAGACTATCTAAAACCTAAACCTCGACAATATCTAAATTAGCGACTTCTTTGACAGCATGGACACGAACATCAGCATCCTCTGATTCAAGCAAAGATGTTATTTTCTGCAGTCCCACTACAAACACAAAACAATCTTTAGATAAAAATAATATTGAACTAGCAAAACAATAGCAACAAGGTTTAATTACAGTAGATTGAAACTATGCCAAATGGATCCAATTTTAAAGTGTACAAATTTGGAAGAATCAAGTCATAAACTAACAAAACTAAGCTGTCTTAATTAGCAATCTTTGAAAATACGAATTCTCAAAGCAAGAGAACCAGTACAAGTCAAGTTATTTTTGGAACAGTCAACAGAGGCTTCATACCATTTATTTCCAACAGAGACTTCATACCAACAGAGGCTTCATACCAAAAGAACAAGCATAACAAAGCAAGAAGATGAATTTACCAAGTCACCAACAGTCATTGCACCACTCATTATCCAACAGTCATTGCATCCCAATTAAACTTTTCCACCTTTCCAGAATTCCATTAAATTCCAGCACCTAATCCAACACACTTCCACCATAATTCCTCAATTCTTTTTTTCTACCATACGAATCTCTTTGGCATTACAATGACAAGAAATCAGTAATTGAAGGCTGTAACAGGTAATGGAGTATTTGTATTCACAAATATCAATATAAGACATTTATTTTGTACAAAACAAACATTTAATCAGCATAAGCAAACAGAATCATTTTAAGATTCCAAGGTACCTTCCTAGACACAGCACGAATTGCTCCCAGAGCTACCTTAGCAAAGACTGCATTTCGTAATTCTAATTAAAGAAAGAAATGGATTGTCAGAAAATAACACAAGTATCAGATAAACAGGAAAGCAAAAGAAGTCTCACAACAACGACAGATGACAGATTAAAAAAAAAACACCATTTTTCCAAATGATCAAAATAGGTGCAAAGCAAAAGCGTTACAGTGATTGAACAATGACAGATTTAAAAAAAAAAAAACAGAAAGGCACCTTTTTTCTTTCTCAATCAAAATAGCATTAGTCTAAGAATCTAATACCTCAAAGGAGAAGAAGCGAGGCGACTTCTTGACGGGAAAGCACCATTTCGAATTTTCGAACGACTTTCTGGTGAAGAACCGCAGGAGGAGGAAGAGCGGAGCCGGAGCGGAGCCGGATGAAGCTGTGGACTGGAAAGGCGGAGGCGGACAAAGAATGAAGTCTAAGGACTAGAGTGGCGGAGGCGCTGGACTGCTTACTGGAGCAGCCGCGGAGGCAGAAAAAAAGAAAGAGGAGGAAAGAGAGTGAAGAGAAGGACAAATATCGGCTGGAGGCTGGAGCTGAAAATCAAACCCTAAGTCTAATATTCAGAAAGCAAGGCCCAACATCGGTATTTTGGTATTGAATAAAATTCAGAAAGCAAGGCCCAACAGGCTGCCTGTAGGCTTTAATCTAAGCCCAAACCTGGCCTGACCTGAAAAATAGCCTGGCCTGACCTGGCCTGTTACTCTGCTGGGCCGAACGGGTAAAGGGCCGGGCCGGGTGGGTATGAGCAGGCCTCCGGGCCGATGGGCTTTTTTGCCATCCCTAAGATTCTCAAATATATGCTGGATTATGCATGCATGTTTAAATTTTGAATTGTTTGCTTTAACTGATAATTTGCACCGACCGACGACATACTGGGTGCGTATCCTCTGAGATATCTCAATTTTTGCGTGACGGACGTGTCCGGTGCCTATTCGGGGGAACGTAGGGGCAGTATTATTTGAGCTTTGAGATTCGTGCAGAACGTATTTGAACGATTGAGATATTGCCAAAAGTCACGCAAAATTTGAGATATCTGAGAGGATCCGAACTCCGACATAAATACGGGCAAACAGACAGACCATAATGCTCTCTCTCGTCCTTCCTGGCTATTTGCCTGTTTGGCTGTTTCCATGTAATTCCATATCCTCACTGTACACTACTCACAATCCCACATCCCACATCCCACATCCATCCCTCTGAGGCTCTGATCTCTTCTGCTTTCCCTCCCAATTTCTCCCTTGCGAGTTGCGACAATTTCCCTCAGCGCTAAACAATCCTCCATTAACATTTAACAATGACACTTCCTTCCCATCTCCCCACCTCCCCGCCAAACCACCCTCAATTCCTCTAATACAAACCCACAATGGGTTACCAATCTCTCCCCCAAATAGCCTAGTCAATTCTTCCCGGTTGCAAACCCACAATGGGCTACCAACCTCTCCCACAAGGATCTGGCACCGGCACCACCGGTAACACTGGTACCGGCGCCGCCTCAAGCCCCCGCTTCTCCGGTCACCAAATGACGCGTCGCACTAACTCGTTCAAGCGCAGCCCTAAGGCCGACGTTGAGCTTCAGATCGGCTCACCAAGGTCTCCCTTAGCCGACTCTATAGTGAATCTAAATAATGAATCAAGTGTGGATGCGCCATCGGCGCACCACCAACACCAGACTGGTGGGAAGTCTCGATTTGGTGTTTTCAGAAAGCACGGCGGCGCTGACAAGAAAAAGATTGGGAACTTTGCTCTCCTTGTTTTTTGCGGGTTTTGTTTTGTTCTCGGTCTAGTGAAGTTCTTCGCTGGGAGGTATTTTGGAGTTGGATTAGTGCCTCTGATTTCAAAAAGTTCGACCTTCGAGTTTAAGGTGAGTTAAATTTCTTAGTCTTCTTCTTTTTTTTTCTTATAAATCTGAGCATTCTTATTCTTGTTTCTGCTTCTAACATTTCGAGGAAAATGTAGTAATTATGGGATATTACGAGCGACTATACTGAAAATTGTATCCATGGAATGAATGAGCGGCAGTTAGTTAGAGTTACAAATTAATTATTCATTTATTTTGGAAATGAATTCTGTTTGAACACTACAACTTGGTTATTTTTTTTAGGCTTTTAGCTTTTCTGTTCTATCTTTTTGAAACATGCTTTAATCACAATTTGCAGATTTAAAGGATTATTTCAATAACCTACTAATAAAGCATTGCTAATACAGTATAAATTAGCTTCAATTTGAAAAATGTTGATTGCTTCAAAATCTGAATTATTCTGGTCATATCTAGTTGGAGATACTGTACTTTTTAATGTTGCCTAAAGGTACTGCACTTTGAAAGCTTGGTGAGATTTCTTGGGACCTTTTGCTGGTATCCGTAATTAATTCTAAGTAGATATTGTGAGGTGTAAGCATGTTAGCAAATTCTTCAACACTTGGGAGAACTTAATTGTTGACTTAGGCATTCCATGTGTTCTGTCCACTAATTGACTGTCCTCTAATCTAATATTTTAATTATAACATAAATTATCCTTAAGATACCTAATTCTTAATTTGGTTCTTAAAGTTTCAACTTCTCATTCTGGTTCCTAAATATATCAATCTGTACCATTTCTTACCTTAACATTTCATTAAACGAAGGCTGGAATATTGCATGAAACATCTATATTTTTTCTTATTAAATTTGAGGTATATTGCAATGTACTGTTATTTTGAAATTTGCCTTCACCATTTTTGTCAATTTGTTCAACATGAAATGTTAGTAAGAACCAAAAGAGTACAAGTTGGAATTTTTTAATGAATTAAATGCAAATTTTGTACCTTTGCTGACCAAAATGGGAATTGCATGATACTTAGGGTCACCTTACAGTTAAAAGCTTATTTTAATGAAAATTCTGCAAACTAAGAGGGAGATTTCTTTGATTTGCAGGATATAGGTACAACAGACTCTAATAATCTAGAATTCAAGGTACCTCAAAACAATGGAGGAAGTGGTACAGGAGAGAGTGGAAGGATGCTAACGACCCTCGAGTCAGGGATGCAGGTCCACACTAATGAGGCAGGAACCGCTTCTTCCTACCCTCCTAGTTATCTTCTGATTGATTTATTTATTTTTTTGCTAAGGTTTCTTTAGTAATAATGTTATTTTGTTGTGCAGTTTTCTTCAGGCATATGGGCTCAGCCTCTTGCCCAAAATTTTGTCCAGTGCATAGATACAAGCTCTCACAAAAGTATGTTTGGTCCTGAGCAAAATGGCTAGTTATATTATGAGTTTGTTAAACACATTTTACATACGTGTTTGTTCACGATCCAGTACTGGTACCGGAAAGTTTCTTTATTGTGTAGTTGCTGAGCCTATACCAGCTAATTATGGCTTTTTTCATGGTTATTTGGTGGTGAATTACTTTAGAGCTAGTTCATGCGCTAGTTGTAAAGATAAATTTCTTTTGAAAACTTAAGAGATTCTGAAAATGTTTTTTACAACTGTATTGTTAAACCTGTTTTTCCATTAAACAACTGGGCCAGATGATGGTATACTTTTGTATCTTATACTGGATCCTTGATTAATGTTAGCTATTGAAAATTTAATATATATTTCTTCATGGTTCTGTAGAGCTGGATCCAAAGACGAATGGCTACATTCTCATGAATGCTAATGGAGGTTTGAATCAGATGAGATTCGGGGTCTGAAATAGTTGCACCAATATATTCATTTGCTTAATTAGGCAATAAGACTGGAACCACCCAAGTTTTGTTCCTTTGACTTCTATTTTACAATAAAGCACTATGCCAAAATCCATCACTACCTGAGCTATTACCTTGCATTCAAAGTTTTGAAGTGTTAACAACCCGAATAACCTGACCGAACATGAGAGTTCTGAATTGTCAATGACTTGACTGACTGCAAAATCTCCTTTGACGTGACCCAACCAAAACCTGGTCAACTTGAAATCTGAATAAGAACTTAAAATTGCCTGAATTGAGTTGAGGGAAATAAATAACCCTCATCCTGTATCAAAATTTGTTTAGATTATGATTCAAGTAGACTATGATACAGGATGGATGACTCCTTAAATCATCTGGCTCTATTCATTCTGTACTGCATGATCTGTGATCTGGAGCAGGCTGAAACTTGACTGAGCCAGTTAAACATAAGCTGAAACTGGAGACAAATTTAATGATTGAACTTAAAACCAGAAATTACCAGGCCTAAAAGTTGAACCTAATCTAACCACGTGTTTGCAGTTCTTAGCAGTTAAAAAACATGAATCAGGACTTGTATTGTGTAAAATGCAGATGTAAAGAAGTCACTAAGTATGAGTTTTGTTAAGTTCTTCTTACTATATTAATAATTTCTCAAGGCTGTTAGTGATGGGTTTTTGGCAAAGATTGAGATGATTTAAGAAAGTGGATGCCTAGGAGCAGCTTATGGTGAACAATAGAAGCTTATGTTGTTCTAGTTTCGAAGTCATTATTAATTTTTTTGAAAGTAGTGATATCAATGATCTGTTTCCTTTTTTTTTGTGTGGAAACAGTCAACAATTTAACAAAATAAAACTAAAAGAAAATGATAAAAAGGTAGTTGTGACTTGTGACGATGCCAATTTTGATAAAACTCAATTTTAGTATGCAGATATGTGATATGGTTGCTGTGGCTAAAATAATGAAGGCTACATTGGTTCTTCCTTCGCTTGATCATACCTCATACTGGGCAGATGACAGGTATTCCATTTATCCTTATAATAATTATTATTCTCTTAAAAAACAGATAGAAGTTTATTCTAAGTTACATAACTGGTATGTGTATTGGTGCAACATGGTAGTAGTACTAAAGTTGTCAACTGAACTCAAACTATGCCCGATTAAGGCTTGACCCTGTTAGTTGGCTACAAGTGCCATTGGCTCCTCAATAAGCCTTGATTTTTTCTAAATTTTTGTAGACTGAAAATAACACCAGAAATTTGAGTTTAGAAGGCAAACCATACTGATTGCTTACTCAGCCAACAAATAACATTTGTAACAGTGCCTGCTTTATGACATCTCATAATCGCTACTTTCTCTATATTTCTAAATTACTGGTTTTCTTTTCACCAGCGAATTTAAGGATCTTTTCAACTGGAAGCACTTCATAGACACACTGAAGAATGAGGTTCATATTGTGGAAAGCTTGCCAGCTGCTTATGCAGGCATTGAACCTTTTTCAAAAACTCCCATTTCTTGGTCCAAGGTCAATTCAATTTCCCCGTGCGCATAATTCTTTGTACTCCTTTGAAGTGTTTTGTATGAAATCTTCATCATTCTGCTTGTGTTTTGGTTATTTAATATAGGCATTACAGTATGGCTTTTGCATCATTATGTATTTGTTTCTCCAGCCATTTAAAGCTTCTTCCTTTGTATTTCCAATTTTGTATAACGATTTTTGCCTGAATAATAGAACTTGGCAGTTCAAGAGTAACTCAAGAATGTTGAAAACTTTGATAGAAGGGAAATGTTTGTAAAATTTGGGGAAAAAGTAAAGAAGAAAGTTGGTCATTAAAATTTTGAAACTAAGTAACGACAACATAGCCAGTTAGTATCCTGTCGCTCAGATCTCAGTTGATGCCATGGTATTTAAATTGCTTATATACATTGTGGTATTGAAGTAAAACCGATCAGCAGTTTATTTGTTTGGGGCTTAGCTCTCCATTAGATGCTGAATTTTCATGAATAAATCATGAATCATTTTACAGCTCTTCCCATTTAATCCTTGCAGAGTTCTGTACTTGCCAACTCTGAATTTATGGGTTATAGAACTGTTTTGATTTACCTTTTTCAGGTTAGCTACTACAAGACAGAAGTGCTGCCTCTATTGAAAAAGCACAAGGTGATGTACTTCACCCATACGGATTCTAGACTGGCGAATAATGGGATCCCAAGTTCTTTACAAAAGTTAAGATGTCTAGTCAACTACAGGGCATTGAAATACTCTTCCACCATTGAAGAACTAGGTGCTACCCTTATTTCTAGGATGAGGCGTAATGGAAGCCCTTTTCTTGCTCTTCATCTAAGGCAAGTCATCTTCCTATATTATTTATTTCATTTTTTATTTAAAACAATGATATTTAAATGTGTGTCCATGCACACAGTTCTCAGAATAGAATAGTCTTGGTCTGTTATGAAATAAGTAGTATATCCAAAATAAAGTATCAGCCACAAAAACTTACAAAATTTGAAATAGAATTGCAATTTGTGTTGAAGTTGAGGAATCGAGAAACAGATCTTTCTTTCCTTGGGAGGGGGGGTGGGGGATTGTGGGCCTTAAAATCATGTTGCGGACATGGGCTACACTAATTGGACTTTTCTGTAAAGTGAAAGTGGATATTTATTGTATGCTGATGCACATGAGTGTAGTGACAATTATTGACTTGACCTGACCCTGATCTGGATAGGAATGACCAGTCAGCTTGATGGTTCTGGTTTGACCCAACCTGCCAGAGGGTCTGATCCAGTCTGCTTATCTTGTATCTCGTTCATTGTTTTTTTTCGTAAAGAAGTAACAAGATTAGACTACAAATTAACCATTAACAAAATGTAAAAGAATATCTAAGCGTAATGAATAACTAGGACCAACAAAATTCTGCAATGTTGAGTGGGTTGGTTACAAGTCAATGTCTCAACTTACCAATGGATTGGATCCCACCCAAGCTGCATGTGATTTTATAGTTTCGGAAATCATTGATCAATATAGTCAGAATAAATTATGAACTCAATTTGGTAAGACCTATTTTTTTGCAGTCGCATATATTTCTTGCTAAGTAAAAATTATGAACTCAGCAAACTTAACAATTAAACTAATTATCAAACCATGGTACTTTTTCAATCTTTGAAACCTAATGTGCACATTCCCAGTTACTAGTCCTTTCCATAAAGTTAACCAATATCTAACTATATGTTCAGATATGAAAAGGACATGCTAGCATTCACCGGGTGTAGCCACAACCTTACAGCAGAGGAAGATGAGTCTCTTCGCAAGATGCGCTATGAAGTAGCCCACTGGAAAGAAAAAGAGATCAACTCAACAGAGAGAAGGCTCCAAGGGGGTTGTCCTTTGACCCCTAGAGAAACGTCCTTTCTACTAAAAGCGCTAGGGTTCTCCTCTGAAACACGAATATACTTGGTGGCAGGTGAAGCTTTTGGAAATGACAGCATGAAATATCTGACAGATGATTTTCCAAATATTTATTCTCACTTGAGCTTGGCCACGGAAGAGGAGCTCAGGCCGTTCCAGAATCATCAAAACATGCTTGCTGGGCTGGACTATGTGGTGGCTTTGGAAAGTGATGTTTTCATCTATACATATGATGGGAACATGGGGAAGGCAGTGCTGGGTCATCGACGGTTTGAGAATTTCAGAAAAACCATCAGCCCAGACAGGTAATGGACTATTTTTTTGTTTTTATTTATTTATTTGATTACTTTTTTGTGTGTGAATTATGCTATTTCATGCATAAGATGACCACATGATTATCAATTCATACCAGCGTCATCTTCAACCAGTTGTTGTACCTGCTGTACAATTGAGTTTTTTTGGTATGATAAAATCTCTGGTATGAGAAAGTTCATTAGATGTGATAACAATTATGCTAGTAAGGCATAACAGAAAGGAATGAAAATTATATTGCTGATATGCAGCTTATATGATTGGTACCAACTGGTGTATAAAGATGCTATTGGGCTGGTAAGGTTGGATACTACTATATTTGGACCATAACTTTAAGAGCCTGTTTGGATGGTTATGAACTTGCAGTTTTGTGGGATTTTAGACTCAATGAGAAAATTTTCTCATGGACTGTTGGGATGCTTTTTCTTTTTCTTTTTTTCTAACATGTCATTTGGATTTTTTTCCATCTTTATTCACTTCCCTTTGGAAAATATGTGGGAAGAAAAATAAGATCAAACCAAATTAATACTCCAATGATCTCTTGCTTCATCTCTCTTTGAAATAAAAAAATGTGAATGCATTAGTGCTCCATATTGGATAAATTATAGTGGTGTATACTGTCCTTGCACCTGAATCTCATAGAAATCAACATGATATCAAATTACTCAATTTAATTTTCTAATTATAAAATAATGCTTTCAGTTATCTAATATCATGATTATTTTTGCCTTTATTTTAATATCATTAATTTTATTTACATGGCTAACTGAAAAGAAACATTTTCATTTATTATACTTGTACAGTTTTATTTTTTATTTTACTAAATTTTATTATGTTAATTATTAGGCTTTCGATTACTAGAATTGATAAAAAACTATTAATAACTATTAATCAGAAAAGTAGTATTCATAACAAGTATTTCAAAAAGCAAATAAAAGTTTCTCATGAATATCTTTCTCAAATTAAGATTTTTTCACAATTATCCCACGGTATTATCAAGCATTTATTTTAGCACATTCCCGGGCATACTCGAGGGTATGGGTTTCTGTGTCCAAAAAATCTCATCTTGCTCGACAACCGAACAGGCTGTAAAAGTGTTTGGTTTCAAATTTTGATCTGTATACATTTTAGTTTGAAACTGGGTCGGGTTTGATTCAATATTAAGTTTAATAATGGATACTTTGAGTCTAGTAATTTAGATCCGGGTAGATAGATGTAAGCATTGATGAACCAGCACTGCACTGTTCTGGTACCTTGTGTTAAAGTAACATTACAATCCTTAAAAATCACTTACCAAACCTTTTACCTATGATCTATCTATAAAATAAAAGCTCCACTCTAAAACAAAATTAAAATGTTGGTCATAATAAAATAACGCAGCGCCATATGTAAAATTGAATCTGTATTAGATTGTGTATTTGTATGGTTATTTAGTCAGGTTTATATATGGATCGGGTATGTAGGTTAATACAATACCCTACCCATTATAATGGGTCTGGATGGTACTCTGATCGGACATAGATTAATTCTAAACCTTACCCATAATTTGGTCGGACATAGATTAATTCTAAACCTTACCCATAATTTAATCAAGTATATTCTTGAAACCTTGCCTTAGCTATTTTAGTTGGGTCCCAGTTGGCTCAAGTTTGGATCTGGGTGGAGACCAGATCCGGACAAGATAAACGGGTAAATGTAGCACCTCTACTGGTGTACTGATATCATATTCCTCTCTCAGAGATGACCAGTATCTTGTGGAATTTAGGCAGCAAAATTTATCATTCATGCTGGCCCTGATACATATTCCATGTCCATTATGTTAGTTGATGTAAAAAATTCCAGATTCAGTTTTTTTTTTTTTTTTTTCTGTGAATAATGAATTTTAATATATTTTTTGCACTTCTTGCGGATGGAAAAATTGGATAAGGTGCTAACACTAGTGTTATACAGGATGAGCTTTGTGAAACTAGTAGATCAGTATGACACGGGAGAAATAACATGGAAAAAATTCAGCTCCAAAGTGAAAAAGTTACACAAGGACCGATCTGGAGCTCCTTATCTTAGGGAACCTGGCGAGTTTCCGAAATTGGAGGAGTCTTTTTATGCAAATCCTTTGCCTGGCTGCATATGCGGGAAATAAATTATATGTGGTTCTATGGTACAATAACTGCAGATAAAAATCACACTTAGGATCATGTGACAGACTGACACGGGTTCTAGAGGCACAAATTGTGGCCTCCGACGGGGGCAATTCTTTTTGTCAACTTTATTAACTGAGAAGGGGCATTAAGCTTAATTGGTCTGACTGAGTATTGCAAAGCACACAAAATTAGAAAAGATTACTGGGTTGTAGAACTAGGTTCCTGGTAGGAAAGTTGTAAAGGTGGGGTTTCTTGTTGTTGTATCATCATTCATATTATTTGTATAAATTAATTATATAAAATTAATTATATAATTATAGACGGAGCTGGTATTACATTTCATTTTTGTGCTTTATAGAAATGAACTTGTTTTAGCAAAATGAAAATTGGTTTTAGTTCAGATTAGGGGTGAACACAATCGGATACTGATTAGATAGTGGTAAATTATATTTATTACGGATTATATATTTGACGAGTACATGGATTATATATTCATTTTTGTGCTTTATAGAAATGAACTTGTTTTTGCAAAATGAAAATTGATTTTAGTTCAGATTAGGGGTGAAAACGATCGGATACTGATTAGATAGTGGTAAATTATATTTATTACGGATTATATATTAGACAAATACATAGATTGAATCGGATCGGATATTTATTAGAAAATACAAAATAATTAAAACTGTATGTGTATCTGTACCTACACATGGATTGGATTGGATTGAATCGGATATTTATTAAAAAAGATATAAAATTTTAAACCTTATCTATATATGTACCTTCACAGATATTCAGATATCTGTATTTAGTTTTTTAAATACGGATCGAATAAGGATAAGATATTATAATATATTGATATTTTGTTTATGAATATGGTATACTAGATGCTAAAAATTAAGATCTAAAACCTTATTTATCTATTTCACACTTTATTTACTCAAGTAGTTAACCATACGTGTTGAATGACTTGTCAAATTTGTATGACAATAATGACCAAAATTTTTTTTTAGTTACCACAGTAAAAATTCAACATTAATTAGTTACCATTCTAAATTTCAAAATTCAACCATCACTCACGCTACCTCAGTCTGCGTACGAATTTTGATGCATGCACCAGCCCAGCTTGTGCATCAATTTTTTTTAGTTATGTTCTGTTGTGCGTATAATTTGTAGTATAAATGTTAATCAGATTGTGTGTATAATTTATAGTATAAAATATTAATTAGATTGTGCGTATAATTTGTAGTATAAAATGTTAATCAGATTTGTGTGTATAATTTGTAGTATAAAATATTAATTAGATTGTGCGTATAATTTGTAGTAATTTGCATACCAACAGACTTAGTACAAAACGTTGCTCAGATTATGTATATAATTTGTTGTATTAATTTTTAGTTCAAACTTAATTAGTGCAAAATTTTATCTGTTAAACAAGTGTGTTTTATTTTCTACAATTTCTCCATCTAATTTGATGTGAACATATAATTCTAAACACCACAGAACAAAATAGAAAAAAAGCTTAGTCCAAAAATTTCAAACACAACAGAATATAACAAAACAAAAAAAAAAGTTGGTGCGCAAGCTGGGCTAGCGCACTAAAAAAAACAAAAAACAAAAATATATATTTCGTGCGGAAGTCCAGTTGATGCAAACACTAAATTTTGTGCGCGAGCTGGACTTGCGTGGGTAGTATTTTTTCAAATTTGAAATTTAGAGTGGTAACTGATTAATTTTGATTTTTTACCGTGGTAACTAAAAAATTTCGGCAATAATGATTTAGGTGTGGATAAATTATTTTGTATTGTTACTTTTTATGACATCTCATCAATATACTTCACATTGGATTGAAAATTAAGAAAAACATAATCCATTGTAAATAGATATTATGATCTCAAAATTAGTATAATTTATGCAATTTTATTACTTAAGACATTGGAGGGAACCAAATGATGATATGATTGGAAAAGATTATTGGCAACACCTAATCATAATAGTTATGGTTGTAATCAGTAGTATGCCTTTATGTGAAATTAATAAATACTTTGATGTTATGTACAACTTATATGATAGGTAACAAACTATTAAATATAAGAATAATGTTTCTAATACCGTGCATTAATCCCCGCATCGTACCCGCACGATATCCATCGATGATTAATTACAATAACTGTAAGCGGTGGACCCCACTAAGCATCAACTGTATCAAACCTTCCTTTTTCAAATTCAAATGTTTCTTTCTCTCCACTTTTCCTTTTTTCGGAGCTGGAGGCGATTTTAATGGTGTTGGATCAGCGATTCTTACTGGTGATTAGCGAGGTTAGTATTGGCTTTTTCATTGATGTTGTGTTGAATCAGTAATCGTATGTCGAATCGTTTTGTAGTTTATATATTCAATCGAGTTTTTCTTTAATTGATATGTATGAAATTGTGTTCTGTTTTTTACATTTTGATTTGCGGGGATGTAATTGTTTAATCTGCGTGTATTTTATTTTTTATGAATAAATAGTTGATAGATTTTGTATTAATACTTCACAGAACTAGTATAAATACTGGATACATTTTGATTTGCGGGGATGTAATTATTTACTCTCCATGTATTTCATTTTTTATGAATAAATAGTTGATAGATTTTGTATTAATACTTCACAGATCTAGTATAAATACTGGATACATTTTGATTTGCGGGGATGTAATTATTTAATCTCCATGTATTTCATTTTTTATGAATAAATACTTGATAGATTTTGTATTAATACTTCACAGATCTAGTATAAATACTGGATACATTTTGATTTGCGGGGATGTAATTATTTAATCTCCATGTATTTCATTTTTTATGAATAAATACTTGATAGATTTTGTATTAATACTTCACAGATCTAGTATAAATACTGGATACATTTTGATTTGCGGGGATGTAATTATTTAATCTCCATGTATTTCATTTTTTATGAATAAATACTTGATAGATTTTGTATTAATACTTCACAGATCTAGTATAAATACTGGATACATTTTGATTTGCGGGGATGTAATTATTTAATCTCCATGTATTTCATTTTTTATGAATAAATACTTGATAGATTTTGTATTAATACTTCACAGATCTAGTATAAATACTAGATAGTTCTTGTTTGTATGAGATGTAATAAATTTATATAAACATTATAACTGTCGACACTGTACAATAATTATGATACTACAAAATATGCAGAGTAGAGGGAATTTATAAGTTTGTGCTGTGTAATTATAAATTTTTATCTATAACTATTAAAACTTCATCATATATATGTTAATACTTATGTGATATATGTATTATGTTTGTAGTTGTTTGGTGCAAGTGCATTGTTACTTTTAACTGCTACGAAGTTCGTCACTTTTTCGTAAGCAACACTTAAATATATAATCTGGTAAATAGAAGATAGGTTCTATTATAGGAAGGAAATATTATAAGACAATGCAAATTGAATATTAAATAAAGGACTGACTAGTTCTTATAATTCACACTTCAACAAAGCTTGACAATAAATTAATGACATGCATGCATGCACGAAGAACGAACCACAAATTAATTATTAAAATGGAAAGATTTAATTCATAAAATAAAACTGAAGAAATGAAGGATTAATTTGTTCCTCCAAGCACACCCTTGAGCTTCTTGACCTCATAATCGTCAAGGAAGGTAACCTTCTCTACTAGGGCTGATGGAAGACTGTTTGCAAACAGTGCAAAAGAAGTAATCTGGAGACCGGGGTTCGGGCTGCTGAAGCTGACAAAAGCAACCGCATTTGACCCTCCTGCATTTATCTGCACATAATGCATGTACAATATATGTTTAAATTTTTAATTCATGTACGTTGAGCGCTATAATAATATATAGGTGAAAATAATTATCACTAATCAGTTGGAAATTAAGTTGCACTCCACATTAGACATATATATATATTACAACTTACAACAAATTAATAATTTAGATATCATCGTGTGTGTTTGCGTGCATGTCCTGCTTTTCAATAAATGAATAAATAGAACAATTTTGAAAATCATATACATTAATTTTACCTGAAAATGGAGGAGTCCTTGAGGAAAAAGCATGGTGTCTCCCTTCTTAAGTGTCTTTGTGTATACTGCATTAGCCCCACTGGAGACAAACCCGGCACAGATACTTCCTTGGAGAACAATGAGAACCTCTGAACCGCCAGGGTGTGTGTGAAGTGGTACAACACCATCTGGTGCAAGGTCTAGCCTGGCAGCTGATATCCCTAGCCCATTGGTACCGGGAAATTGTCCAACAAAGGCCGGTGTAACGGCAGCCTTGATAAGGTTCGATGTGTTTCCAGCAACACCCAGGCCACTATACACAAAGTCATCTACTGTTACATCATCAACCTTCTTGCATACATAACCAGACGGTGTGTCAGCACCCGTCAGGTCTGCGACACAGAAGTCATCCTGCAGAGCGGAGGCACTGTAGGAGAGCATGAGGAGGGATAGAAGGAAGATAGAATGCATGTTGATATATGTTATATTTTGGTCTCCAAAGGATGGTATAATTAATTAGAGTGATAACACCTTATATAGAGAATGTAGGATTAAATGTGATATTGCGTTTAAGGATTGTGTGGTGGTGTGTGGCCATGCAAGATATCACGAGAATAGCTGTTGAGATTTGGACAACGAGGAAGTGGACAGAGTATGAGCTGTAATGGTCCTTGCATATGGGGCAAATTAAGGTCTTTGTATAATTGTATTACCAGAGAGAAAGGAGAAAGAGAGAGAGGACAAATGGAGGCTTTAAATTTTCTGGATGATGGTCCTGTCAAGATTACAATAATGTAAACATTTTATAAAGTGGTAGATGTTATTGCTACTTGGTCCATGCAAGATATCTAATGTGTCATAGTCAAATTTAGAAGTAAAGATTGAAAGTCAAGCCACTAACTTTATAATTATATTACAATAAATAATTTCTCTCATCTGAGTTTCAAATTCATGATTTCTCAAATAAAGACCATGTGCTTTAAACACTAGACCAAATACTAGTTCTCATTGTTTGTTTAATGAAATGATTAAGAATTTGAAAGACACCACCGAGCTGTATGTTTAAAATTGCACCATTTATTTTTAAAGTTTTCAAAGTCCATACAGTTGATCCAAACCGTTCAACATGATCTCCATATTAAAATGTGCTTAGAGACCAAATTTTACATTTTTTTGAATTTTTTTTTACTATTTATTAAGTATTTTATAAAATTGTTATTTTCAGACCATTGAATTTTTGTACCCATCTTAATAAATAGTAAATACATTCAAAAAAATATAAAATTTGATTAGCAAGCACATTTTAATATATCCAACATGTTGAACGGTTTGGATGGACTGTTTGAAATTTAAAAATATAGGGTGTAATTCGGTGTCACAAAAAAACTGTTTGCTCCTAGGCCGTGGAACAAAAGCTTCGATTTTTGCATTTTCAAAGGCCAAACAGTCGATTCAAATCATTCAACATTCAATCTATAATAAAATGTGTTTAGAGACCAAATTTTATATTTTCATAATTTTTTTACTATTTATTAAGCTAGTTTTAAAATCGTTGTTTTCAATGATCCATAAATTTTTCATTGTTTATTAAAGTAAGCGATTTTAAAATTGACTTAATATATAAATAATAAAAAATCTAAAAAAAATCTAAAATTTGATCTCCAAGCACATTTTTATTACTTCTAAAATTTTTTACATTTTAAAATAGATATCACTTCTAACTGTTTGATCAATCATTTAAACTTTGAAAATTAAAAAACTAATTAGTTACACCACGGCTCTCTAACAAACATTTTGATATTAGCCAATATATATTTTACCAATATTTTCGCTTCATCTTAAGGAGCCATTTGAGTATAATATTCTATATATATTACTGCTTTATAGATAAATTTATGTTGCATTTATAGCTTTGAGCCCCGAAGATATGAAAAAAAGGCGGGATATAAAAGAAAACATAATAGATGGATAGCTTGACTTGATCATTTGAGTTTGACAATGATTCAAAGTTTACAAAAAAAAAAACTTGTCCAAATATTTGTTGTTAAATTATATGGATTGTAAAGTAGAAAAATAATGATATATAAATAGTTGATTTCACCTTTTCATATCTATCGGGAGAGGAAAAAAAAAATTCTAGTTTTTTTTTTCTTTTGGTAATCCTGAGGATTCTAAAATTAAAGAAAAAACCATGTTACTGGATTCTATATACAAATTTATTTGCCAATCTAATATGGATTGGGCCAAGAAAAGAATATGGTATCCACATAGCCATTCAGCTCTTTTTGGTCTCAAAATTATAAAAATATAAATAGTAAGGCTGAGGTGCTATGAATAACATAAGGTCTTCCGTGCTATTATTTTAAAATTCTACTGTACAAATTTTAAACTTCGATCTAAGTAGTTCAATAAATTGGTTATATAATGAACTTGTAGAATAACTATTTTAATATTTTTGGAATCTTTTTACTATTTTTTATGATTTATGAAAGACGACAAAAAAACTTAAAATAAAAGAAAATTACTAATATTTTAGGTTTTTTTTTTCATCTTTCATAAATAATAAAAAATAAAAATAGTAAAAAAAATTCAACAATAATAAAAATTAGTATATTATAAGTTCATTATATAACAAATTTATTAAGCTATGTTTATACAATAAGTTTTTGAGATACTAGCACAAAATATCTTATACTATCCATACCACCTAAGTCTTACTCAAATATAAAATGTATCTTTTCCAAGTTTTAATTATCAATTCAAGATGGCAGAACAAATATGTTTCAATTTAGCTTTTTATTGTTGAAGTTTGTATACTTGTAAAAGCAAAAAGAATTTTATATTAGTTATACAATCAGAGGAAATATATGTGTATAACTTGTATTAGTCAAAATGTATCAATTCAAGATGGCAGAAAATATACGTTTCAATTTAGCTTTTTATTGTTGAAGTTTGTATACTTGTAAAAGCAAAAAGAATTTTATATTAGTTATACAATCAGAGGAAATATATGTGTACAACTTGTATTAGTTTTAGAGGAGGGTTCATATATCTTAATTTTTTGTGCCTCCACCACGTTAATAAATCAAAATTTAAATCATAATGTCAAAATAAAATTCTTAGATGTGATCTATATTATTTTCTCTACGTGCTTATAAAAAATAATACATTTCGATTTTGTTTTTATGTGAATCAATAATTTGAAAAATCAACGTCTAGAAATTATCTACATTATTACGTTTTTACAAGCTCTTGATGACAACCAAAATAAAGTTGAAATGTCACAATTTTTTACATGCGCATAGATAAAATGATGTAGATCATATCCAATGATTTTATTTTGACTTCTAAGTTTTAAATTTTGAGTTATTAAAGTTCTTAAAAATTGAGGCATGATGGAGGCACAAAAAATGGAGGCATTTGAACCCTCATCTTAATTTTATATTCATTTTGTTTGTTATATGCAGACTAAAGAGTCAAGAAATATAAAGTTTGTATATATATTAAAAGAAGTGGTTATGCCCACCGATTTTCATTCAACATGAAAACCATTACAATGTTTTTACATACGGTACCACCTCTCTAGTACCTTGTAAAGACTTACAAAACAAGATATGCAGAACATACAATAACCAACAACAATAAGCAAATCTAAAATACCTAAACATACCAGCAAACAACTAAAACAACATAGAAGATATTCTAACAAACAAAGTAACCTACATATATTTTTTTAAGCACAAAAGACCTTAACAATTTAGAAATCCCAACCTTTCTAAAATCTGATGTTAACTCCCAACAACATCCCTCATCTTGCACTATCAACTTCAACTTGTGCATCACTGAAAATCATCCTTTGCCCACGCATACGGGTTATAACCTGTCCATCCTCCATTGAACTGGTAAGCAAATCACCTGCCAAGTCCTTTGTATCACAAGGTAATATACAACTCAAATTAGTAATTGCATCATAGTTATGATTTTGACATTAGAACTTAACTAAAGCTATAATTTGAGATCCTATAATTCGTAAAGTTTTGACATTTCTATTTTGAAAAACCAATATGTTCCTCTCTAACCAAACACACCACAATACTGTTGCTCTTATCATCTCCACAACATTTGAATCATTCATTGGTATATAATCATCTTATTGTTTCAAGTAATTCTCTTTTTCGTTTATTTGACTAGTTTGCAAAACATACAATTATTGAATTTTACAATTTTCTCTATTTTAGAAATTATACAGGTTCAAAACAATTGGAATTGCAATATAGATTGGTTGAATAGAAGAAATCATCAAGACATTTATTAAGAATTTAAATTGTAAAATTATAAACTTGATGCTGTTTACAGGGAGCAAACGTTAGTAACGTTTGACAAACATTATAACGATTTGGTTCAGTAAGAAAGCGCTGAGAAATCAATTGATCAAAGTCAAAATGTATCACAAATGTTGTAACGTTTTAATTAAATTCAAAACTCAAAAATTCCTATTTTTGGTCAATTGATTCTAGGAGCCAATCGTTGGTAAAGATTGTCAAATGTTGATAACGTTTATCATAAGCTACACGAAACCCTAATCCGTAATTTGAACTAAACATTTTCAATGTTTGTGACAAACGTTGTAACGCTTTAAGGCAGAAAGCTCTTTTTGGAGCTATCACTATAAATAAAACTTTGGGCTTATTTCCAAAGCAACTTTTAGTCGCCCTTAACTTTCAAAAAGATATTTTCTGTGAGCTTAAGTTCCTTTATTGTTGTGAGAGCTTAGAACTTAAAATCCCTCAAACAACATCAAATCAACTTCACTAATCTTGAGTTAGATTAGCAGAGTGAATTTTTGAGTGTTTCTCTTGCGAACATTGACTTAAAGACTTCATTCTCTTCTTGAGTTAGTCGTGTGACTTCCCATTGGTTGTAAGGGCTCACCTCACAAGTTGTAAACCTTTCTTGTTGGGTAATAGAAAGAGGCACCTAGCCCTTCTCCTTTGTAATTTATCAATTTTAATCTGAATTTGTTTAGGCATCATATAGAAAGATATCCAATACAAGGGTATAGCAGAGAGTACTACATTAAGCAAAGTCACCCTACCTCCTAAAGATAATAGTTTTTCTTTTCAACCTTGTAGTCTTTTTTTTTTTTTTTTTTTTTTTTCTAATTTATCTACTAAGCTATTCCAGCTACTCACCTGTAATTTCTTTCAATGAAAGGGAACCCCTAAATAAGTAATTGGAAATCCTACAACCTTATAACCTAATTGTTGAGCTAACACCTACCCCTCTTGATCAAATTGAGGGGTACTATTTTACTTTTATCAAAATTTATTTTCAAACCCAAAAAATTTCCAAAACAAAGTAAAATCTATTTTAAAGAGTTCATCATTTTTCTATCTGCTTTTAAGAATAGCAACGTGTCATTCGCAAAGTGCAGATTAAATGCATCTCCAAAATTTAGAAAAATTCCTAAGCCCTGAATTAAACCGGCCACTTTAGCTTTTGTTAAGATTTTATTGAGAACATCAGCTACCAAATTAAACAAAAAAGGAGTAAGGAGGTCTCCCTATCTCAACCCCTTTTGACACTTAAAATAATTACCATATTCACCATTTAGATTAACACATGTGTTATCACTATAGAGTAAATTTTTAATCCATGAAATTAACTTTCCCCAAATGCTCTTTGTTTTAAAATATCCAAAAAAAAACCCCAATTGACTCGATCATATGCTTTTCGAAATCCAGTTTAAATATAACTCCTCTAGTCTTATTAATCCTAATTGAATGTAAGGTTTCATGTGCAATAATGATATTATCCATGATGAATCTCCCCTTAATAAATGTTGTTTGTGACTTATCTATCAAATAATTCATACAAGATGCTAACATATATGTTAGACATTTAGTTATTATTTTTAAACTACAATTAATCAAACTTATTGGCCTATAATTTTTATTTTCATTTGGATTATCCTTTTTAGGAATCAAACTTACTGATCGAATCATTTATAACAGCCATGTTTAGTTTGTTCAAATCCAAGGAATTATTACAAAAAGCTGTCACTAATTGCATAAAATCAGAACTAATTGTTGACCAAAACTTTTGATAAAATAAAAAAGAAAACCTGTTTGAGCTTGGTGCCTGAGATGGATTGCAAGAAAAAATTGTTTTGTTGATTTCCTCTAAATTTGCATGAAACAAAGCAGAGATGCAAATAGACACAATGTTTTGCTGAGTTTGTATATGTTTTTTTAAAATTTTCTAGATATTATATTGGGAGAACAGACAAAATGTTGTTTAATTCTCTGTTATATTACAGTAACAGAAACAATATAGCTGACGATGTCGCACTACTACATAATATCCTGATTGCACACGGACAAATCCAAAGAGCTACATGGATTTCCTGCAATGTAGGATGTTAGGGTGTAGGAATGTGCTACTTTTTGCAAACGGATATTTATCCGTGTGCAATTGTCATAAATCCTACACGGATATACTATAATAGCCGTGTACAAATCTCACTCGAGCTACACAGCTTTTTAAATAAAAACCGTGTACAAATGACTTTCCTACACGGATATTTAATTAAATATCCGTGTAGCTCTATAACATTCCTACACGGATATTTAATTAAATATCCGTGTACAAATTACTTTCCTACACGGATATTTAATTAAATATCCGTGTAGCTCTCTAACATTCCTACACGGATATTTAATTAAATATCTGTGTACAAATGATTTTTTTTTCTTTGTTTTTTTTTCTTTTTGGCTAGCCTCCATATTTGCTAGCCATTAAAATATGCATTTTTTTTAAAAAAAAATCAGATTCTCAAAATGTAATTTCTAAATTGCACTAATTAAACTATATATACACTAATTAATTTATACAAATCCATATTGTTCATTACAAAATTCTGTATAAAAAAACCTTGCCCACATATCTCTGATTTTGTCGATTTCCTCGCTGGAGTAAGGGTTCTCTGTCAATGCATACTACAATTATAAATTGGTGATTAGTAACGAGAAAATGTAGATGCAAGATTTATTATTGATATTATAAAATAAAAAATTAATATGAATTACATCTCTGATTTCGTCTTCCATGTGCCCGAAATGCTCACCCAAATGTGACAAGATTCTACAAAAAAATAATATCATTAATTTCAAACTTTCAATACTTCATTTTTGCATTTTTGCATTTTTGTATTTTTGCATTTTGGTCCAAATTAAAATAAACAAATACACTAATTATAAGTACCTTTGCAATGGAGATAGCAAGGGAGGATCCCAACAATGGTGGTTCAAAACCCTACCAAAACGGCTGATTAGTCAAGCTAGGTTTTTTAAAATGTTCAAATCGGAAATGCCCAAAGAAGGAGGAAATAGAGAGAGAATAGAGATTGTTTTTATTACCAAGGGAGACCGACAAGCACCAGGGAGAGGCGGCGCAGAGGGAGCAGTGGCGGAACAGTCAAAGGGTTTTTCAAAATTAGAGAAGGGAGGGAAGAGTCGGATACTTTGAAATTTTTTTACAAAATTAGAGTAGAGGAGGAGAGAGAGTGATCAAAACGGCGTTGGAAGAGAAGAATTTTAAGTCAGTATAACCCTAAATGACCTTTCCTACACGTATAATTACCTATAAATCCGTGTAGCTCTCTCAACATATATACACGACTGTTTAAATAAAAAATCATGTACAAATGACTTTCCTACACGAATATTTAATTAAATATCTGTATAGCTCTCTAACATTCCTACACGGATATTTAATTAAATATCCGTGTACAAATGACTTTCCTACACGGATATTTAATTAAATATCCGTGTAGCTCTCTAACATTCCTACACGGATATTTAACTAAATATCCGTGTACAAATGACTTTCCTACACGGATATTTAATTAAATATCCGTGTAGCTCTCTAACATTCCTACACGGATATTTAATTAAATATCCGTGTAGGAAGGGTGATTCTCACACGGTTTTTTTCCCACATTATTTTTTAATAAAAAAATCCGTGGAGAATTCTCAGAGATATCGTTGATCATTGGAAAAATTGTATTTGGTACACGGTTTATTTAAAACAGAGAAAATCCGTGTACAACCGCAGTGTAGGAAGCACCTTTTTGTAGTAGTGTCGATTGCAAGATAAAGAAAAATGTATGCTGGCATACTGCTTTTTGAATGTAATTTGAATTTCATCAAAGATTATTAAGTACGAATGTTATAATTTAAATTGTTTGATGAACGATAAAATTTACTGTATATATGTTTCATTTTTCATCCACATATTATATAGAATACAAATTGAATTCTGCTGGTGCATGTATTTTAAAATTAAAACTACTTTGGATTATTGTTGAATAATTTATTATTATTTAAGTTCATCTTTTTGTAAATTGACCTAGCCTCGCTCTAATTCATTGGTACAGTAAAAAGATGAAAACAATTACAAACTAGCTAACTGTCAGGCAGGCATCCATCCATGATGCCAATATGGATCTGTACTGGATGGACAAGAAAAGACAAATTAAAACAATGCAGTACATGTACACCACAACATCTGGGTCCATTTATATTATTCCAAGTATCACATGTAACCGGTGCGAATTGAGAGGTATACGAAGGCAGCATATGGATATATTACAATCAAACAGCTAAAAAACCCGCAGACGTTGTGTCTTTTTGCGTCCAGCAAGGACCATCGCAATTATATATATGTATTGCCTCTGCTCAACGGCATGTATTAGCAAGCGACTCAATAAAATTTAAATAACGATGACTGATAATTAATGGAGCTGTTATTTTAGCCCTATAATTAGTTTATTGTACATACAGTACATATCAATGAGCTGGCACGCGCGCTACAAAATTCAGAATAAAGAAAAAATTATAGAGTATATATAATTAGGATGTTTCTGAGCTCACCAAATTAAATTTCTTTGTTTGCTTAACTAAAAATCAATCAGATTGATCTCAAACAACGGATCTAATTCACGAGTGATATGTTTATATGTGAATTTTATAAATTTTCAAACTAATTTAGTAAAAAATCAAACGGTGCAAGCATCTTCCACTTGAAATTTGGATCTACGATTTCTTACATGAAGGATAAACAAAAAGAAAAAAGAAAATGTGATTCTCTTATATTTTTTTCTTTTTCCAAAGTTGACTCATTTGCAAAGTCAATTAATTAAGAAATGGAACTGTTATATATCCGATCTACATACAGAGATTACAACCCACTATCTCGGCCCCATCACTGATCACTCTCTCCTTTGTGGCAGCTTCAGGTTGCTCTCCTATAAAAAATTGTCACGCTCTAAAATTTAGAATACAAACTCAAGCTGCAGACATTACTTAATTACACATAAATTAATACGGGTGCAAATCACAGTACCACATTTTGTATAGATTTAATTTGTGCGTAGCAAGTTATATATTCCTACAAGAATCATTGATAAACAACTGAGTCTGAGCTGCGTCATTAGTAATGTACACTCCGCATGCAGGAAATTAACAAATTTTCATGAATTTGTTTGCGGTGGGAGGACCTACTGAGGAAATCAAGCTGCATCGATCATATTGGCATCATGGATAACAGTAACATCCCGAAATTCAGTTATTATTATTTTCGCTTACAATTTTTTATTTATACTATTGAATATACTATATACGTCTCTGTTGAAAAATAAGAAAGAAAAAATGAAATTAAGTGGAAAAAAGATATATTAACATATGAAATTTTTGTTATTCCATTTTTAGCATTTCAGTTCAACAAATGATAACCGTTTATTTATAATAACCGAATTTATTTTTATTCATATTAATTCAGTTTAAAATAAATAATACTAATAAAGAAAACCGATAATTTCATCTTGAAAACTTTTCGTTACATCCTTTCATTTCAAAGCACCCTCGTAGTCGCTTTCTGTGTCTCCGTTCATTATTTTTTTATTTACTTATTTAATATCTGTCTCTCATTATCACTTCGGAGACAAGACTGAATAAAAAGAAAAGTGAGAAAAATAAAAAGAAAAGAAATGTTATTCATGTAAATAAATATTATAGTATCGATTGTTATCTGATTGTCTGTCCGATTTGAATTCCGACTACGTCACAGTGATTCTGACTTGTCATTTCAATCCGACATGAAATTTCTAATGTCTAGCTATAAAGTAACCAAAATTCTCTATCATATATGTTTTCGTTTTGTATGGTTGATTTAGAAATTGATATTGCATATTGCATTATGATGACATATTTAACGGAATAGCGGATCTGAGATTGAAATTTATTTTTCCGATCCACGGGAGCTGGTAGTCATGGTTGTCACTGATGGTTGAAAATGATGTGGCTTGAATTACGGATAACCTAGACCGACTTGCTATCGTCGATTAAATATGCATACATAATTTAATATATATATTTGTGTGGATTAATCCGACCTATTTAAATGATTGTTAAATTAAACCAATTATAGATAAGCGCGTCGTTAAATAACCGGTTACTGAGCTTTGTAGCTAACTCTGTTTTGTTATTTTGTTTTCCTTTCTATTGATGACGTAGATTAATGGGTCAAAAAAAAGTGCGATGATGATGTTATATTTACGCTTCAGATGGTCAAAATCTGAAGTGTGACGATAACATGGCAGAAACCGAACCTTTTAGACAGTATGATCAAACGGATAAAATTAGCTTCTTTCTGAAGGAAAAAAAAAAACTCTAATTCTTATGCTATGTGGCCATCTGTGAAGCATTCAATATTTCGAAGAGCATCTTTAAAAAAAAAAGGTACTACAGTACTAAACTGCAAATTAATAGAAGCAACCACTAAAAAGCGCGATATCTTTTTTCTAAACAAAAAAGTTTCTCAAAAAAGAAAAAGGCCGATATATGCGGGCCTCAAATATTTTTTTTGTTGTGCTTTGTTTGCTTGGTTATCTGTTTTGTGTATTTAAATCCCTAGATAATGCTCACTTTCTCTAAGATAAAGTTTTCTAGTTCCGGCTATTTATCATACTTCAAACATTGAAAAATAACATCCCATATAATTTGAATAGAAAAAAGATATATTAGCTGCACTCAACAATTGATCGTATGCAAGGGAAAGTACTCTTTCGCTTATTTATCTTTTTCGAAAATAAATCTACTGCAATTTTCGGAGAATGACAGGACCTGTAATTCTAATTTCAACTGTTGATCTTTCTCAAGATGCATGCATAAAAAATTACTTTTCTGAGAGCACTTTCGAGATCCTCACACAAAAATGTTTGAACGGTTGATCTCAAAATTTCAGGATCCTATAATTCCTCTTGAAATTATAGCAGATTCAGACTCATCTTTTTTTCAATCATAAAATATAAAATGAGTTCAGCTATCATAATATCGGTGATATTTCAACATAAATACCACAAATTTTAGAACGAATTTAATTGGATTCCAATGACGAATCCAAACTGTTCAAATTGATTTATTATATGAGTGGTGTGTTTAAATGTAAAATTTGTAATTTTTTTAAAATTGATTTAGTATCAAATCAAGCGGTCGAATATGAAATTTTTTTAAAGTTAATTTTACTTTTATTTTTAATTATTCTTAATTTGACCGCTTACTATACTAAAAATAATTTGAACAATTATAAATTTTATGTATAAATATATTACTTATAAAGTACTAAATTTTGAAGTTGATAAACAATTATTACTATGTCACGGTAGCCGGATTTATGCAAAGTAGTTCGTATAACAAAATTTTGACTGTTTTGTGTTTAAGACGGGCTAATGAATTAAAATCTTAATTTGCACACGAATCTTTACATTTTCAAATATCTCGTATATATATCTTAAAAGTCGGAACAAATTTTGTTTTTGGACTTTATATTGAAGGATGAGTACATGCATACTTGATGTTGATTAGCAAGTTGAGCAGAACAAGGCTTTTATAAAACACTGCATTATTTTAAATACATTCTTTGATCCCTATAGACAACAAAAGAATTTAATGTTCATAAATATAGTGCAGCAAAAAGAAAATTGTGTGGTTTGCATTACTTTCTATGACAACTTAATGTCTGCTTAATATTTTTATAGAAAAAAATATAAGTAAATTTTATCGCTAGAAAAAAAAAACATGTTTATTTTTAAATGATTTATAGAGTCCTGTAATATATAATTAATTTACATTAGCCATATATACCTAAAATAATAATATATATAGAAAAAAAATCATTTTTATTCTTTGTACTGCCCCAAGGACCAAAACTAGAGATAAAAGCAGAACGTGAATGTACGGTGGACATCAGCCATCAGATTGAAAATCAGTCTGATATTCTTTTGGAACCGTCCGATTTGCTCTAAGATTCACGAAAACTTGATATGCACAAAACTTGAAGCGATGCACACGAATATTCAAGCGGTGTGGGCAAATTTTAAATCAAATCGGACAGTTCCAAGTGGACATCAGACCGATTTTGGTTCAATACCCATCGGATGCGTCCCGCTTCCGCAAGAGATACCTAATGTATATATTTTTTTTCAGAAAAAAGAACAAGTTTTTAATTTTATGCAGATGATAAAATATAATTAAATGATCAAATAAAAATATAGTCTAAGATTTTCTAACATGTGGGAAATTAAATAAACATTTCTACTGATATACCAGGACAAGAAAAGAAGGCCAACTAAAAAGAGATGCAAGTTGGGAAGAACCGTCTATAGGATCCAAAGCGCAAGGAGATAAATGAGATCATAATTTAATGGACAAAGATGTGCCAGTAATATTTGCTTGTCATTGTCGGCGCACAGTCCCTGTTATGGTACCACCTTGCATTTAACATTTTCAGCTTCTACCAGGGAAGGAGAATATTCGGGGATATATAATCTGGATAGCATCTAAATTTGTAATAAGGTGAATGTACATACATCATATGAGTATATATATATATTTTTTTGAAGGTTGGTGGATTAACCGCCAACATTATATTAAGAATTTAAAAAAGGCTCTGTTACACAAATGAGATGCTAAGGTAGCAACTCTATAACCTCCCAATGGAAAAAACAGAGGAGAAAAAAAATAGGAAAAAATACATCATATGAGTATAATCCACTTAGTTTCCATTGCTTGCTTATTTTATTTTATTTTATTTTTTTTTGAGGGGGGGGGGGGGGGGGGGAGTATTCTATTTTCCTAATTTTTTGGGCCTAAAATTGAGACTTTTTTCAATATTTTCCGTTTCCTTTAAAATGAGAAAACTATTATTTTTGTGCATTGCATTTCATCCAAATCAGTTGTTCCTGAGATCCCGTGCAACCAAGTTATTTTTTAATTTTCGAAGTCCAAATCGTCGATCCAAACCGTTAGATATGTTCTCTATATTAAAATGTACTTGGAGACCAAATTTTACATTTTTTAGAATTTTTTTACTATTTATTAAGCCACTTTGAAAATCGCTGATCCAACGGTGGCTTCTAATTTTACTGTTTTGTTAAGCCACCGTTGGATCAGCATTTTTCAAAGTGGCTTAATAAATAGTAAAAAAATTCTAAAAAATGTAAAATTTGGTCTCCAAGTACATTTTAATATAGAGAACATATCTAACAGTTTGGATCGACGATTTGGACTTCGAAAATTAAAAAATGACTTGGTTGCACGGGACCTCAGGAACAACTGATTTGATATTAGCCAACCTCTGTATATATATATATAGAGGGGTTGACACCACATTGTGATCCCGGTTAATCACAAGTATAAATTGATTCATAGGTCAAGATACATAATTGATAAGTTGACATGTATGACATTATTCTATCTTATGTTTATCATTGGAAATATCATTTGATATTGGATACGACATAGGCAGTGTTTCACACATTGTCTATATTGGATCACAATATTGTCTATTTACATATCGTCTGTATCATTTAAATAATCAAGATGCATTGCTAGATGTCTATCTTGAGTTATGGAAAAAAGTTTTGATTGCCAACATAATACGGATCCAAGCATGTCACACCTACAAGGACTCTAATCGCTTCATCATACAAGTATATGATGCCATTAGTGTACTATAAAATACTACCGTTGCTTTGTTCCAATGGCCGACCCTTGGTACAAGCCCCAAAAACCCCATTTGCAAGCGCCACACTTGCAAATACTATCGTTGTATGAAGTCCCAATGCAAATAATCATTTTCAGACTTGTTGCAAAGACTCATGCTTGCTAATAATTTTTCCTAGACTATCAGCAAGGGCAGCGCTTGCAACTACTTTGGTTTTTGGCGCCCAATTGATTGTTAGCAAGGATAGGTGGTGTAGGTCCCATAGAGTAATAGCAAGGATATGTAGCATAGGCCCCACTGAGTATTGGCAAGGATATCATATGTGGGTCCCACTTATTATTTGCAAGGATTTTCTGTGTGGGTCCCACCTAATTATTAGCAAGGATATCTGGCGTGGGTCCCATCGGGTTATTAGCAAGGCCAACGCTAGTGGCCCCCACCTGGTTATTAACAAGGATAGCTCTCGTGGGGCCCACCAGGTTATTAGTAAGGTTAGCGTTTGTGGACCTCACCTGATTATTCACAAGGGTAGGAATAGTCAAGCCATTGATAAAAGGAATGGACTGAGAACTTTTCAGATGTGATCCATCTCCAAACTAAAGAATCAAGAGAAGTAGGATCTGGTTTTAAATCTCGAAGTTTGTTTTGCAAATCAATCCATTATGTGAAATAAACACATGTTAGTTGTCTAACAAAATCAATTTGTAATCCATTGGTAGTAAAAGCCTCAATAACTAACAAGTCAGGATTTTTGACAATTTGAAACAAAAAAGGGTATAAACTGCTAAGATTATTAGCAGACATCCATCTATCTTCTTAAAACAAAATGGTCGAACCATCACCAAGTTTTTTACTAAATCCTAATGAAACTATAGCTGATTTTTTAAGAACCCCTTCCCAGAAGGGGGAGCACCATGGGAGTAACCTGAAGCCCCGTTTTTAGCAATAACAATGTGTTTCCACAAACCAGTAACTAGCAGGTCATGAAATCTGACCCACCACTTAGCTAGTAAAGCTTGATTCATCCTAGCAAGATCTATGACCTCGAGCCCACCTTGTGATTTTGCTTTACACACTACTGGCCAAGCAACAAGGTGGTATTTTTTTCTCACAGTATCCCCACCATACCATAAAAATCATTTTCGTAATTTATCTATCCTCATTCTTACATTGGTAGGTAATTGAAAGACTTGAAGCCAATAAATAAGGATTGAGGATAGCACTGAATTGAGTAGGGTGACTCAACCCCCCCATTGAAAGCAAATTCCCCTTCCACCCTTGAAGTTTTTTTTTTTTTTTTTTTCAATTTTGTCAATTATAGAGTGCCAATCAGCAATGGAAGGTTGCTTATAATGAAGGGGTAGGCCTAAATAAGTAATAGGTAAGTTATAAATTTTGCAACCAAAACATTGTGCTAAATGCATTCCTTGAGCTGATAGGTTGAGAGAGACCATTTCACTTTTAGAATAGTTGATTTTCATGCCAGATAAGTCCTCAAATGATAATAGATGAAGTTTCAAGGCCTCAACCATTTTGGAATCAGCTTTAAGAAAAATTAATGTGTCATCAGCAAATTGAAGATTGAGAACAAACCCTATATTTGCAAAATGACTTAGATCAGAAATAATTCCAGTTTTTTGAATATTTTGCAAAGATTTGTTTGGAATATCAGCAATTAGATCAAAAAGGAGGGGGGAGAGGGGGTCCCCTTATCTTAAACCTCTTTTACATTTGAAATATGGACCAAGTTCATCATTAAAGTTAATACAAGATCGACCCCCTTCAAGAATTGTCTTAATCCAATTTGTAAAAACAAAGCCAAAACCTCTAGCATACAATGTTTCTAATAAGAAGTCCCAATTCATCATATCAAAAGCTTTCTCGAAGTCTAGCTTAAACAAAACACCTTTTATTTTTTTGCTTTTGACATGCTGAAGGACTTCATGAGCAACTGCTATATTGTTAGTAATCAGTCTTCCTTTAATGAAGATTGTTTGGGTATCATCAATGAGGGAAGATAACACCTTAGCTTAGGATCTTCCTTCTTAGGTATTAAACAAATAGCTGCTAGGTTAAGCTTGGCTATATCAAGTTGTTGAAAGTAAAAAGCTTGGAATAACTTCAAAACATATGACTGTACTGTATCCCAAAAAGTTTGATAAAACAAAAAAGATAGATCATATGAGCCAGGTGCCTTATTTGGGTTGCAAAAGAAGACTACAGATTTGATTTCCTCTAAGGTAAATGGTGTCTCCAAACTAAGTCGTTGTTGGTCAGTAAGCAATTCACTGGGTCCCCAAAGTGTAGGATTAAGAGAGATGGTTCTATCAGGTGTGGTCCCTAGAAGGTCTTTATAAAAAGCAGTGATATGTTGTTTAAGAAGAGAAGTGTCAAAGGTCATTTGGCCATTAATTTCAAATAAATGGGAATTTTTTTTTTCTTATGAGAAGTTGTATACATGAAAGAACTTGGTGTTTAAATCACCTTCATTAAACCATTTCACTCTAGCTCTTTGTTGCCAATAAACCTCTTCATCATGATAAATTGTATGAAGAGATTCTTGACAACATTTTCAATTATCAAGATCAATGTTGGAGAGTGAATTGCTTTCATTAAGTTCCTCATAAATGCTAATCTGATGGAGCAGCTGTTTTTTGTTTCGTTTTTGTGCTCCCATTACATTAGCATTCCATCCTCTCAATTTTTTCCTAAGAAATTGTAATTTTTGTTGCCATTTAGTCCCTAAATTAAAAAGTAAAGGGAAGGATTCCCACCAAGAAATGAGAAGAGGAATGAAACCCTCTTGAGATAGCCAAGTCTTCTCAAATTTAATAGGCAATTTAGACTTGAAAACATGTGAAGAAGTTTGTAAAATCAGGGGGTTATGGTCGGAATAAAGTCTAGGTAAAGAGGATAAATTGGTTGAAGGGTAGTGTGTTTCCCAATCAAGGGTGCCAAAAAAACGATCCAATTTGGCTTGTGAGGGTGAGTGTGGAGATCGGGCCCATGTGAATTGTTTACCAACAAGGGGAAGCTCTAATAAATGTAAATCAGATATCAATAATTAAATCGGCTGATTAGAGAATAGTTAAATGAAGGACCAATTTTCTCATTTCGATGCCTAATGAGGTTGAAATCACCACTGAGTAATTTCTTAAACAAGTTTTAACAACTCATACCTAATGAGGAACCAGTATTGTATAGTTTTAGCAGCTCATCCTAGCGACCACTTAACATTATCATATGCCCGTTTCTACATAATCCATAAACATAAGCAATAAGGAATACATTGCTACTTAATGGTAGAAATGCTCTAGATTGGTATCGACGCATCACAGAAAAAGAAAGGATTAATTATGTGGTACATTTTTTAGCGTATCTATATATTAAACACTTGATAAAAGGAGAATCCTTAGAAAGGAAACAGTCATAATACTGTTGCAACAAAACATAGAAAACTCACTAATTAATAAAGGTGCATGAATCATATCATGCATTAAATTAGATGACCAATTTGTCATCAGTAAATCTATTAGAAATTACTTAATATACAATAATAACGTCAATCAGATGGTCGACTCTATAAAAGGCCAAGACTGTGTTCCACCATAACACAATTTAGATGAACAAAAATAGCCATTAACATAACAACTTGTGGGCATTGCTTCAACTAAGGTAATTTATTTGGTAATATATTGTTCTTAGTACAATTTCTTCTCATTGCTTACGTACATAACTTTAGCTCCTGGATCTGATTGAAAAAGAAAAAAATGTTTCGTGGTCCTATTGAGATTAATTTGATGAGAACTACATTAGAACAGTTGGTCTTAGGTAGAGTTTCCCATATGAGAGTTGAGAGACCCAGATTCAAAATTTGATTTTGGTTGGGGTTTATAAAATAAGAAAGGTATGAGTTCTTCCTTTGCTCAACAAAAAATGATTTTGATGGATTTTGGTGTTTCGGGAACGTCATGAATCGGTTTAATATATTGTTAAAGGGGCTTTATTTCTTGTTATATTTTTTTTCTCTATGGATTTTGTTAAACATTAATTTCTTAATGTAATGAGAATTGATGGCTCTTGAGGCCATTTTGCCTCTATTCTCAAACAACAATCACGGGGTAAATTATCACCAACTAATTCTCAAACATTTTCTAGCTAGGCTAGCCCCGGATAATATAGATGGGATCAGTTTCGCCTTCTTTCATGCTCCTTTGTGCACTAGTGTTGATTCAACAGATTAAACGGACAGGTAAGAAATGATGCGCTTTTGCACAATTAATGCTTTCTTTTCATTTTCTTCTTTTACTAAATCATGATGACAGGGCAAAAAATTATTCACTAGATCGATTTCACAATCAAACGTGAATTTCAAACAGATACTTGTCCTTCATTTTCTAATAAGATATTTTTCCCAAAACGTACTTCTCAAGGACAACTATATATATATTTGATCCCAAATTAATTGTCTTATTAATTAATTAATGCAGCAAGTATAGGTGTATGCTATGGGACGGGAGGAAGCAATCTTCCACCTCCCAGTGATGTCGTTGCACAATTCAAAAAGTGCAACTTGGAGAAGATGAGAATTTTCAACCCAAATGCACAAATCCAAGACGCCCTTAGAGGCCAAGGAATCAGCATAGCAGTGAACACCTTGAACAATGATCTGTCCAGTCTTGCTAACAACCAAGCATCCGCAATTGCGTGGGTCAATGCCAATATTGTCCCCTACATGGCTGACACGACTTATGAGTTTCTTGTAGTGGGTAATGAAGTCGTTCCGGGAGACCTCGGAAAATATGTTGCGCCAGCCATGCTGAATCTCTATAAGGCAATTGAGTCGATTGGAGCACTTTCCCAACTAAAGATTACAACTGCGGTGCCTATGAGTACTCTGGGTGTATCTTTTCCTCCGTCTGCTTCGAACTTTGCTGATGAAGTCATGAGTGACATGACAGCAATCATAAATGCCCTGAATAGCATGCGGAGTGGTGATAGTATCCTTATGGTTAATGCCTATCCATACTTTGCCTATGCATCTGACCCAACCCATATCAACATAGCATACGCTAATACCAATTCATCAGCACCAGGAGTAGTTGATGGTAACTTCCGAGTATCATTCTCTTATTCATGCGATGTTGGATTCCTTTTATGCTGCTCTAGAGAAGAACGGAGGGAGCTCTTTGGGGATAGTAGTGGGAGAGACCGGGTGGCCGTCAGCTGGTAATGGAAATTGCACAACCACCTCTCTTTCAGAATCATATAACTTGTTCTTTCATGGCTATATATTGGGTTACGGAACTCCAAGAAGACCAAACGTGAAGTTAGATGGATTCATATTCGAGATGTTTAATGAGAATGAAAAGCCGGTGGGAGTCGAGCAGAACTTTGGGCTGTACCAGCCAAACATGGATCCTGTGTATCCATTCTGTTAGATTGAAATTATATGTATCAGGTGTCCGTATTACTCTATTAGTGAAGAAAATGCAATTCTTTCACATTGTTTTTGGGACTGTAATAGAAAAATCGTTGATGGTGAGACTTCTTTTCTAAAATTGATGTATGACTCAAATTGCACGTTTCATATGTCAGATATTTATTCCGCCTCTACTGTAATTCTTATACAGTGCTATCTAATTATTTTTCCAGAATCCATAAGAGAAGACAATGAATGCATATAGATATTTAACAGCAATAATACATATAATCGTTTTTTTTTATGCACGACTCAAAAGGTACAGAAGTCTCACATGATATATTCTTCTATGCCTATCCTGCCTAAGGAGCCGGCATGAAGCAAAACCTAGATGAATCTCCATAATACCTCATTACTTGAGCTAACCAGTAATAAGAGAAACCCCTATATTTATTAATCTAACCAAATACAGCAAGTCATGTGGGGTTGATTTGTTTTAATGCAATAAAAATTACAATACAAACAAATTATATCACCATACTACATCAATTTATGCATTTTTTCTAGTTCTCTCGATATCATGGAATGTGGCAATAGATCTTATCCTCCCTCAGGCAACAATCTTTAAAGGCCATACACCATATCTGAAAAGCAGATCCCACCTATGTAGGCTATAAAAACCATCAAAGCCTTGACCGGTTCCGGTCCAAGAAGGGATAATCCGTGTACCCAACAACAGGATCATACGTATAAAATGTAGCTCGCACATATCGGGTTAAGTCAGCATGAACCCTAAAACGCTCAACCAAGTCAGGATTTGATATAAAAAGTCTACCATATGACACCAGATCAGCATCACCACCCTCAATTGCCTCAATTCCAAGTTCCCTCGTAAACCCACCACTACCCATAAATGTCCCCTGGTATGCATCCCTCCAAGCACGCATGACCTGCTTCTCCTCCTCTGGACTGCCGAGTGGGCCCCACTCTGTTTGGCCATGAGCCGTGTATCGTGGCTGGGTGATATGCAGGTATGCCAGTCGCTGACCAGCATTTCGCTGTAACTCATTGACCTTGCTGATTACAGCAAGCCCAAGGTTGAGTGGATCTGAGTCGTATGCATCTAAATGATCGATAGCAGGGGAAATTCGCAACCCAACCCGATCTGGCCCAACTGCTCCACAGACTGCACGGGTAATCTCATCAATTAAGCGGCAACGGTTTGGGAGGGAGCCGCCATAGGAATCAGACCGGTCATTGATTCCATCCTTGAGGAATTGATCAAGGAGATATCCATGGGCCCCATGGATCTCAACTCCATCGAAGCCTAGTTCAAAGTATTGTTATGGAGTTAGTTGTGCTAATAACCTACATTTTGCATTATGTAACAATGGCCTTTGTATGGATAATATCACTAGCTCCCCCACTGGTTGACTAAATAATAGTTGCGGATAGGAATAAACATACTCAAATCCCTTCTTAGCTAAATGTCTAATAATGTTTATCCATATTAAACCAGTAGAGTGATGCTAATTGTAATTGACAATTTTAATAATTTTCCTCATTAAAGGAACTTGATGAGTTCAGTTACAAAGATTTTAGTACAATCAGGTTGGCACCCTATTTAAATTTATACAAAGATTTGAGTACGATCCAATATAGATTTAGAGCCAGTTTTTCATTTAACTTAGATAATTTTCTCTTTGATGATCTACATTAAAGTAAGGACCCTAGAGTAAGCTTTAAACAGCGTGTTCCCACAAGGCCACAAGGCCACAAGAACAATCTTTAACCAAAAAAAAAAAAAAAGACAGCCAATAAAACCAAGATAGTACCTGGATATTCGAGATGATATGGTATATATTGCAAGAAAGTTCATCATTACTGGCCCAAATTGAAATATAAAAAAAAAATATATTAAGGATCAGAAATTAGGTACCTGCACTAATAGCATTGACTGCCGCTTGACGGTATAATTGAATGATTTCAGGTATTTCTGTGGTGGTGAGGCGACGGGGTTTTGGGTATTTGGCATAGGAACCATCTGGCATTAGTATCCGACCCCTCCCAGATATAGGTTTATCTGTGGATGATATCGGAGCTGCACCACCTGGCTGGTACACTGTAGCAAAGGAGATTGAAGTTAGAAACCTAACAAGTTGTGATTTAGTAGCCGTGGCGACTTGGGAAAAGGCAAATAGCTGAAAATAGGGGAAGAGGTGTTCGAGAGTATAACTTGGTGGACATTGGATAGTGATACCAGGCTCTTATAATTTACTAGTTTGTGTGGTAAACTGGTATGGTAATAGTACCATTTCATTTATTCATTTATAAATATTTTTGCCCTTTCTTCTTTGAGATTTTAAATATGTTTCATCAATATTTGGCAATCAATTTGCAAAATAGAGAGTTGTTCAGACAAAGCTAAGTCAATCTTGGTAATCTAGCAAGTGATTGTTAACTGGGGCAAAATATAGGCTCAAATTAACGCTGCCAAATAACAACAGCAACAACAAAATAATTTAAACAAATGTAAAGAAGTAAACCTGGATGAGAGGCACGACCAACATGCCACAGTTGGCAGAAAATGATGCTTCCCTTCGCATGAACTGCATCCACCACCTTCTTCCATGCCTCTATCTGCTCCCTCGTGTATATCCCGGGTACATGAGGGAACCTTTAGCACATTGAGCTTTTCATATTAGTATTTACTCTGGACTCCAACAATTGCATGGCACCATAAATTATTATAGAGATTTTATCAGCAGTCATTCTCTGAGCTGATGTTAGTGAAACAAGAAACTTTCCAATCAATATCCCACAATAAATATGGATACATACTTGGGATGACGCAATCTAGCAAATCAGGATTGTTGATGATCACATGTGGTTCATCAATTTGAGTATTTACAGCAAATTAAAGAAGTTTTACAGAAGCATACTATTTTGAACTAAATTATATTGCTTCAAGCAACTATGATGTTAGCAACATATATAAGGATCTGACTTTGACTTTATTTCTTTATTATTAAATTACTTCCAACTATGGGCATTCATCCTAAGTGACTCAAATACAAAGCTACAAACTCCGGACTTGAAATATTTTAAATTGACTCAACTACAAAGGGTAAAAAAATTAACTACTGAGTAAAAATAGAGAAAGACAAAAATACCCTGCTGCCGTAGGAGAAATTGATGTCCCCTCGGTGATGAGAAATCCGCCTTGGGTCGATCTCTGTGAGTAGTAAACTACGTTCCCCTGCTGAGGCACTCCGTTGATTGCTCTACACCTAGTCATCGGCGCCAGTACCACTCTGAACAGGGCAAAAAAAGAAATAAGCAACAAGGTACTTAAGGGGTAAAATTGGTAAAACAAAGTTCTCAGATAAAGCTGTACAGTGACTAACCTGTGAGAGAGGCGGAAGCGCCCCATTTGGTATGGCGAGAAGAGAGAAGGTTTCCCCTCCTTTGCTTCAACCATTTTTTTTGCTAATATGTATGAATTATGATCAGATGTAATAAATAAAGAGAGGGAGGGAGAGAGAGAGAGAGAGGTTTGATGAGAAAGTGGGAATGCAAATTAAAGTGACACAAAGAGAGGTTCGATCGGAAAGGACAGGTGAATTAATAATTGGAGTAGGAGCAGGAAGTTCAGGGGCGAGACTCGAGAGTGACAGGGAAGTTGGATCCTGCCAACTTTAATAATAATAAATGGTTATATCCTTTTTATTTTCATTTTTTCTTGGATCCATCGTCACCGGCATGCGCCGAACCGAACCGTTAGATCAGAACACAATTTACATTTTTTTTATTTTTTTTACAATTTTGTAAAGGCCTCTATCTTTTGCCAAATTTATTGCTCAATATAGAATTTTTTTTTTTTAAATAAGGATAAATTTTACATAATATCCTTTCCATTCAAAATATAGAACAAATATTCTTCTTTTGAAATTCTTAACAAATATTCTTCTCCCCTTTTCCTCCCCACTCCCCTCTATTTACTCCCTTTATTCTTTGTTTAATCTTTTTAATTAAAATATAATTTTTTAAGATTTCTATTCTATCTAATTTATTCGATTTAAAATTTCATATTTCTATTTTAACAATTATAAAAAAAATTATCACATCACAGGTTAAGAACAATTCAAATTAGGATTGGTCAATTGAAATGATAATGCATGTGAATTGGATTTTTTTTTTAATGAAATGATAATGTGGTCAATTTAAATTAATGTAACTGAACATCGACGAAACTAGAAATTCATGATAGAAAGTGCTAAAACTTAAAATTAACAACATATTATTGGTGTAAATTGAACTCAAACTCTCCACAACTATAAAATAAATTCTAACCACTATGCTATAAGTAGACATATGATATTTTATGAGAGGGGCTGGACTATATAAAATGTTCTAAAAAAATAAAAATCAATTAAATTTAAATATAAATAACTAATATTTTAAAATCATAGGGTGACTTAGCACCCGTACAGTTGAATGTAGATCCAAATGTTCCATACTTTCCATTCTTTACTGTATTTATTTTTATTTTTATAGACTATTTAATTTGATTTCTTCTTACATAAAATTAATTATTTTTAGCAGGCTGGAACGTTGGAGGAGAATCCGAATTCATAAGCAAATAATAGGTTAAAGGTACATCACTTTATTATTGATATCATCTCTAGGTGAAATAGCTAAATTTAATTTCTTTTTTCCAGTTTAAATTAGTTGAGTAAATAAGATATGTATTTATTTTATAAAAAGAAATATGTATTCATGATTAGTAAGAAAGTCAGAATATTACAAGTCTTCTTTTTGGCCTTCTAAAATTTTGACTACAATTATAATTATCTAATTGGTGAGACTACAAGTTAAATTGGAATGGAAAAAAAATATATGAAATGGTGGCTTGTGAACAACTCCTTCAACTAATAATGTTTGAGAATAACTAATTTCAAAACTATTATACATGTTTGCTTGATCTGTCTCGCTATCACTCGCATAATTAATTGGTGACATTGCTTGATCTTTTGATGTTGTTTTGTCATTCCCTTGATGATAATTTTGTAAAATGAGCAACAAGAAGAAAAACTCAATTAATTTATTATAATGATTAGTTTTTATTTTTTTAGATTATGTCATATACATAATTATTATATATTACTTTAAAAGGATTTTATAAAATAATTATAATAATTTTTAAAAGGACTCATATATCGGAAAGATTCCATGTATAAACTAATATTATGCTTTCTTATTTAAGCAAATAAAATTTCACACTATAATTTTTAAATCTAATTCGTTATACGCAAAAAATAAATAATAATTCAAAATGTAAATGAGATTATAGTTGTATTTTTGCTTAAATAAAGAATAAAGAAGAGTTAATAGGAAGAAGTGGAAGGGAGGAGTGAAAGGAAGGAGGAAAAGAAAAAAAGTAGAACCCGTGCATATTATTTTGTTAATATTTTGTTAAGAAGGGAGATATTTTGTTTTATATTTTAAAAAAGAAAAAAATTATGTAAAAGTTAAAAAAAATAATAATAAGTACGGAGCTTGAATTTTTATTTAAGTTATGGTACTGACATTTGTTTTGTCTTTTTAACGAATTATTGCATGAATGAAAATTTTAGAACACGTGGTTATGGCGCATATTCAAAGGGGAGATCGGACCGGCAAAGCCGCCATGCCAGCTAAGAAATTAAGAATAAGATGTCTACACTCACCGGTGGTAGTCCTATTCAATCCAACTAATCCATCGTTTATAAGCTGGACCAGATCTACTCACAAACCTATAGACCAACATCATCTTTTATTGGGTTGTAGAGTGGAAATAACGTGCCGTGCCGCATCGTACCATGACTAACACGCCGTGACTTTGGTCTTATGCTGTGCCGTGGCCAAGTGAACAATAACACGTGCCCTTGCCGTGACTAAAATGTGGAGGGGTTGTCACGTGCTGTGACCGTTCGTGTGCCGTGTCCAAACGTAACTAGTCACGTTTATCACGTTTAACTATTTTTCATAATTTAGATTAGTTTATTCAGGATTCACTATTTGATCAAGACTTAACGGTCCTAATTACACGTGACTCGTGTGACCACGTGCCATGCCGTGACGTGACCAGATTTTTACCGTGACGTGCCGTGCTGTGTCAAATTTTCAAAAGATGGTTACGCACGCGACACGCGAGCCACGGCACGGAAAAGTCACACGTGCCGTGCCATTCCGTGCCATAACCGTACCGTTCTTTGACGGAACCGGCTCCGCTGTGCTATTTTTCCCACTCTAGGAATGTTTTGGTTGTGGCATTTTGCAGTTTCGGACTCCTTTGATGGCTTGAGAGAATGGAAGATTTCAATATATAAGAGCACAAACGTACATAGTTGCAATTTAAATTTATAGAGAATTAATTTTTATTTTTTATATTTCGTTTGACAACTTAAGTTATGTGTTAAATAAATATGTTTAGAGGAGATAGATTGAAAAATAAATTCATCTGTAATAGTGAAAGAAAAAAAGCAAGTAAATTAATCCGTTTGAAGAAGTCTAACTTCACGTGTATTAATTATAACTCGGTTGATGCGAATAAACAATTTAGTCATCTCTTGTTCTATAGTCAAACTTACACTGCTCCTGACAAAACACGTGTTTATCGTTTTCTCTGTGGTGAACCAATGCACATGCAGGGGACAAGCGCGGGGGTGGGGGGGGTGGGGGGGGTGACACATGATTTTTGAAAACTAAAAATGATTCTCTGTGATTACACTTTAATTTATTAAATCCGCCTATTAATTATTCTTCAAACTCATCCTAGATTCGACATTAAATATTAACTCTAATTTATATTTTTTTTTTAAATCAAAATTTAAATATTCATAAAGTACTTTCAAGTCATATTTTGTACCTCCGATCTCGCATACTTAGAAAATTACTACTAAATCTATTATTTTATGCCCTTATTATTTCCATTATGTCTTGGTAGGATCATGAACTAAAGACCTCACAAGGACCACTTAGAAACGAATGCCAAAGATCCAAAATTAGCAAGTCCAAAAGAAAGGACGAAGCAATACTCTACTCGAGACTTGAGCCGACATTCTAGTATCAAATTTACTATTTAAATCTGGACCATCAGATCACAATCCGGATCAATTCAATATGAGATAGAAGGTACAAAACCTCTTTAATATTTGTACTAATTCTGATTTGGACCAAATTTAAACATAGATATTATGTTACCTTTAGCAAAACCCTAATCCTACCTAATTTCCTAGCGGTCATTGCTCAACAGTTATGGAATATTTTTCTTATTATTGTTTTGTTATTTTGTATTGTCTATAAATATTTCTTTGTTTGTGTTATCAGAGAGTATAAACAAGAAAGAAATCAATTGAATTAAAATTATCATTTTTTATTTCTGTTATCAATTATCTTTAAATCAGACCTATGATCAGATTAATTAAAAATATCAATTCATTCCCAAATTCCATAAATTTCTACAAGTTTCACCGATGTCATCACAAAATCCACAAATTTCATAGTTTTGGGCCGTGACCTAAGGCGGGTCACAGAAATATCGATCACAAATCTCAATGTCAATATTATGGCTGCTATTTGTTGTGGACAAAATGTTGGGAGAGCATTACTCAATCACTTTTGTGTATTATAAATTTAAGCTCATGAAAACTTTTTTAGTCATTTCCTAATGACATATGTTACTCCAACCTTTATTTTCAAAATCTAAAATTCATATTCAAATCCGAATAGATGATCTCGGTCTTATTGAAAAGCTAATTGTATACTTCAAAAGATAAAATCGAAAACCTTTCTTTTTAGTCATTTTATTGTATTACATTAATTGATAGTGTTTCCGTCTGTTTCTTCATTTTAGAACTGAAATCGAAATTTTATAATGTTTAAGCACGTATTGTTTTTGGAGAACAAGATGATTTTTCTTATTCACTGTATGAAATTCAAATATTGAATTAATAATCCCTTTAAAAAAAGGAAGTCGTAGCAAACTAATATATATAGCAATGAAATGCCCCTTAAAAATATACATAATTTGACTTATCACTGTTAGTTATTTTAATTGAAAACAAGATAATAGAATTATTAAAATGCAAACAACGTAAAAGGAACATTCAGTACACTCTGGCACACACTGAGCGTGTTTGAAATGTTACTAGTTATTACATAATCTTAAATTTGCGTCCAAATGTAGTAAAAATTGATAGATGTACACAGCCTACGGAGTGAAATATACCTCTCTTAATGACTAGAGTTCCTTCCCCCACGTAAAAGTGTGCAACAGGTAGATGAGAACAAGTACAAACAGATAATGTCAAAATAAAACAATTGATTTATTTTCTTTTCTTTTTGACTCCAAGTTATGTTATAAGACTTGTCTATTTTAGATAAGAGTGCAATTTTAGCAAAGCTACCAGCATTTTGAGCCAAACAAGATTGATACCAGACATGGACGACCAGTCTAACAAAGTCTAACAAAGCAAACCATCAAACAGTCATGCAACTATCCTTCAATTTGACTTGCTTGGTCTCAAGCAACCAGCTAGGCATACGGTATTCGATTTTAGTCAGTCACCAATAACTCGAAAAAACCCTAAACACAGGAGGGTCCAACACAGCCAACTAAGAGTCAGGTAAGCATCTGTCAATTTGACTTGATTCGCTCTGAAATAACCAGCTTAGGATATAGTACTCAATTTGACTCGAGGTCTGCAATAATCTCATTTGTCCTCCTCATCCATGCCAGAATCCCAACCTCAAATACAGACATACACAAAAACAGGCACCCAAAACAGGATGGTTCTGTAAAAGTGAGTTCATAACATTTGATACCAGCTAAACCTGATTTATACAGCATCAATTTTTGGTAAACTAATCATCCTTTGTCAGGCATCAAGTGAAATCGTGGCATTGAGCGCAAGAAAAGAAGGAATTGACATCACTAGAAGTTGCTGAATTGCACTAGAGCATAAAACGTGATGGCAACAGATATACAGAGAAAATACACAAGAAACCTACTGATTTCTATTAGAAGAAGCTATGACCTGAAAAACACAGGTCCCGTAAAGTACAGCCGTGTGCTGAGGGGTGTAACTGTCCCCAAGCCCGTACTCCGCAAAACTGGATTCGGCATTCATAAAATGGCCGGCCAATGACTTGCTGGCAACTGCCTCTTGCCATATCTCATAGAATTCTTCCATTACTCTGTGGGATTTATCTATTGATGACAAGGGTAAGTACTCCACCTACAGTTAGGAGAAGTAAAAGGAAAATGGAGTAATGCGGAGGTTAAAGATGCACATTGTACGAATTGATATGAATATACCTTTTTATTGGTTATCGGTTTGTTCTTTATCATTTAATGTGCCATCTACAGAACATGAACAATACACCAAAACAAGCATGCTCATTTTAACTGAAAACATAATAATAGGATAACTGAGACTGAACTTAACTGCAATTATGAAGCTTAGTTACACCTAAATTAAGCTTAGTTACTGCACTGAAATCAATTTTAGAATAGTTGTTGAAATTTTAAAAAAAGTGCCGGGTAACAACCTCCATAACAATTCCCCGAAGAGATTCATTAGGTATGTTAATACACTTCCCAATCCTCAATCTAAAGTCACCCCATTTGTACTGCAATCCCTGCATACACAAAGCAACAAACAAAAATGAAGAATTAAGATACTTAATACTAAACAATTTAGTCATCATTTGATGTTCACAGCCAATTAAGCTGTATTTCTCATCTGCAAACCATGAAAGTAAGCCACTATTTGACCCATGAACTATGTCACTCTGATATTCAGATGCAGATGTTGTACCAGTATCAGGTATGAATATGTGTCTTATAAGCGTACAGCACATAAAAGATAAGCCAGCTGGCATGTCAAAATGATTTATTTGCCCTGCTCGGATGCACAATCAGTCACAAAGCACTCAGTGCATGGAGGATTATCTATAAAAAAAGGCAAGCAGTCTCCACTCTCTCCACTACACCAAAGCTACTACTCTGCAACAAATCATGCGCATGTAATCTGCTTTGTCATCAAAGTGACAGTCTACCTTCTCCACTTATAAACTTTACTAATTTAGCATTTTCTTGTAAAAAAGAGAGAATCTATTACTGATATACTTATACGAGTTTTTTTTGTCACAAATGAGTTGGTTATTCTATTTAATCCACCAGTAATTTACATGAACAAGTGTTACATAGACATCAAGAATATAATAATTGTTATATTATTTAAATTTCAAAAGTTGCTGTACAGCCATATCAGTGTTACAAAGGAAGTGAATGATTCAATCCACCTCAGTGTATTCACAATTATGAACTAATTTTTCTTTTTACTATTGCCGTCAAATATGTAAAATAATACCAAAGAAATCTGGATAATTGACCATCTCATCATACCTCGAAATTGATAAAGAAGCGGCCTTTGTAAGACTGGAGCTTGTCCATGACAGTCTGGACTGACGAGTGGGCCCGCATGATCAGCCTATGAGAGCGCATGACGAAGAGGTACTCGTTGGGTAGGTCGTGGAGGGAGATGCCGAGGAGGTCGCGAGGCAAATCGGTTGGGGGAGGATTGGACTGCTCTCGTGGGACCGCGCGGTAGAAGGTCATCGCCGATCGCCACCGGCCGTCGCGCGACACTCCAGGGAACGACTCAGCGACAACGCACGCCTCCGCCATTACTTGACTCGTCAGCGTCGTGCCTGGGTTCGGTTGCCAGTGCATTAACCTGTTTAGAATGAGAGTTTAAGTTTTAGTCAGGAAGGAGGTGGGTTGGTTCTGGATCGAGTGTTGAGGGACGACGGAGAGAGAGAGAGAGGGAGAGGTACCATTTGACGGGCATGGTGGGCGACGGCGGTGAGCGGGAGGCTGTCCGAGTAGTGCGCTTTTGGGTTTTCAGACGCCAACATCTCTACAGCGCTGGTGCCTGAACGCAAATTCATATCTCATGATGTAACAGAAATATTGAGATTAGATCCTCACCGTGCGATCTGTTTTAGCACAAATATTAAAGGTCCCCGTGCATTCCCGGATTCTGATCGGACAGTCATGATCTAAAATCAAATATTTCGTTACCTCTGAGGAAGTGGAATTGTAGGTAGGAACGACAATAAGATGAATCGACTTAGATCCGAATTTTTTTTTTTTACAACCGCATGAACTCGAATTAAATAAATAATATTCGGATTCAGAAATCTCAAAAAATACCACTCTCACACAAGAGTTTGGCGCACCAACCAATTCAAGCTCGCACAAGAGTTTGGCTCACCACTTGGTGCGCGAATTGACATGGCGCATCAGGTTCGCACAACCCTTTGGCGCACCAAGCTGGTTTGTACAACCATTTGGTGCCCCAATAGGTGCGCACGGAAATTGACATACTTGCACCTATTTTATTGCACTTAGCACGGATCTTGATGCAATCGAATGATCCTGAATTGTGACCATATATATTTTCAAAAGTCAAAGAGTGCGACTGCCGACCAAAATCTGCACACGGAAATTGACATACTTGAATGGATTTTATTGCACTTAGCACGGATCTTGATACAATATGGTGCGCCAAACCCTTGTGCGAACCTGAATTAGTTGGTGCGTCAAACTCTTGTGCGGAAGTGTTATTTTTTGAGATTTCTGAATCCAGATGTAATTTATTTAATTCAGATTTATCCGGATGTCAAAAGAAAAAATTCGAGACTTAGATCTAATCGGACTTAAATACGAATAAGTTTATTTTGTCATTATTTTTTTCTAATTTGTATTAGAATTCATATGATATGGTTCAAGACTTCAAGGTATTCTTGTTTATTCTTATTCTGCCAGATACACAGTAATAGATAACTTTTAAGTATGTTAATTTAATCGAAACATATTTCCTCCTTTCGTTATTTTCGTCTTGTTTGTTTATGTATGTAATATTTCTTAGCAGCTCAAAATACTGTCATAAATTCGAGCTCAGGGTCACCATGCCCACCAGAGAAATTATAAACAAACAAAGGTTGGTGGTAAAAAGACCTTTTTTGTTTGCTGAATTAATACCACAAAATAATTAGAAGCGGCTGCGCATGGGATATATTTTGAGAGAGGAATATTATACATAAACAAATTTATAGTTTGTGGTTATTTTTTTTAAAGTTTAATTACTTGCACAAGAATAAAGATATGGTACTATGCATAACGCATATTGACTCGTGTTATGGACTCATCAAATTTTTAATTTGAAAGTATGTACTTATAAACTAAATTTACATTTTTTAGAGTTTATTACTATATTTTTAAAATATATGGGTAGAAAATCATTTGATATGAAAAATTTAGACCATAAAAAAATAGTGGTTTTATATCCATCTAAACAAATAGTAAATAAACTAAAAAATATATATAAATTTTAGTTTACAATTACATATTTACAATGTTGAACAATTTGAATCGACTATTAAAATTTTGAAAACAAAACTATTAATTTGTATTACGAACCAATCCACGTTATACAAAGTACTATAGCCTCACTCCTTGCACAATTAGCTAGTTGTATTTGAGATGAGAAACCATTTAATCAAACTATGAGTGAGTCTATGGTACTATGCATAGCACATATTGGTCCGTAATACGGATCAATATTTTCATTTTTAAAATTCTAACGATTAATTCGAAAATATTACTCACTCATAGTACATATTCATATGTACTATGCATATTACCATAGAAAATTCTAACGAAATATTGATCCGTATTACGAATTTTATATTTTTTTAGAATTTTTTTACTATTTTTTAAAATAAGTACAAAATTATGTGATCTAAATATTCTGGACCATCTAAAAATGGTGATTTTTCTACCTATCTTGAAAAATAGTAAAAAATTCTAAAAAACATAAAATTTGGTTTGCAAGTACATATTCATATGGAAATCATGTTGAACGTTTGAATCGATCGTCAGAATTTTGAAAATAAAAATATTACTTTGTATTGCAGACCAATATGTACTATGCATATTACCATAGACTCATTATCAAACTATTGTTGTTGCTGGAGATGTATAATAAATTAATGATGCATGCTTAGTTGGGGAGAAATTTGTGTCCCATTGGACTCAAATTTAAGTCAATGGTTCCTCTACTATTCAATCCACTTTAAGATCTGTGCGCACTAAATTGGTGTGAATTTTGAAGCGAATATGTACGAAGCATGAATCTTAAAACGCATTAAACAGTAGAAAAATCCATCAAACTTAAATTTAATTCCGATAGATGTCGGACAGGGGGGGAACATAGTGTAACCTGGGGGGTGCTAAGCCACCCCTATCATTTCAAAAATATCTTACCGAGTATATAGAAGTTCAATTGAATTTTAATTTTCATACACAATAGCCCCCTCTAAACAATATTATAAATGTATAAGGTCTTGAATGATTAAAATTTGAAAAGCTAACTATTGACAGCTTTTTTTCATCTCTACGGACTCTTCGGTTTCCGTATTATTTACATTAAAAAAAGAGAACTTTTTGCTTTTGAAAAGATGTCAGTCAAACGTATAAGAAAATATATAAAAAATGAAGTGTCCAATGAAAGAAGGAAATCTCCAAATTCCAACAGAGCAACATCTCCATTTTGTTAAAAAAAAAGCGGCAAATTAACCTATTCTAAAAAATATATAAGAATTACGCTAAATTAACAGAAAACAAATACTGAAAGATGTCAAACTTTTTATTTTGAACTACATAAAGGAAAAGTTTCGATTTTAGAAAGATGTCAAACTTTTTGCCATTTCTTTTCTATTATCTTTATGAAATCAAATAGCAAGAAATTTTATTATCTTGTATTATATAATTGTTTTTTTATTAATTTTTTCTTAATATGATGTTTAGCACCCCCTATAGTCAAATTCTAGTTCCGCCCCTGATGTCGGACACTACTTGTTCCCGGTCAGTTGACATTTATTTCGGTGAACGTTGAGAATTAGCTCAATTATATATTTATATGTGACTTGAAAAAATGATGGGAGTTGAATATCGAGAGTATCTTTATTTATATCTTTAAAATTTTTTTTCTCAAGTAAGAAATTTAACTTTTTCTTTCTTCTTTCCTTTGATGCGTCTTTGTAGGTTGAGATGGGCCGTTACCATTATCCGATAAAAAAGCCTGATTTGAGTGATGGGCCTCATTGTTTGTCGGCTCTAGCAGTCTTGGTCCATATTTGATGAGGGCAAACTAATTTGATCAATCAATCCTCTTTAATTTGTACCGGATCTTCACATTAATGTTTGATATATTCGTTTTGTGGAAAAAACAATCTTATTCTTGACTTGTATTATTATTGAAATTGCAGATATTACAAAATTTTATGGTTATGTTACTTTTAGATATTAATTCAAATGAAAAAAAAGAAGAATTCTGATACGAACAATATAACTCAGAAATAATTTTAAAAGAGAGTATGGATATAACATCGATCAATTTTATTCGGATGTTGTTAAAATTTGAGATACAATTTAAACAATAAATATTTTATTTTTTTATCACATTCAAAACATCGTGAAAATTCTAAGTCCTATTTATAACCATTTTTTTAAATATACCAGTAAAAAAAATAAACCAATAAACCATGAATTCTGTAGAATTTCAAAATTATCACAGACACAATGGCAGGTGGAGGCCAGAAATTGAGTGGCCTCAGCGATATATTGCATCTATGTTGGATTTTATTTCTAAACATATTGTTTTTTAAATAACATATATACAAATCTCCATTCTTATATTATGCACGTAATTGTCCTGATCCGCCAACGGCTGATATTGAAAGATTTATTCTCGGATTTAAAATCAACAATCAAATCACATAATCTATCTTCTTTTGATTAAATACATATATTTTATGTGTAGAAGTCTAAATTTAGTTAAAAACATACTCGCCACGCATACTGTTATATAGTTTGTCACAATTAAAATTGAATGAATATCTAGCGATATACTTTCTTATTTCTCCTTAAAACTATATTTGATTCCTGCAATTAAATTATTTATTTTTTCTTTGTTTCCTCTATTTCATTTCTTCCGCTCCTCTGTATTTTTTACAATGAAAATGTAAATGATATGTTGTTTATTCAATTGTAATTCATGCTTGGCTTTTGCTTGATGTGTCAAAAATAGCATCTTCAATTTGTGTATTTTGTTATTTTTTCTTCAACAAATGCAAAAATAGCTTTTTCATTAATGTTCCAAGTACATAAGAAACTGGCCAATCGAACATAGCAGTTGATGATTTCAAAGCCTTAATAAGCATCGGTTTCCCGGCCGTCCTTTTATGCGCAGTTCATCTTAGCAATTATATCTCTATCGGAAATATGTAAATTAATTATGTCGGTTAATATTTAAATGTAATAGTTCGTAATAAAAAATAAGTACAAGGTAGGTAGATGAGAAGTTAAAGATATTGGTCTTCAAGGCTAACTTAATAAGCAAAAAAATTCCTACTTGGAAAATGAACAAGTAGGTTAATGCAAGTTAAAAAGTCTACATGTATGTGCTTATATAAAATATTAATTATATATGCAGCTTTCTTTGTGTAAGAGAGAATAAGGACCTATTCGGCAGGTTATTGGGAATGAGCATAGGCGCGGAAATTAAACTGAAAAGTACTATTCACGTTAAATGATTTTTTTTTCCACTAGAATAGTGGAGCGGTCGAACATGTCCGAAGATGATATGAAAAAAAAAAAACTCAAATAGTAATAAAAAAAGTTAGAACTTTAAGATTAGAAATATTTCTCATTTGGGGTGTTTGTTTGGCTGATGTGAAGAATATCATATTTTCAAATAAATGGTTAAAGATGATGACAAGTCGTAATGAATAAAGCTATAAATGCAGTTGAGAAAAATGATACTTAGAAAAGTCATAAGTTAATATTAATAAAGTGACTTTCTTTAAAAAGAAGATGAACACACAAGCAGAGACAAATCTTAAGATAATGCAAGAGGTGATTAGTCACTTTCGTAAATCTTATCCGTAAGCTATCCCACATGCGGTACTGTCACTATTCACATAGCGTCATGGTATTCTGTTATGTGTTGTGTTTAGGTTTTCTAATATTTCGATTAGCTTTTGGGCTACAAAAACTAAAGTATTTTAAGTATGGAATTATATTTTTTTTTCTTATACTACCTCTTAATTAAAATATCCCAAATTCTTATGCAATTTCTATTGTGATTCCAGCTAAGTAAACCTAATTTAAGATGTTTTCTATCCTACTCTGCCAAGAAAGTCTCCTGGGTTCTAACTCTAGTCTTTGAACCCTTGCCAAGTCTCGTTAGCCGGAGTTCAACCAACTTACATATTATTATTCTCACACAAGAATCTATCGGATCTCTTCTATTGGTATTTATAAGTCATTGGCATATAGTAGACGGAACTATGTATGCTCGATTAGGATTGAAAAGAAATTAAAATGCAATAGAAATTCACACAATAGTATATAAACAAAATCAAAATATTATTAAACGATTCATAGTTCAATCACTCACTCTAGAGATAAGAGGTTCAGCTCCTTTGAGCCATGACAAAAGAAAGAAAAAATAAAGAGAATATAGATTACAACTATATCGAAGAAAAAGAACATTAACTCCTTAGATGACGCCTCCTTACCTTGACTTCTAAAGGCTTGGCCTCTCTCTCTAGAACTCTAACATAGCCTATCTATTCTAATCGGTGAGAAATTCGTAGCTATAGTGCTGAATTTAATCACATGTAAACACACACCGAATTTCATATAAGAGGGAGTTATTTAGACCAATTGCTAATTCTCATTTATAATAATCTTCATATTTTGAACTTGCAACTTCATATATGAAAAACATTAACTTAATCACTAAACCAGTGACTGTTAATTAATAATTTCGTGCATATTATTATATTAAATCAATGACTTGCAACCTTTCTTGTTTTGCTGTCTTTTCTTCCACCAACTTATAATTTGTTAGTCCAACTTATCATTTTTGTAAATAAAAAAATTAATTATCTGTCCGATAAGGTATTTAAACACTCGATTGAAGTCCCTTTTTATCTCACTTACCTGACGCAAAAAATGAAATCACTAAACAACTTCTTTTTGATTCCACAAAGGTGACCCGAACAGTCCATATTTCTTTTGATTCGGCTGCATTGGTTATTGCTTGTCCTCGTTCTCTGTTTAGAAAAAAATATGATTCCTCTTCGTGTGACCTCACTGGGTTCCAGCCTCTCTACAATTTTTCGTAGAATACTTTTCTAATTGAGTTATTGCTGAATTTTGGATGGGTTGATATTCGTGGAGAAAAATAATGGTTTTGGAGATTTCCGACTCCTAAAATCATTCCGTGGAGAAAACTATAGGAAGAAAAATATATCTTTCAATGGAACTTTTATATAAACCATGTTGAAAAAAGCATGTGAACATTAAATTGAGCATATATAACTGCAACGGTCTTTGCTAAGAAAAGGAATAGCAATCTCAACTAAAAAAGAACAAATTAATTAGAATACTAACCGAAAGATAGTTTATATTCATATACAACACAACTATATATACACAATACTTCTCGTTTACTGTAATGCATTTTGTCTTTGACTACTGTACATCATGCATGCTAGGAAGGTAATTTGAGTTCTAAGGCTAAACGTAATATATACCAGATATGGTCTCTCGGTTGTGTGTATATATATACAGCTCTCTTTCAAGGGAGAATTATTTTAATTATGTGAAGAAAATTGGCCAGGTAAGCAAGTTACTTATACCTATCCCAAAGTTTAATATTCAGATAATTTTGTGGGGGTTTTAGTTGAGTTTTTGCAGAGGAGAAACATGTTCATCTCTGTTTTTCTATCTCTCTTACATCATGCAGGATAGTCTATACTTATATATAATTATATGATGACTAATTACATTTTGGAGTAAATAAATGAATGTTATTACTCACTTTTTTCCTTTACTAGCTAACTACTAATTACAAATTCATCTTTTTTTCCAAAATTATTCTACAAGGACCACAAAACATAATGCTTCACCTTCTTATCAAATTAACTCTTTCATTGACGTAGACCAACACAATAATAATTAAATTTATATTTTCAACAATTCAAATCATGTCCAAAATGCGGAGAAAAACAGGACCAGCATCAATTTCCGAGATAACTTAATTATCATTAAATCTAACAGCTGGTGATATAAGGCCTATATATAGCTGAATTTGATCCAAGCTTTGCTCATCAATTTCTTTTGCTTTATGCATCAATACTATGAATCTTTATTTGCTGTTTGGGCTATAGATAATTATATGTTTCAATATCTGACTTTCTGTTCTGAACATTATTTTTAAAATGTAGTTTTTGTCTTAATGAAGAATCTTTTTTTGTTTGCTTCAAGGTTCTTCAAGGTGAATTATTTTTCATGATGGATAAAATACCTGAAAAGTAAGCCGTCAATAACATATATTTGTCTTAGAAAACAACTACTATATATTACCAATTTTATTAAAATGAAATGTGACAAAGAGTTATTGCAGAGTGCATCTAACTTCCATATAATCCCAATTTCAACTTTATATCCTTCATTTCTTTGCTACACTAATTTTGATACTAATGAAAGTGATTGTTCAACCTTTGGTATAACATGCTGAAGAGAACTGAGCAGTGAAATATTGGGAGACAAACAGAAAAGAAATGAACACTGAGAAAGCGAGAGGGGAAGTAAGAGAGAATTAAGAGACGGTCAAATGGGAAGAACTAAACTAGGTTCTATTGGACTTGGATTGAACAGAGGCACATGGACAAAGGAGGAAGATCATATCCTTACATCATATATCGCAGTGCATGGCCCATGCAAATGGACACAACTACCGATGAAAGCTGGTTCGTTTTGACTGTATTAATTCAGCGAGAACACATTTGATTTCATTAATTTGATAAGAGTGGCTGGCCCTTCTAAGATTATCTAGCATTATTTTAATTTGATCATATTAATACCATGCCTTAATTTTCTTCTTAGGAAAATGTTACAGATGTAAAATGAAGGGCAGTAGGAAAGGATATATAGTTAATTTGAATATCAAATTTCACTGAATATTGTAACTTTATAATTTAAAATATTTGTGGTAATTAGGACTTAATAGATGTGGAAAGAGTTGTCGGCTCCGGTGGCTGAACTACCTCCGACCAAATATTAAGCGGGGGAACATTACCCAAGAGGAGGAGGATCTTATTGTAAGACTACATAATCTGCTTGGGAACAGGTTAATCTCGATCGATAATGCAAATAATTTTGGTCTATTTGTACTCTTAAATAGTTGGAGAAACAGAAAAAATGCATTCATAAAAATTAGTTCACCATAACTTATAAATCTTAATGTTTCCCACTAAGGTGGTCCTTGATAGCTGGCCGGCTCCCGGGACGAACAGATAATGAAATCAAGAACTACTGGAATACATTCCTCAAGAAGAAGTTGCACCGAGGTGGGTTGCCAGGTCAAGCCCGTGCATCCTTACCTGACAACCCAATCCAGTATAAGGTCACACGAAACAAAGCTTTTCCTTTGAGCATGGAACCAGTAACGGAAGAAAGAGTTGAAATGCTGGTAAGTTCTAACGCCGGAAGTGACGCCTTGCAACTTCCCTGCTTTGGTAACAACTCTGTGTTTCACGAGAAATTGGAAGAGTGGATGATTCGAGGAACTGCCTGTTTTCCTGTGGATGATTTCTTAATGTAAATTTAACAGTACGAGATATATTAATTTAACTGCCTGTTTCCCTGTGGAACAAAGTGCTCTGTTGTGGAGATATATTAATTTTTCTGATAGTAGGATTTACCCAAAATGTAGTCTATAGCAAAATTACTGGTGATACTTTTTGTACATTGCTGCTGTTGGTATACCTTGGTTTTTTTGTATCTTTTCTACTAAGAGAAAACACATGTTTTAAATGTTAGCACTAGAGCCACCTACTGTAAAATGCACACAAGTTGCAGAACATATCACAATTAATTGTCAGATCTATCACACAACGGAGATTCGCAGGAAGCCAGAACAAGGACCAGACTTTCGGACGGCCAAAGTCTGTTAGATGTAACTTCCGCAATTAAGTTGCAATATATCAAACATAAATGCAGCACCAAGTAATATAAGGAGACTTTACATCCACCAGGACTGCTCCAAGATAGAGGAAGGGAGGAGATGAAATATATGTGAATGACTGACCTCGTTCAATTAGAAGTGTTTAAATGATCAAAAGATCATGCTTCGTAAACTCAGCCGATTCCGAGTTATTCCCGAGTTCCTCGCCTGTGCGAGTTTTGGAGTAAAACTCGGATGAACAGTGTCTGACTCGGCCGAGTTTCTGAGTTTATGGCCGAGTCAACCAAGTTTCTGGCCGAGTTAGGCCGAGTCAGGCCAAGTCAGGCCGAGTCTGACCGAGTTTGACCGAGTTCTGGCCGAGTTTGATCGAGTCTGGCATTTTTTCAATTAAAAAAAAATTCCCAACAGTTTTTATATATTGCACGTATAGGAACGGGTTAGGCACTGCTTAGATAATGCAAGAATGAACGAAAAAATAATATATTTGACTCTATAGTTTTTTTTTATTTGACTAAAGTAAAACTTAATATATACGAAAAAACGCAGATTCTGAATCAATCCACTAGCAAAGGGAACAACCACGGGGCCCTACCTCAGATAGTGAACGAACAGAAATACGATATAGAGATGTCAATGAACTAAGACAAGAAATCGAAATATTAATTGTGAAGATGACATGTATGGGACCTCAGAGCTCAGTGGGGGATATAATTCAAGCTCATCTTCATATGGAGTACAACCAGACTACAATTCTTTTAGCACATACAATCCATATGTTGGATATGAGGATATTAATAATTCTTCATTTGACACTACATTAATGTCTTCCCTTTTTGGTTCTGTACAACAATATCTCCATTTTTATTTTAATACGGAGGATGATGAGATAATCCAGCCAGCTCGGCATAGCTTCTGGCAATAAAAAGTGTGTTTAATTTTTAATTCTTGTATTACATTATATAATTAGTGAATTATTTAAGTGTAATATTTTGTCTTAACATAATTTTATTACAAATTATTTTTTTACCAATTATTTCCTACATTTTGGGCCTTTTGGTTACAAAACAGGCTTTCTGCAAAAAAAGCTGAGTTTCCGAGTCAACTCGTCCGATTCCGGCTGAGTTATCCGATTCCGATTCCATGGTCAAGAACCCGATTCCGATTCCAATTCCGAGTTTCAGAACCATGCAAAAGATGACATGCAGTTTCAAGGTCATTTCATAGTGAATTTGTAAGTGGATTAAGATAAATATGATGATGGGCTAGTTTTTTTTTTTAGAAAAAAAAAATAAGAATTATGCTCTTATTTTATAATAATTATATTATAAACGAGTTACTGGAGGTCTGTAACTACAAATTAAAGTAAAAGAAAAAAAAGCTTCAAACAGTTGAGCTTAAGCTTATAAGACAAAAACAAACAAAGAACAACAAAAAGACGAAATTAAACTAAACTAAGACATTAAAATGTAGTTCCACTTTGACTGAACTTGCATGTTCAGCTAGTTCATGTGCTTGCTTAGTCTGTCGCCTTATTAAAGATTTTGGTGCACCTCTTCCTTCACAAAATGGCATTATTATTTTGTGTAGTTACGTTTGTGTCACTGCCAAAATGGCATTGATGTTGTTGTGATGAGAAGTTCTAGGCAATCTCACCTGTAAAGAGGAGCTATCATTCTGCATAATGAAATTGTGACATGCATGGTATTCATATTCATTGTGACATGCATATGTACACCAAACACACCAGCTTCTTTTAATCAAAATTGTTGATTGTGAATTTTTTTTTTAGGATCATCAACCATCCAAAGACTTTGATCCGTTGATGTGATTATCTAGGACCATCTTTCATGCTGTAATAGACTATATTTTTGATAGAGAATTCGCCTGAATTGGTCCATTTCCAAACTGCATCATCGGATCGTTGTGATATTAGTAATTAATGACAGCTGTACGTGCAATATCATGCTCCGGCAATTGCAATTCCTGATTGGCTTGGTCAGAAATGCAATGCCTAACAAAGAACAAAATTAAATGGGCTTGTTTTCTTTGCACTGCTGATGTTAGTGCATGTGAGAGTTCGGAGCCAGTGCAGCATATTGTTCATGGTGACAACCAAGGCGACAACCAAGGCAGCTGGTGGATGGCAGATCGTATCCCGGCGACGCAGCCCCTCATCACTGGTAACCACCCCAGTTAACACCTTCACCCCCTACTCTTATGCCGAGATTACCCGACGTAATATCCCTCCCCGGATCTCTACCCCAACACCTCCACCCCCAGCCACCATTAACCACCCAGCTCCACCACCTTACTACATATCACCTCATAGCCCGGCGCAGTTACGCTTCCCGCCATCGCCCCGCTACGTTGAATGGAAGGGTCGCTGTTTTCGATGCTGCCGTGTAGGACACAACGCTGCCCGATGCAAAAACCTCAAAAAATGTGGCCGTTGCTGGGAGGACGGGCATATTGGACCACACTGTAAGAAACAGACCCATATGGTGAATCCAGAATCTATTTCTCCTCCTCCGAAACCTATCAAGGCCAAGGAAACTATCAGGGAACCATCCTTCTCTGACCTACTCAAGAAACCCATCAACAAGAGTCTTCCGGAAGATAGACCTCAAAAAGCTATATGCTTCATTGAACGAGATGACGAATATTTCAAAGAGAAGGGTCGGCTAATTAGGTCTGTAGTTATGCATAACTCTGATCCTGACGTAGACCTTACGGTGGGGGAGATAGCTACATTTGCAGCCACTTCAGGACTCGTCAGGGTGGACGAAATCCAGTTTGCAATTTTGAGTGGGTCACGCTACCTTATCTCTTTGCCGGAAAATATTGATCCGGAAGTGTTTATTAGAGCAATTCCAGTGGAAATATGGAGGAAAGGCTTTTCTTTTGGATTATGGAACCCTTTGAACGGGGCAACTCTGGAAATACCACGCTTCAAGGTCATCCTCGACCTCATTGATGTCCCGTTGGATCTGTACAGGGAAGCCTATGTCAAGAGGGCAGTCAGTCAAATTGGCACTTACTTGGGGTCCATTGCACAGTCTATGGAAGGAGACGTCGCCAGTTGGACTGTAGGCATTGCGACAACAGATTTGGCACTAATTCCCCACCAGATAGGTTTTCGCATGGCCGGCCGTGAAACTCTAGTGGATGTAGTTCCCCGGACTTGGGAGCATTGTGAAGTCTATAAACCAGAAGAACTGGAGCAGCCAAGGCCACAATTAAATGCCCCAGATGAATCCTTAACCGGCATTGATAGTGGAGATGATCACTTCATTGGGTCTCGTAAGGTGCTACAGGAATTATGCCAGGGTATTCAACTTGAGACATTGCCGGCAGGGATAAGGGCGGTGCTCGGCGGTGCTCGTTCAATGCATGACCTACCGGAGATAGTACTGGACGAGAAGCAACAGGGAATGGCCACACCGGATCTAGTCACTCCGAGGGATTCATTGGTGGCCACAGAAAATCAGGAGGGTGATATCGATAAAGATCCTATTCCGTCCAACGAGGTGGGAATGACTCAATCAAGGGTGACCTCAGATTTGATGTGCTCTGCCAGGAAGAATTCATATGTGGCGGGTGTAGATTGCAACGACAGCAATGTTGTTACACAAGGGACCACAGATATAGTTCCTCCTTTACGCTCAATGATTGCACAGGAAATGGCCTCTAATAATTCCTACAATCAAGGAATATTGATTCCGGTGCACTCTGTCCCCATTACTCCAATATCTACACCAAATTCAGTAAAAGGAATGTTTCCAGGATGGAAATCCTCTAACGGTCCTCCAGTGATCTTGCAAAGAGGAAAGTCATTAATGACAGCTAATTCACAGGATGTCCCCATTTCCTTACCTGAATTATCCCCCTCATGCGTTATGAGACCAAAAAGGCCTGAACAAGGTAATGGGCCAATGAAATTAAGAGAGTCCACTAAACAAAAAAGAAAATTAAGTGAAGAGGCCTTAAAGAAAAATCCTACAAAGCCCACAAAGACCACAAAAAATAAGAGGAAGGCCCAACTCGGAAATAATAATGGTTTAATTGAAGTCAATGTGGCTTTTGAGCATTGCTCCAGAATCGCTGAAGTAACTGGGTTTCAAACAGAGCAAGTTCTAAATGTCTTGGCAGAAGACAATGCACAACGCATTCTTGTTCAACAGACTGATCATGTAGAAGGGTATGACCCAGAGAAAGTTGACTTTGTGTTTGATCTGGACTCTGATGAAGATTTTGAGGTAGACCTGCAATAGTCGGGTTTGCACAGAGGGATACTGAAGGGAATTTTTTGCAATGAATTATAAGAAAATTAAATTTCTTTCTTGGAACTGTAGAGGTTTGGGTGATTTGGAGAAGTGTTTAGTAGTGAGAAATGTCATAAGATCTTCGAGATGTGATGTAGTTTGTTTGCAAGAGACGAAAATAAATGATATGTCACCTTCTCGAGTTTCTAATTTCCTTCCTTCTTTTTTTCAAAGGGAGTGCGCCTTCATTGATGCCAGAGGTACCTCTGGAGGGTGTCTGATTGCATGGAAGAGGAATTATTCCTTAATTTCTTCCTGGTCCACTTCACATACTGTTTCTACCCTTCTATTGCAATCGGCCACAGGAAAGTTATTTTTGCTCACTAATGTTTACGGCCCAAGCCGGGATGAGGAAAAAAGGGGTTTTATTGATGAATTGCGAAGTATAGCTGTCCAGGTATCTCATCCATGGATCTTACTTGGTGATTTTAATCTCGTTCGCTGGCTAGTTGATCGCTCAGGAGAAATGCGTAACTTTGGATTAATGAGTGAATTTAATGACCTAATTATGGACCTAGCTCTAATCGATGTGCCGTTGCGCAACAGAAGTTTTACTTGGTCTAATAAGAGGCCTGATCCAACCTTCTCAAAAATTGAACACATCTTCATAACCCAAGAATGGTCAATGCACTTCCCATCTATTACTCTTGCTGCCTTAGAAGTAATGGTGTCTGATCATGCACCCCTGCTTCTCTCATGCCGACAGCCCCACTCATGCCACAAACAATTCAGGTTCGAAAAATCTTGGTTTTTTTCTCCACAGGTTAGAGATATGGTGCGAAGGGTATGGCAGCAACCAGCTCAACCACAAGATGCTGCAGTCCTCAACAAAATTGAGCTCCTGCACCAACAGTTGCGACAGTGGCACCTACAATCATAACCACACATTGCGAAGGAGTTAGAATCAAGCAAAAATTCAATACTGCAGCTGGACCGACTGGAAGAGACCAGGCCACTTGATCAAACCGAATTCAAGCAAAGGCAACTGTGGCGAGAGAAAGCATACCACCTTTCAACAATTTTGGAACTGAGATGGCAGCAGCGTGCTCGGTGCCGGTGGCTATCGGAGGGTGATAATAACACGAGGTTTTTCCATTCCTTTGCTTCCTCCAGGTTGCGCTCGAACACAGTACACTCACTGACATTCCAAGGTGCTTCAATCTCTGATCTCCATCAAATTCGGCAACTCTTCTTCAATCATATGCAGAGTATACTTGGCACAAGTACTCAGGTAGACCTTTTTGATCCCTCAATCCTGTATGCTAATGGTTCGGATCTTACTGTGCTTCAGGACCCGATAAGTACACATGAAATTGAGAGAGCTGTCTTCGGCCTGTCAAATAACCGGGCCTCGGGGCCTGATGGTTTACCAAGCGAATTTGCTAAGGTGTATTGGGCTGACATCAAAACGGAGATTATACAATTGGTACAGAATTTCTTTGATGGAAATATTGACTTGAGGAACTTAAACACTGCCAACATAGTCATGATTCCAAAGAAAAATGCGGCTGTGGAATTGAAAGATTTTCGACCAATTAGTATTATTAGTCTTATACCAAAGATTATCTTAAAAATACTTGCTTCAAGGCTGTCCCATGTGTTACCGGATCTCATTTCTATTAATCAAACTGCATTTGTCAAAGGTCGACAAATATTAGAAAATTTTGTTGTGGTACGTGAGGTACTCCAACATGTTTCTCAGGCTCGCCAAGCTGCGGCATTTTTTAAAATAGATTTTGCCAAAGCATTTGATACTGTTAATTGGGATTTTTTAAACCGAATTATGCATGCACGTGGATTCCCTGATAAATGGATAAGTTGGATTCAGATGTTACTAACCACAGCAACTTCAAGGGTTATTGTCAATGGTGAGCCGTCGCCATATTTTGAACACAAGCGTGGTCTTCGTCAGGGGGACCCCCTATCACCCATGTTATTCCTCATCGCTGTGGATGTGCTACAAAGAATGATTGGTCGAGTAAATGAGACCCTCGGCACCCCTCTCTCCAAGAAATTATCAGACCCCATCATGGCTTTTCAATATGCGGATGATACCGCTATTGTTGCACATGCCGATCTACCAACCGTTATTACTCTAAAATTGGTTTTAAGATTATTCTCCAAAATCTCGGGCTTACAAATCAACTTCGACAAGAGCTCATTTTGCTCAATTAATCTGAATCAATCTCAGACTTGGATGGTAGCAAGCATTATGGGTTGTCAACAGACCCACATGCCGGTTTCCTACTTAGGTATGCCTCTTTCTATCAAAGCCCCGTGTCGACCAGATTTTTTACCCCTCATCGACAGGATTGAAAGAAGAGTTCAAGGTTGGAGTGGAAAGCTTTTATCAAAAGGGGGCCGGCTGCAGTTGATAGTTTCAGTCCTCTCTAGCATACCCATTTATTTGATGACTTGTTTTGTGATACCAAAATGGGTCATCAAACGCATTGAAGCCGTGTGTCGGAACTTTTTTTGGGGGAAAACCAATAGTGGGGGCAGCGGTGTTCCACTTCTTAATTGGGACATGGTCTGCACCCCTAAAAAGTTTGGTGGTATGGGGGTTCCGAATTTACAGCTAAGAAACGAATCAATTCTGTTGCGATGGTGGTGGAAGACGACACAGCCGGGCTCCTTGTGGTGCTCGATTATAACTGCTATTCGAACACACAGACCCAATAGGCAAGGACCTAAATTATGGTTGGTCAATGGATCATTTTTTTGGAAACAACTCATCAAAAGGCATGCTCGGTTTCAGTGGTGTACTAGTTGGTCAATTGGGAATGGAGAGAGCATTTCATTCTGGTATGATCACTGGAATTCAATGCCTATCAGATCACTCAGGGATAGGCAAAGAAGGCCGCAGCATCAATTCATATCCTTGCAGGAAGCTTTTTCTGTTAACTCCCCTGTTTTTTCTTCCTATACTGGTATGGTACCGGATTTGGTTGAGGGTGCTGACATGTTATTGTGGCGCTGGACCTCTACTGGCACGTACACTGCATCCTCCTTCTATAATCTCATTCTTTCCGCTGAAAAAACTGTTTGGAAGTACAGTGACCTTTGGAAAGCTGCTGCGCCTTCTAAGGTGAGGATTTTCTCACATTTACTACTCCATGATCGACTTCTGACGCATGAGGTGATGCAAAGAAGGGGGTTTAACTGTGAAATGCGATGTGTAATGTGTGACGATTGCTCATTTGAAACAGCTCACCACCTTTTCTTTGAATGTGTCAATGCACAGCGGGTTTGGGATAGATTTCCGCATCTGTTGAACTGCAAGCACTCGGTGCTATCGACTTGGGGACGCTTCCCGGGCATACTTTTGTAGTCACACAGGTCTTACTTGGCATAATTGGATCACATCTTTTATGTCTGTTCTCTGGTCGTTGTGGAGACAAAGGAATGAAGCTATATTCCGGAACTCTAAGCTCCCTATTTCGGTGGTGGCTAATCGAGCAGCTTCTGACGCCACACTTTGGAGTCGGCATTGTGGAGGACATAAGTTGCAACAGGGGGTTCGGGCTCATCTTAGCAATACTTAATTTTGTTGTGTATTTTTGATGTAATAATGTAGGAATGTTGTACTAAACACATCTATATTCAATCTTGGTAGCCACTACCAAGCTTTCAAAAAAAAAAAAAAAAAAAGATGTTAGTGCATGTGATTCTGATCTAGTTCAATTGCAAAGGATAATACTAATAGATTTGAGAATTTGTAACTTAAGATCTCCATAGTCCATACCCCGAATAATCAGTTAAGCCTTAACACGACCCCCCCACCCAGCCCCCACCCAACACACACACACACACACAGATTGAAGAGTAAAAGAGTAGATCTAGAATATATGAACAAGGGTAATTTGATCATTTGATGTGTTGTGAATATCTTTTTTTATTATCAATGAAGTCGTTAGTAGACATTTTAATCCACTAACTTTAAGAAGAAAAAAAATCTCAATACCCAATTAAGTCACCTGGCACTCTGATTGCAGAATTGGTAAATGGGTTTGAAGGTATTTGAGAACTGTGTTGAGTTTGTTACAAAGAGTTAATCCATCGATTTGACTGGTAGAATGAATGATTGATAATAATATTCATAATCTTAATTGGAGGTGATTTCCCCCATTGTCAGTATCATTGAATGTTTCAAAATCCAATACCTTTCATACCATCTAAATTCTTGAGTGTGGACACAAGGTCCCAATTGTCCATGTTTAATTAGTTTAATATGCATGAGATAGTTTAATGACTTAACCATATTTCCAACGAATTCTAGATATATACAAAAAGTTCTTATTTCTGCATGCATAAGGTGGAGAAATAGACCTGCTGATTTTCCGATTCTTTTTTCTGCAGTCACATACACGTGCTTTCTTTTCTAAAATATAATACCTGATAGTAGAGAAGGAAATACGTGACACGCCGTAACGTGACGTGACAAACACGCCGTGATTTGGTCACGTGACGTGACGTGATCAACTTTTTTGTCACGTGAAGTGATCAAAATAATGACAGATGGCATGGTCACGTCACGCGTAGTCACGCCGTGAGCATACGTGACGTGATCACACATGACGTAAATTAATCATGTCAATTTTTTTATATTTTAATTTAAATTGTTGAAAATTTAGAAAAAAGATATGAAAAATTCTAAAATAAGTAAACAATGTTGCAAGAATTATTTTTTTAGGAAAGACTGGTGGGCAATGATATTATTTTAAAAATTCAAATTAAAAACATTCATAAGACTAAATTAGAGAGAATAAAAATCAGTATTACATAAGTACCAGTATCACTGAATCTACACTAAAGAAAAATCTGAATACTCTATACATACCAAAAAAAGTTGAATACTCTATGTTTCATACCGTGACGTGACGTGAATGGTTCGTATGACGTGACGTGACGTGAATAGTTCGTGTGACGTGACGTGACGTGTAATTTTCGCTGGATTGCGGTCACGTCACGTAAATGATCGCGTCACGCGACACATGAGTCACGTCACGTAAAGACACACGTGACGTGACTAATCACGCCGTGACAAATTTCCTTCTCTCCCTGATAGTGATTTGCACGTCCCACTTTGATTAAAGCCAAAGGGGTTAGCTGAGATTATTGTACCGCACGAGCTTTTGAAGGGTTGATGGAGAGTACGTACATATGGACATATATATGGTGTATGTCAATTTTGAGAGTAACCTGATCATAGAAGCATTTAGCTTGACGAAGACTACAGTTCCATGCATGACTGGCATGAATTGGGGATCGATCAATATCCTCTCAGGTATGAGAGGATTATCCTGACTTAATTTACACGGTTTGAGATTTACTTTCAGCCGATTTGAAATTTGGACTAGCACAGGAACAGTAATATTGAACTTTGAGATTCGTGTCGAGTTATAAAGAACTGTCTGGATCCACTAATTGTAAAAGATTGCCTTTTCAGGTACCTGGAAGGTAGGGGTGTCAATGAAAACTGTTTACCTGTTTATCCTATTCGTATCGTATTCGATAAAACGGGTATGGATAAGATTATTTTTCCGTTAGTTTATTGGGTATGGGTATGAGTAAGGAATTTTTTTCGTTAGCTACACGGATATGGATAAGGATAAAGACTATTTCGTATACCCATTGGACAACGGGTAATTATATAAAATAAATTATATATATATATATATATATAAATATTATTATTCAATTTTTTCAATTTTATGTTTCTCATATCCTTGTATCAATGTTAAATTTTTAATTCATGAGAAAATATATGCATTTTGTTGTAAGAAGAATATTATATTAAACATATTACTTTTTTACTTGAATGTTTTATTATTTAGTTAACAAATTTAATTTTGAATTTGTTAGAAGAGATATTTGTATTTATCGTTGTTTTTCTTTATAAAAAAATTATTAGTTAGAATTAATTGCATATTTGTATTTTAATTTTTATATTAGTAATTGTGATTGCATATGTATGACATGATGAGTTTTGATGGTATATTTGTAAAAATAATAAAACCATTATATTAGTATTATTCGTTATTCTTCCGCTACCGTTTTGTTACCCATTAATCTTAACGGGTACGGGTAGAGTATAATAAGACAAATTCTTAACGGGTAAGGGTAGTATATGGATAAGGTCAACTCTTAGTGGGTATGAGTATGAAAATACTTTCACCCTACCCGTATCGATCGTACCCATTGACACCCCCTACTGGAAGGATGTGAATTCATGAATTGGAGGCACAAGTTGATCTGCTTGATTTTCGCTACCACTAGTAAAAAGAAAAACCTTTAATCCGCAATTAGAGCATCTCCATCTCAACAATTGAAATTAGTTTCTAAACAGTTCGTCCAATAAAGTTTAGAAATTAACTTATCGAATTCCCTACATTGGTACAATTACTTCTAATGTCTTTATGCGTCCCCACAGCGATATTTCCTTCTTCTTCTTTTTCTCTCTGACCGCCCTCCCTCTGTTGGCTTCGTCACATATCACAAGAGTGACATTTTTTCTTATTAAGCCAATGAGAATTAAACGTTTCGCCATCGCAACTTTAGGAAACGATTTCTTATTAAGCATTTTTTCTGAATATTGCTAAATAAGCAATCGTTGTACAACCCAGAAATTCAATTAGAAATTACCATGTAGGATTTAGCAATCGGAAAGAAGCACCAATACAGATGCTCTTATATTCACGATGATAATTAAAACAGATTCTAGTATCAGACACAATTATATTCACGATGAATCGAATTAAACCTTTTTCTATAACCTTAAATATGGGATGCCATTTAATTTCCTGCCCCAGGCTAAGAAACCAATCCGGTTTGACTTTTATGGATCCCTTAACACAATTTAATGTTTCATGTTAAATATCATATACAATTAAAATGTGCATGTCTTAAAAAATGTTCATAAAGTAATTTTTATTGATATTAGTATTGGTACAAGTTTTGCGTTTATTTTTAACAAGTGACGACATTCATTCGCTGAATAATATCCATGGCCACATGGCCCACATCCTACGTACCTTCTATCTCTGTTTAATTAATGAAAAGTTTGTGATGTCAGTGATTGCATTTTAGAAAATTGTATTTCCTTATATTAATACCTAAATAATACATCATATTTACATAGAAAAATTTCAGCCTGACTACGGTGACATCGATCTAGGATCAATGGTTATGATATCAATCAGATGGAAACATTTTTATACTTATATCTATATAAAATTAATTTTATCTACACTACCATATAATCTGTTAGAATTGAGAGTAGGTCCGATGCCCATCGGACCTACCTTTTCCGATGGGTTAAATGACCATCAGATCTGCATCAAGATTCGTGCGAACTCATTAAAATCCGTGTAAGTATTTTTCAGTTTTCGTGCGCACAAATCTCAATGATATCGTACGGTGTTAGAGCTAATTGAACCTAAAAGTAGGTCCGATGCCTATCGGACCTACTCCTATCTCAATCTGTTAAATATTAACTTACTGTCAGCACTGTATAGAGCAGATGATCATGACATCACTTTTCTCGTGGTCATGACATCACATCTCCTACGAGAAAACATGCATGAGTTCGATTCCTGTTTAAGGCAGAAGACGAACGTGTGAGTTTGCCTACGGTCTGTGTGTGTGTGTGTGTGTGTAAAGTAGAACTAGGGTTCTCCTAAGTTCACCAAACCTCTTGTGAACTTGACTCTAAAATATATCGAATCGACTTTAAACGATGAATCCAAACCGTTGAAACCCTTCTACCTAATGAGTGATGCGTCTACATGTGAAAATTTTAAAGTTTCGAATTAATTTAATATAGAGTTAAGTAGTCAAAAGTTTAAGGTTTATAAATTAATTTTAATGCATTCATTTTTTGGACTCCTTTGACCACTTGATTCTATATTAAATTAATTCGAAACTTTAAAATTTTCACATGTAGACACATCACTCATTAGGTAGAAGGGTTTCAACAGTTTGGATTCATCGTTTAAAGTCGATTTGATATATTTTAGAGTCAAGTTCACAAGAGGTTGGGTGAACTTAGGAGCACCCTAGTTCTACTATATATATATATATATATATATATATATAGTCCGGCTAATGTCATAACGTTAGTAGCTTAAGTTATAACGAGTCAGTATTTAACCAAATTGCTGTTTTGAGATAGTTATAGACCACTGAAAAATAACAGTTTTGTAAAATACTTAATAAATAGTAAAAAAAATATAAAAAATATAAAATTTTATCTCAAAGCACATTTTAATGTAGAGATCATGTTGAACGGTTTAGATCGACTGTTTGGATTTTAAAAATCACAAAATTGAATGTTGTAACATGTTATAATTAAGATCCCTCCTCAATTTTATATTCATCAATAACCATGTAGTGTAATGGAGAAGAAACAACTTTTATATATTCATATCCTTATCTTATCTGATAAGCTAATCAAAAATTTTATATTCATACACATGCTCAATAAATTGAATTAAAAAAAAAATCTTTATACATACCGCATGGATCTGTAAACAAATTATATAGTATCATTGACACTCCAAAATGAGTATCTTAAAACCGGTTAAACTAGAAAACTAGCATTTGATCTAGTGGCTAAGGTACATGGTCTCTTACATAGAGGTCATGGGTTCAAAATCTAGATAAGAGAAATTCTTTGTTGTAATAACAAAGGTGTTAAATAATTGGATGGTTTGACCTCCAACATTCACTCAAAAAAAAAAAAAACCGGTTAAACTAACTGATCAGGTCTCAGGTATATGACGGAGGTGTTGCCAGTACGTGAATTCCATCCAAGCAACCTTTCAGTACGCGTACGCGCGTATCGGTACAAGAAAAAAGATTCTCATCCAATAGAATACTCATCAAAAAGTTTGTACTTGAAACAATTATTGCAGTAACTATGCAATTGTATCATTGATCTCATATCTTAGTCCGCCATCAATCCGCGCAGATACTAATTAATTAATTATCCTTTCAAGCTTAGTGAGCTATCTTCCATTCAAAGCTAACATAGTGAGCTATCTTCCATTCAAAGCTAACATAATTCGAAATTGGACCACCATAACCTTAAACGGTGCGTAGATAAAACAACATAAAATTGTTAGCATATAGCAAAGGATCAGTGAAAGCACCGAAATTTTTATTTGTACCATATTCAAAATAAAAAATATTCAAAAAATCACTTTTTTTTTTTTTTTTCTGAGAATAAAAAATCTGTCACGCCCGCCAAATTAAATAGCAGACAAAAAAGTGAAGGTCCGCCATTTAATTTGACGGACCCCAGACTGGATCCGCCAATTGAAACGGCACGCAGATCTTCTTTTTTTTTTCTTTTTTTTTCTTTTTTCTTTTTTCCTACCGCTAACACAAAAAACAAAAAGTCAAATATGACTTTCAATTTAATTCAATGGTATGTAATATTTAAATCAACAAAAATAAAATGCAATGATGATTTTCGTATTAAAATATAATTTTTATATGAAAAATAGGGTAGAACGAGTAAAAAAAAAAGAATGTCCGCTATTTAAGATGGAGGACACTCACACTGTGTTCGCAATTTTGATGGGCAAAATTGCTCTTCTGTGTCCGCATCAAAATTGCGAACATGACACTTTTCGAAATTCTTAGAAAAAAAAATAGTTTTTTTGGTTTATTATTTGTTTCAATATGGTATAACTAAAAATTTCGAGTGAAAGCATGGGTGCCCTTTTCTATTTATTTTTTGGAAATCATGAGTTGAGGGTCAAACCATCCAACACACTTTCAAAGTCTTATTTATATTATAAAAATTTATCCACTTTGTGAGTTTCGAAATCATGACCTTCCATATGAGAGCCATGTGCTTTTGTCAATAGACCAAAAGTATATGTTTCTAAAAAATCATGAGTTGAGAGTCAAACCATCTAACACACTTATTCCTATTGATATAACTATTCTCCAACATTTCAAGCAATCATTCAGCCTGCACAGAAAGGGACAACCTAGATTTTCTTCCCTAAACAGTATATGTTTCTAAGAAAGTTGTCAATTCGAATTGACGAATTCATTAATCTAATTCATTCATTTGGAAAAAAGAAAATATTGTTCATATATATTCCTGCTTTCTTTGCAATTTTTCCTTATTTCATTGAAAAAAAAATAGAATATGTACTTCTTTTTTTAAATATAAAATTTCAGTTCATGATCCGGTAATTGTCTAGACAAAGGACATAATCTATATATTTAGTTAATTGTTCCAAACATTTGTCTAGCTATATTTATTATGTCTGTACAGAAAAGTAAAACATATGAGTTTTGCTATGGTATTCTCTTTTTAATTAACTGTAACACCCGGTAATTTTTAATAATTTTTCTTAAATATATTTTGGACTTATGTATAATATTGTAAAATCTAAAGGTTTGAAATGTTAAAGTGAAAACTTTGAAAGAAAAAAAGGGTCGTGTGCCACGCGGCCATGCATGTTGCCTCCAGCATATGAACACGTATCATCTGCATTAACTCAAAAGAATTTTTTTGAGTTAATGCATCTGGGCCATTTGATTTTAAACAGAGTCAATCCAGTTGTCTGATTTTAATACAGGAACCATTTTGTTGGGATTTAGGTCCAATATCGGCCCGGCCCATATCTTCCTTGGCTCTTCCTATTTCTCCTTTAACCTACGCAAATTGAAGTGGAATTGGTGGCGGCTCTTTGTGCTAAACATAGAAGGAGAGAGAGAGAGAGAGAGAGAGAGAGAGAGAGAGAGAGAGAGAGAGAGAGAGAGAGAGAGAGAGAGTGAGATAGAGTGATTGTTTGTACTAACAATTGGAATACTCTTGTAATATCTTGGTTAATAGTAAAGTTTGTCGGTCGTTTGCCTCCTGGTGTAGTAGGCTCGACGGAACCACGTGCCTTATCTCTTGTGTTTGCTTTCTCTTGTATGCTTTGTTAGACTCGATCTATCTCGTGGTAACATCTTTACTCTATTGACGTATTTGGTTATATGCAATATTGGATTCGTCTCTAATTTCTCGGATCTTATTGGTATACGATTTATTAGGGCTATAACGGGTTTTTTGTAGTTGGTACAAGGTGTACCGGTATTCTGTATTTCTATAATAATCCCAACAAGTGGTATTAGAGCTATAGGTTATTTGGTACGGTTTCAACATGAACAAGAATATAGCAAACTCTAATATTGCATCTGTATTTAGGATCGAGAAATTTGACGGGAGACAAAATTTTGCATTGTGGCAAGGTTCAGTTCAAGATGCCCTTGTACTTTAGGGTTTGGACGATGCCATGAATAGTACCAAACCAACAGAAATAAATGATAATAAGTGAAAAATGATGTATGATAAAGCCCTTAATACAATCTGGTTTTATTTGTCGGATGAAGTCAAAGCCCCATTCATGGCCGAAACTTCTCTGAATGATTTATAGAAGAAACTGGAGGGTATGTACCTGTTTAAGTCCTTGGTAAGTCAGACGGCTTTAAAAAAGTGGTTATACCGGCTTAAGATGGATAAGGGTATAGATTTGAGGGCTCACCTTATTGGTGTGTTTAACACTTTGATACAAGATGTGTTTAATGTGGGTGGAAAGATCGAAGAGGAAGGCCAAGCTTGTCTGTTTATGGCATCCCTAACAAAGTCGTATGATTCGATTACGATGCCTTTGCTAGGGAAGAAGAGCAAGCTTACCATGGCAGAAGTGACTGCCGTACTTTTGGATTCTGAGTCCTTAAGGCAATGTGAGGAGGATGGGTAAGAGTCCTCTAGCATGCTTATGACTGTATTGGAAGGGCAGCAATGGAAGACGTCAAGTCGCAGTACATGCCATAAGTGCGGCAAGCCCAGTCACTTTCGACGCGATTTGTTAGATTGTGCCACAATCTACTTATCTGTTTGACTAGATTTGCAAAACATATATAAATTGAATTTTACAGTTTGCTTGTCTTGATATATTATGCAGGTTCATGACAATGAGAGATTGAAGAATAACACATCAATGATAAAATATTAAACTGCTATCAATATCAAGAATGTAGTCATGAAGTGCAAGGGATTGGATACTAGAAGACCATCTCAAGATTAAGGACATCAAATCTGTAATATTGATAAAATAAACTTGAGAATGAACTAAATAAGGTCTACCGTTGTAACGGTTTAGGAACCGTTACAATGGAATAAATAAAATACATTACCGATGTCACGTCGGTATAATTCAGATTGGACTAGCGTGCAACGGTAACTAAACAGAGATTACCGTGGTACGGACCGTTGTAACAGTATGTCCACCGTTGAGGGTAACGGCGCCCAAACCTAGCGTAAGTTGGTGGACCGTTGTAACGGTTATGTGACCGTTACAATGTTAGGGACGAATTACTTTCATCTTCTCAACTCTTTATAAATAGAAGCATGGTCTAGGTTTGGATAATCATTCTAGCTGCTACAAACTTAAATATTTCATATTCTCATATCTAAAAAAACCGTTATAGTTTGTGCACCTCAACTTCAATATATATTCAATCAATCTCAAGTTTATTCAATCAATACAACCTACTCTTAGAGTGATCCTGTGTGATCAACCTTTTCTACTTTCAAGTCTTAGGACTCACCTTACGAAACTATAGCCCTCGCTAAGTCGATTCCGTGCTCCGGGCTGTGTGATACTCAAAAGGTGTAAGAGGTCACCAGTTCCAACTTGTAATCCTTCCTCATTAGGAAAAGAAAGGTGCGCCATCTACTCAAAGGTCGCGGTGCTCCAGAGACTAGGTGTTAGTACCAAACTCCGTAAACAACTCTTGTGTCAAGTGTCTCTAAACTCTACTCTTTACTTTATTTATTACATATCGATATTTAGGACCAAGTTAACCTAGTTTCCGCCAATGTTAACTAAAGACACGTTAGGGACTTGCAACTTAGTTAAAAAGTTTAAAAAGACCATATTCACCCCCCTCTAAGTGCCTTTGGGACCAACAAGTGGTATCAGAGCTATTAAAATCAAGTTAAGACACACTTAATTTGATTACTTATATTAGATCCTGTAATGGCACATCATGCTAGAAATGCTAGAGAATTGTCAATGTTAACTCCTTCCACAAAAAATTTCAGCTATTGGAAAAGATGCATGATTACATACCTTAATATGATAGATGTGTGGGAAGCAGTAGAAAAAACATATGTTCCGGAGTATAACAAAGATACCAATATAATTACCACATAATCAAAACTTGCCAAGAAAACAAATGATCTTGCTATTAACGCCATCATGAGTAATGTCCATGAATCAATATCTATTGTGTTTACAAATGCCAAAAATGCCAAAGAAATGTGGTATGCACTTAGTCACAAATATGAGGGTAATTGATGTATATTTTGGGTATAGAATTAATCGGTCTATTTCATACACTATTGCTTTAAATTTATAAGAACCCTAAATACGCAAAGTAGATTGAATTGTAAGCGCACAATCTATCATTGTAGTAATTATGGGTGTCGATTCAAAGACTAAGGCAATTACAATTTTTACTAAATTAATTAATCCTAAATAGAGTGCGAATAAGTAAATTGGGGGGTTTTGTTGCAAATCACACAATTGTTGGGTTCAATACTCGGGAGGAGTTGGTTTGTAACAAGAACTAAACTAAAATCAAAGTAAGAAAAATAAGGTTGTGATCAAGTTAACGAAGTCTAGGGGTATTTGGTCCACAATCTCTTGGTTAATTCAATACTTGGTTTATTCTCTTAATTCATGCTTTGCTTTGATGGGAGTTCCAACTAGGTTGGCCTATTTCTACTTAGAATCAATACTTTTCATGTTTCAAGCCTATCATGTTAATTTACCTCGTCTTAGGACTATCACTACCTAATAGGGTTATTTAATTGAAGGCTAAATACTCCATTAATTCGTAGCGTTTACTAAATATACTCTAAGTATCCCGATTGTGAAGTACTCATAATTTGGTTTCCCACAACTTTCCATGTCCAATCTTTAGTTCTTATGGTCAGGGGTAGACTCGATTTGGTCTATCTAATCTATTGTTCCTAAGGTTATTTGTGTACAAGACTCGGTTTTATCAATGATTTAAACACCCTTGAAGATAAGAGGGCTGTCACTACCTCCGCAAGGTGTGGTTTTAAAAACACAAATCATGCATGACTCACAAATATATATAATAAGAACTAAACATCAATTCAAAGCAATCATCATACAAGAGAATATACAACTAAATAAACTAACACAAGTTCATACTACAACCTTAGCTCCTAGAGAGGAGATTAGCCTCTCATGGGTGCAATAACAAAAACATCAATGAAAGAGAACAAGTAAACCAAGCAATTAAAATGAGTAAATAACAAAGAGAAATAGAATACACCAGTTCCCAAGCTATGCCTCAGTTCTTCCTTCCAAAGCCTCCTTGTAAGTCGCCAAATTCGCTTCGTTGCCTTGAATTCACTTGCGAAGGATGAGAGATGGATCAATGGAAATTAGGGTTGAAGAAGAAGAAGAGGTGTAGAATGGGAGGTGGCTTGATTTCAATCCCCAAAGGGGAGATGATTTTCTCCTGCTGCTTGCTTCCTCTTTTATAACAATTTTCGTGACTTGGGAAACAATTAGGCGGGATCTGGAAGTAAATCTGGCGAAGATTGCGTCCTTAAAATTGGATTTCTACCATTTTTGGGCAATGGTGCGGCCAGGGGTGGGGGCACAAAATTCCTGCGCTGTGAATTCATGGTTTGTGCGGCCTAGGGAGGCCGTATGTCAGGCCGCAAACCCTCTCTGACTCGACTGATTCCCCTCTCTGTGTTGTGCGGCAAGGTATGCATGCTAAGGGGGCCGCACCAATCAAAATTGGATCATTTGAGGGGTTATGCGGCTTAGGGAGGCCGCACGTCAGGCTGCACAGAGGCTCTGAGTTATGAATTTTTCAGTAGGATTGATGTCGGGACTTGAAGGGTAGTTGTGCGGCCGCACATAGTGCCCCAAAGACCGCACAAGAGGTTGGAAAGCTCCAAAACTGAAATTAAAATAAACTAGAAGCAGTAACTTGGTTCTTTGGTATAATTCTAATTAAATTAAACTAAAATGCATGGGAATTGGTTATGAAATCAGAGTAAAACCTGTGTTAAATGTGTATATAATTGAGGCTTATCAGTAATGACCAAATTAAACACACAAAGCTTACTGAATTATAAACAAAATTTGAAACCTTTTGTGTAGAAGATGGTGAGTCTGTAGAGGATACGTATAATAGGCTTTTGCAATATCGGTGGAGATTGTTGGGATTTAGGCCCAATATTGGCCCGGCCCATATCTTCCTTGGCTCTTCCTATTTCTCTTTTAACATACGCAAATTGAAGTGGAATTGGTGGCGACTCTTGTGCGAAACAAAGAAGGAAAGAAAGAGAGAGAGAGGAAGAGAGATAGTGAGATAGAGTGATTATTTATGCTAACAATTGGAGCACTCTTGTAATATCTTGTTTAATAGTGAAGTTTGTCGGTCGTTTGCCTTCCAGTGGAGTAGGGAGTAGGCTCGACGGAACCACCTTATCTCTTATGTTTACTTTCTCTTGTATGCTTTCTTGGACTCGATCTATCTCATGGTAACATCTTTACTCTATTGGTGTGTTTGGTTGTATGCAAGGTTGCATTTGTCTCTAATTTCTCGGATTTTATTGGTATACGGTCTATTGGGGCTTTAGCAGATTTTTTGTAGTTGGTACGAGGTGTACCGGTATTCCGCATTTATAGAATAATCCCAACACCTTTAATATTAGTGCGGATCTAGTCCACATGGTTCTTAAAACGTATCAGATAGTCCAAATACATTAACTCAAAAAATTCTCATTTGAATTAATGCAGAGGATATGAATTCTGATATTAGCCCCTCTAATTAATACCGTCATCTCTTCCTTATTCAACTCAGAAGAGAAAAACAAAAGCAAAAAAAGAAAAAAGAAAAAAGAAAAAGGAAAAAAAATAAAAGTGAGAAAATAAAGAGAAAGAAATTAGAGAAAATGAAAAGATATATTTTGATTTTTGATTTTGAACAGTCGTTGTAATTTAAATTGGATTTCTGAATTGATCGCTATCAGGTAACCATACTTTTCTATAATTTGTGTTTTCAATTTGTGTGGTTAAATTGAATATTTAAATTGGGTTTGGATTAGCAGGGCATACGTAACAGGATAACGGGTCTGAGGTTGAAATTTGAATGTGAAATGATGAGATTGTGTGTCTGAGAATCTGGGAAATGTTTGTGGCAGACATTCTAAATGTGTGAATACTATGTGACTTATTTTACTTATAACCTAAACTCAGGTGCTATCGTCGGTTAAATATGCAGGCATAATTTGATTTGAATTTGTGTGGATTAATCTAGTCTGTTTGAACAGTTGTTTTATTAAGTCAATTATATAGAAGCACATCGTTAAATAATTCGTTACTGAGCTTTGTAGCTGATTCCGTATTATTTTATATATATATATATACAGAGTCCGGCTATGCTCAAAACGTTTGGTCCTGGGCTCAGGAACAAACGGTTCGGTTCTCCAATTTTCAAAGTCCAAACGGTCGATCCAAACCGACAGATGTTTAATCTATATTAAAATGTGCATGGAGACCAAATTTTACATTTTTTGGAATTTTTTTACTATTTATTAAGATGGTTTGAAAATCGCTGTTTTCAATGGTGCAGAATTTTAATAAAAACAGCAATTTTCAAACCATCTTAATAAATAGTAAAAAAATTCCAAAAAATGTAAAATTTGGTCTCCAAGCACATTTTAATATAGATTAAACATCTGTCGGTTTAGATCGACCGTTTGGACTTTGAAAATTGGAGAACCGAACCGTTTGTTCCTGAGCCCAGGAACAAACGTTTTGAGCATAGCCGGACTCTATATATATATATATATATATATATATATATATATATATATATATTTTTTGCGATATAGATTGACGGGACGAAGGATGAATGTGAGGGGACCTCTCTTATCACAAGCCCTGTTGGGCCTGATGGTGACATTATCATATATAGAAACTAATGAGAATTAAATATAAAATTTTCCATTGTAGATTTTGACGATTAAATTAGACATTTTCTTTAATTTTATAAATTTGACAAAATATATATCATATTTAGAACCAAAATTTGACAATAAAGTTAATAGTAGCAATTTAAAGAAAATTCTGTAGATACTTTGTCCTTTATCAAATCAAGTATATATTATGTTGGTGGGAATCCCATAAAAAAATTTACAGACGGAAACCCAATTACTCCAAATGTATACTAAATGTTTATCACTAACTTTATATGTGAAAATCTTGTAATAAAATGTTTATAAGAACACACGCAGAATGAATTAGTAAAATATAGCTCTAAACCATAAAAATACAATTCCATCGAACAAATCGAAACGACCAGTGAAGTGGAATGCAAAACGTTCCTCGCCAATCCGGCAAGCTAGCTTACCATTTACCAATCATAAGTTTTTGTCTGTTTTTGTACGACGCACATGGGAAAATGCATGACCAACATGCATACTATTACAATATATAAAGGCTGCTGCCTGCTAGCTACTCTCTGTAATAGCACTTGCAAATTAAAGCATGGCCCCTTTTTTTATATTTCCTACCTAGTACCAATTACACGGGACCTAGATCTAGGCCTGGCCTTAATTTCTCCAAACATAAAATAATACGCTCTACTATAATTAAGGTGGAAGTATCAATAGTGAGTTGTAAAACCTTGGCAGCTGTTGTCAAGAATTTCAGAAATAAAAACCAGAGAGAGAGAGAGAGAGGGGGGGATCGAGTTGATTTGGGAACGATCGAGTTGAGATGGGGAGGAGGCCTTGCTGCGTAAAAGAAGGGCTTAATCGTGGTGCATGGTCGGCCAAAGAGGATGCGATACTGGCGGAGTATATTAAGATCCACGGCGAGGGGAAATGGAGAGATCTACCTAAAAGAGCCGGTATATATGGAGAGTACATTAAACTGTAATGACAATGGAATTCTAGAACTATATATAGTATACTATAATCAACTGACGACTAATGCTATTTTTAGGTTTGAATAGATGTGGCAAGAGTTGCCGTCTTCGATGGTTGAACTACTTGCGGCCCGATATCAAGAGAGGCAACATTTCAGATGATGAAGAGGTCCTTATTATTAAGCTACACAAGCTCCTTGGAAACCGGTTTGTATGAATTTATTAGTTATTAATTACCAAAAAATTTCAAACTATAATGCCACTGATTAAGAAAACCAACATTTGTCAGTTGTTAACCAAAAAAAGATAACCAACACATTTTCAAATTCTTCTGTACATGCCTAGTTGTTTTTTTAGTTTTGCTATCTATGGTTCATAGTAATAGACTAATAGTTGCCACGTTGCAAGCACATTGTTTACTTACCAGAACAAAATTATCAAAATTTATCATGAAATTTGTTAAGCAGATCATTGTTTCATCCTTTGTCTCTATAGATGGTCGCTCATAGCTGGTAGATTACCAGGGCGAACAGACAATGAAATCAAGAATTACTGGAACACAAATCTCAGCAAGAAAATCATGTCCCAATGGCCCTCCGAGAAAAATGTCAATGACGAAAACGACAAGTCAGCATCATCAAACTCACAACCCCACAAGGTCATAAAAACAAAAGCATTAAGATGTACCAAGGTCTACCTTCCGCCGCCACAAGCGGATATGAAAGCAAATAGTGCGGACAACATCGGCGGCCTGCAATGCATTGATAGCATTTCCTCGCCTTTCTCTCTCCCTTTGGATTTGAATATTGAAGAACTGATGAGTAGTTTGCATGACAACAATATGTTTAACCTTGTTGATACAAATGTCGATGATTGTGATGACCAAGGGTCTGCTTCCACCTGCTGGTTAGGGGAAGCCATGCAAGAGGAATGGAGAGAAGGGGACCCACTTGACAGTGATGTATTTTCAGAAATGAGGGATTTGGCCTCTTTGTTGGATTGGGAAGAGGAATGGCCACAATGTTAATTGAACCATTTAATATTTGATGTAAGCTGCAAATTAATGTGGAAGCCAAGTCATTGAAGATGTAATTTGGAATATTTTTCAATAATTTATTAAATGTGGGCTTTAAATAAATATGGAATTTTATACTTTTAAGTTTTATAAATTAATGAAGTACTTACTTAGTTCAAATTTAGAGTATTTTTGGAGATTAGCAGTCCCACAAACTTGGTACATTTTTTTGACTGTTATGCCAGTTATGTTTAACTGAACACTGTACCTCACTTCTAGCTGAGGTTATCAGTGCAGTCTTTACTGGCTAACTGATTTTTAATTAAATATTTCAGTAATGAAATGAGCATCTGTCACTTTTAAAAAAAATGATAACGATACGAAATAAATATAAGCTTGATAAATTTGTGATATTTAATTTACGTACAGAAAATACCAGTTTTCGTATCGAAACACGTGTAATAATCTAAAAAAAAAAAAAAAAAAGACAGGCCAAGTTCTACTTTGTCCTAACCTTTGTAATTATACTTTCATGATGCAATGAAAATTAAATGAACCTTTGGTCTCTTTAAAAAAAAATAATCTAAAAAAAATCAAATATAAAGCACGGGGTCGTCCAACCCTGTTATTTTTGAATGCTTGTGGACTTGTGGTTAAATAGGTGTTTTAAACTTTTAATTAAGATAAACAAATACTTAAAACATCTACAACATTATTCATCATTACTGCGCACGGATTCGATCTACCTATATATATAATATGGTCATAAAGGAACACTATATATATTACTACAATCCATTACTCCGCACCGACACTACGCACTTAAAAGTTAAAACATCTACACCATTTATTCAACATTATTTAACATTATTCATAAGCTAAAGTTGGTCATAAAGGTACAACTTAAATGCAAATTCATGAGGTGAGTTATTACATATAAACTAAAAAACTAAAGGAAAACACGATATTCGGTACAAGTAGTCAAGGCTCAACATATATATTTACAGCAAACGTAGATTCAAATGCATGTGGGCTTGTGATTGCCCCTCATTTCAGAATTCCTATCCTCTGCATTAACTTACCGTGCGTTAATAGATCTGGACCTTCCGATTGAGATATGTTGGCAGAGGTAGTGTAGAACAGGAGTAAGCATTTGCCTACCTCTATAAAAAAAAAATTGAACATGATTTTATAATGAACCTTGCATACTCCTGAAATTTAATTTGTCTACCCCTGGAGTTCAAATCCGTCTTCACTTATAAGTTGATTTCGGTCTCTCTTTTTCTCCCTCCACCTATGTCAGAGGTGAAATCAGGAGCAAATCCAAGATTTTCGTCAGGAGGGCAAAAAAATATCGAATCAGGTTTAAATAGCTAATCAGATTTAAACCCATTAACTAATTGAGTATTTGATAAAAAATAATGATTTAACTTATAATTTATAATGTTCTGACTTGTAATTTATGATATTATGACTTATAATTATAATTACCAATCATATTTTAAAAAAAATATTTTAATTTTAACTATAAATTTAACCCGAATTACCAATTAAACATTCAGAGAGGGGCAAAAAAAAATTCTAAAGAAAGGGCAAAGTCAGTCGGAACTGATAAATTTTCACTCAAACTCAAAATTCAAGAATGACGGCTGCCCCTCCTAGACTACACCGGGTCTGCTCCTGGATGAAATCTTTTTTTTGTTCTTTCGAATTTTTGGTTGAGTCTGTTAGAGAAGAAAGCTCTTCTTTGTCTATTTAGACTTGGTGTACGTGCACATTGAAGAATATTGTACATGGGTGTTTTGTGTTGGGTTCAAATAACAAAATACGAGAAATATGAGGCGGATCCAACTTATAAATTTGGATGACAGCTGCATCCAACATTTTCATCTCCTCTCCATTTCATCTCTCATTGGACTCATCCATTTTGATAATTTCTTACATATTTGCATTTGCTTCTGTTATCTTTTTCCATAATTCCTACCGCTTTTTGTATTTTTCTTCAATATATATTGATTGAATATTGAAACAGAAAATTGCTTTAATGAAATAAAAAAATTGAATGAGAACAATTGTTTCAACATCACTTAGAGAAAAATTGAATGAAAAATACAAAAATCAGTATAGTTTCAACACCTCCATATCTTTTATTAGACTTTAATTAGGGTATAAAATATTTTAAAGAATAAGTAATTAAAACAGCAAATTTTTTGTAGACATGCAATAAAATTTTTAATTAAATAATATTTATCGAATGCATATTTTATTTTAAGTTTTTATACTAATTTGCATCATGATGAAATTATTTACACAATTATATAGTATGTTATTAGAAAGATAAACTCTTAAATTTATATTTTACTTATTTCACAGTATTTAATTTAAACTTTCTTGTAATCATTAAAAAAAATAAGAGTGGAAACATTACATAAAAAATATAAATACTTTTGAAATGTAAATGAAAAGCACAAAATATGAGATACAAAAATAATTTATCTTCATATTTTAACATACAAAAAGGATATATTGCCAAGATATTTTCTTCTTCATTTTGTTACAATATTAGACATTACTTGAACAGGCTCGTTTTTGTAAATTTGAATCGCAATACATCAAATTATTGCATATATGCTAGTCAATAAATAAAAAATTAATTCCTCAAAACATGATTATTATAATGAGCATTTTTTTAAAAATAACAAACATATGATCATATTTATAAAACTCCGACCAAACTGGTTTCTATTTATAAATTTATTGTTTTTTTTTTGTAATTTTATCAATATGAGTTGGCCAAAGATACTAGTGGCAACTAGTACAATCGTGTAAATAATTTCATCATGGTGCAAATTAGTATAAGTACTAAAAAAAACATTTATACGATAATATATATTATCTAACTGAAAAATTTATTGCATGTCTATAAAAAATTGTTGTTTGAATTATATATTATTTAACTGAAAAATTAAAGTCTAACAAGATAAGGAGATTTCAAACTTAATGAGAGTAAATAGGAGGTAGGGATAGAGAGGGGGAGAGAGGGTTAATTGGGGGTCCACAAGAAAATTTTGTTAATTATTTTATAGGAGAGACATTTTGTTTGAAAATTAAAAAAAGGCAGGGTAATTTGTAAAATTTTCCAAATTAATACATAGGATAAGCATTCCTGGTCATTTCATTCATCATTACTGCAAGAACTTGGAGCCAGAGGCCTAGAGCAAGTCTTAGTGGAGTCGATCAACACTGATCGATCATTCTCTTTAGAATTCTTGTTTTACTTGTTATGTTGCTTTAAAGGCTGAATAGCTTGTCATCAGTAGTTTGAATTACCATTTGTTTGTGCTAGGAGAACGTTTTATTGCGTCTGAATTCCATGATGGGAATCCAATTTTGTTGCTTGTAATTTAACAGGTTTCAGACAATGAAACGGACCTAAGCTTTTTTGGGATAAGGTTTGGTCCAAATGGCTTTGGACCGGACACCATCCAAAACCTCTAAAAATTGTACGATTAAAGTCCAAACCGCTCAACATGGTTTTTATATTAAAATCTGCTTAGAGACTAAATTTTATATTTCTTGGAGATTTTTTGCTATTTTTTTTAGATACGTACAAAATCACTGTGTTTTGACTTTAATTGTTTGAATTACAATATTGTTGTACGTATTTAAAAAAAATAAACAATTTTCAAAAAATATAAAATTTGCTCTCTGAGCACATTTGAATATGAAAATTATGTTGAGCGGTTCGGATCGACTGATCGGAACTTTAATCGTACGATTTTTAGAGGCTTTGGATGGTGTTCGGTCCAAAGCCATTTGGACCAAATCTTATTCCAGCTTTTAAAAAAATAATAATAATAATCTGTACATGTCAATGTAGTACAGTGGTACGTACCGATGAAATTTAGTCAATTGTCCCCGTCATGCTAATATATAGATACTATGTATTATTTGACTTTCTTAGTGTTATAGTGTTATTTGGTGTCGATTTCATTAATTAACTAACAGTTCTCCACGGAAGCATTAACAGTACTCAATGCTCCCATAACTTAACCAAATACTCGACAAAAAATAACGCTTTGTGTGGAACAACATTTGAGATACTTAATTGGCACAAGTACATTATTTATTAGTAGAGAAGTACAGTATTGTCATGCAAGTGTCAACCAACGTTCCATTGAAGGTTAGCTGCGATCCATCAGAATTCTTAATTATTGAAATATATTGTACACGCCTCTAATCTATCCCGAACAGTGATTGCGGAATCTCGATACAAGGACAATTAACTTATGGACAGAGATCACCTGCTCTCCCGGGGGACAGGATTTTCCTGCCTCCAGTGAGACTGACAAGTGGGTCCAGACGGGTTTATAAATTTAAATATTGGTTTTTAGTTTTGGTGTGGCCCACGTTTTAGTGACTCAGGAGCAAGAAAATCCTGTCCCCTGAGGGGCAGATAATTCAGTCCCTTAACTTATAGTTAGAGGCGTCCGCGTACCTTAATTATTTTGTCATTTTTTGTCAGGACACTAACTATACCAAAAAAACATATTCAAGAAATTAAGACGAATATTAATTATAATTTATAAATTATACTTCTGTAATTTGTTTTTCAAAAGAGGAAGCTTGAGATGCTTCTATCTTTTGTCTCTTTATTAGGCCTCCATATTTTAAACTAAAATAACTTAAAATTTAAAACTTAAATGTAATAATATCAAAATTAAATTATTACATATGGCATTTATCACTTTCTATATGCACATGTAAAAGATTATGGTATTTCCATTTTATTTAATTAGCATCAAGAGTTTAATTAAATTTGTACGTTGATTTTTCAACAAATTAATTAGTTCATATAAAATAAAATAATTAGTTCATATAAAATAAAATAAGTTATGTACAAGTAAAGAAAATAATATAAATCACTTCTAAAAGTTTAGTTTTGACATATAATCACTTATAAATGGTTTGAATTGCATGCCTCGGTTGGTTACAGTTGTTGTGTTTCATTTGTATTCAAACGTAAATGGTTTACTATATTCTATTGTAATCTACTAATCTAAAACATTAACTAATTCTATTTTTTTAATGTAATTTCCTCAAATCAAATTTCTTTCAGTAGGGATCAACTATGGCCAAATTATGAACAACCTCATCCTCATGTCTCCTCACCAGGTCAACGGGTCAATTGACTCCTTCAGTTCCTAAACATTAAACGGGTCAAATAATAAGATCAAAATGAAATATTAAAACTAATTAAAGAAAAGGAAAATAAAAAAGATTATTTGTTTTTAGTGAGAAAATTAAGAAATAAGTTTTGAAGTTTTGATGGAGAAATTGGATATTTAGAAGTTTTTGATGGATATGACTACAATTACTCCAATTTAAAATTAAAAAAATGAGTATTTTAACGGAGAAATAGGCAATTTAAAATATTTGAATGAGTATATCACCAATGCTACCTATTATAAATTACCAGATATTGCTAATGCTTGTAGGGAATCAAATCCAAATTAAATCATAAAAGATAACTAAAAATCGGAAGAAAAAAAAAACTTCCATAAAGATTGCAAATTAAATCATATTAACAACCCAATAATAATAAAATAAACTTTCCATCTATTTAAAAGATTTTGAACAATTTAGTATAACTCCAACTAATTGGTTGGAAATAAATTGGACCTCAATTTTCGAACCCGATAGGAAGGACCAATAGGGAAGGCCTAAAAATTAAAGATGATGGCTTGGAATCTATTGAAAACTTAGGGCGTGTTCGGCCGCTCCACTATTTCCATGAGAAAAAAAAAATTCAATTCAACTCTCGTACCCACGTTAGTTTAATTTCCATACCCATACTTATTCCCAATGGTCCGCCGAACAGGCCCTTATTACTTTGATAACTTTGACAACTATAAAAATAACTTATATTTCTTAAATTTGAGATGTAAAATGAAATCTATATTTTGTTGATATCATATCCATAAAAAATATTGAAATTTTATGCAAATTTAACCATTCGTATTAAATGGTCTTTATGGAAAACCAGATGATAATCAAATTGCTACCGATCAATTTATAAGAAAAGCAAGAAGTCTATAAAATGTGTATTCGACTCTATAGTTTTATGGTTAACTGTTCAGACGACACTTCATTCCAAATAAATTTGAGTTTTTCATTTTTTGTATTTTTTAGTCACTGAACTAGAGTATTTGTCCATATTTGAGCACTCTATTATGTTTCCAATGGCCTGCTAATTGGATATATAAGTTCGTTCATGGACAAACCGTGCTGAACAAATACTGAACAAAGTTCGGAAGAGCTGTAATACGAACGGGCTCAATGTTTAGTTCACGTTCAGTTTTGATTTGGAAACAAATCTGCTGCCATTCTTTGGAATCGCAGGGTAACTGCTTGTCGAAATCAAACCATTCATTTGTTTCGAGATTCATACATCAAAATAAACTGTTTTGAGATTCGTGCATTTGAAAAAATGAATGGTTTGATCTGGACAAGCAATTCCAAAGAATTGCAGCAGATTTATTTCCTTGATTTTAATCAGTGGATTGAATCTGAACAGGGCCCGAACAAAATTCGGTTATGTTCATTTAGCAGCCCATTTCAGTAGTTTTTGAACAGATCTGCCTCCCTCACGGTATCGCCTCTGACCTCTCAATTAGTGAATTAGTCCTATCTCTCTCTCGCGCGTCTTCACCGTTGCCGCCGCCAATCTCAGACTCTTGGTTCGCCTCTCTCTCGCCGGCGCCACCTCTACTCCGTCGCGCCGCTATGTCTCTTAGCGGCTGCGCCTTTTCAAATTTTCAGGTACCATGTCGCCACCTCATTTTGGGCTTGGCTCGATTTTCGGTTTTGGGTCTTTGGACAAGTAGTCTGTAATGTGATTTGAGATTTTCTTCATGTTGTAATCACCAAGGAATCCTCAAAACAGAAAACATCAGGGTCTAGTTGCCAGTAAAGTATTGCCCGGTTCTTCTTGCCAGATTTGATTTCATTAAAGCTATATTTGTAGTTGGTACATATATGAATAAGGTGTATCAAATGACTGACTCTGTTAGGTTTTTGTTAATTACATTTTAGTGATTTTTTTTTCTGACAACAAGTTAACTACCCATAGGTTTGATTTCATTAAAATTAAGAGTTCACATGACAGACTTCGGCTAAAGAAACAAGACCTGCAACTAATGTAAACCAGAATGTTTCTACTGGTACCGTACCAGTATTCCATAATCCTGGTATCACACATGAATTAAAACATATTACAAATTCCGGCACCCTTCAACTATGATAGACAGAAATGTTCAGCATTAAGTTGTGAGTGTAGCTTCAGTTCATACATGATTCTTGTGCTTGGCAACTTATTGAGATTTCCTGATATGTACCATTTTCTACGTCAGGGCATTTTAGTGAATTTCATGCAAATTCTTGTAGGGGTTTTATCTGTGTACTCTTTCGCCTGCTCAGATGAAATTATTGTGCAATTGTAGTAATTTATATTATGCAACATCAATATCGTTATGTAATGATACACTTATCTCCCAACCAAATCCCAACAAACCCCCTTATATGTATACAGAACCTAGAGTATATATTCTTTCTCACATTCAAGTATCTAGACCAATTCATGCATCTAAGGTAGGGCACTACCAATAAGTTGTTGAGTATATTTTTCTAATTAGATTCTCGTAGAATTTGATTCATTATAATTTTAATTTGTCAAACTAATATTATTATTTTTTTAATTTATTGCAGCAAAAATTTGTAGTGAAGTTGTCACTTGATGATGCAAAGAAGCGCTTTTTACTTGAAACCCTTGCTAAACCCGCCTATCCCCCCTCTTGCCGAGCCCCCTGATCTCCTCTGTCATTGAAGCCGTGTCCTAACCCTAGCCGCCTCTCCGGCCTAAAGTGAGCTGTCCCGTTTGATCCACGAAGGGTAGTGCATTGTTGCATAGGACTCCTTAATTGTCAAAGAAGCTTTGAATTTAATCTCTGGTTCCTAATTTGATGATTTGTTTCATGCAATTTTGAATTACATCGTTGGTCAACTTGTATAAGCTCAAAATACTTGTGGTCATGTTGCAAACATTTTAAAATCAAACAAATCTGAGTTTTGAAGTAGCAATGAAGGCAACAATTTTCAAGCATCTGGTATTTACATAGACTTTGATATTTTAATTTTTAAATATTGCCCGATTGAAAATTGCTAGTTAACTTGTGTGCTACAAAACACGTACGGTATTGACAACTTGTATGTTCAGTGGACCCAATGAACAACTCCAGACCAAATGCGGTGTTTTTTATTAGAATTCGTATCCTCTGCATTAATGCATCTAGACCGGCTGATCCGTTTTAAAATCCGTGCAGGTTAGATCCACACAAATATTGAAGTGTCCCTGCGTTATGAGATAGGAGTAGGTCCGATGGGCATCGGACCTACTTTTAGGTTCAATTAGCTCTAACACCGTACGATTATCATTGAGATTTGTGTGCACGGAAACTGAAAAATATTTGCACGAATTTTAATGAGTTCGCACGAATCTTGATGCAGATCTGATGGTTATTTCATCCATCGAAAAAGGTAGGTCTGATGCTACTCTCATTTCTTTGAGTTAATGCAGACGGACGATTTGATGAGACGAATTGACAGAGCAACAGTACAAGAAAGAGAGAGATGCAACTGGAGTTTGAAAGCTCAGCCTAATTTTCTTATTTTTCTTGTACTAAATTAAATATGAAAGCTCGGCCCAATTTGGCCCATTAAAATAGTTTGACTAAACCCTAAACAATATTTCATTTGCCTCTTAAAGCGCCGTTCTCTTCCGATTTGAGCCGAATTACGCGATTTGCTTCCTCTATATATTAGTGAGTTCAAATTGTTTTCTTTATTTTAGTTTCCTTCCTTAGACGGTTGTGCCAGTTGTATTTGTGGCTCAATTGCAGCACCTATATATTGACATTGTATTGTGGGATTCTTCAATTGATTGATTTTCTCTTTCCGATTTTCTTGTTAGGATTTTTACTAACAGTTCCGTTGTACTTGGTGAGATATCTTTAATTGTTATAACTTGAAACAAAAATTGAGCACCTGATTTAGTCCCATCTGTGCCTTGGTATGCTTTTGGGAGTTGTAATGGTGCTAATAGCGACTGTGGAGTTTGTCAGGCTTCAAGTATTCACTGGTATGCTTGAAGTTTGGAATATTCCTCAAACATTTATCTAATTCTCACTTTTACCGCGAAACTACACATGCTTTGTCGATTTTAGGTTTTACTTGGGTGTTTTGCGAAGGTGGGACTAATGATTTTACTGAGCAAATGAAGAAGTGATATTACTTCTAAAATTGAGCTTTGCCTATGATTTAATCACAATCGAGCTTTTTAAAACTGATGCTCAGTTACAGAATGGTTCAATTTTGCTCTGGCTTGTCAGATCACGTGAAATATTGCAATCCTTGCTTCCTACTTCCTAGTTTGAGATTGATTGTGCTTTATCGCTTTTCTGGGAAAATAAATCTGCTATTATTCTCAAGGAATAACAGTAACCAGTTATTCCAATATGTTCAAACTTTTTTAAGAGCGAATCTTAACGAATTTAATTTTTCATGCTCGAATTTCAACGAAAATCACCGGTTGAGATCTGAATAACAGATTCCTGTTATTCCTTGTGAATAACAGCAGATTTATTTCCCTTTTCTAGTACTCTGTTTCTGTTGCAATTGTCTGCCATTTTACTTGGGTCATGTTTTATTCGCCGAGTTCTCCAAATGGGGTTTATTTTTCCAAGAGTTTTGTTTTTGATGAGTAATTGCAAGGCCTACGGCAGTTGTGTAAACACTAGGGGTGTAAACGGATACGGATCATCCGCAGATAATCCACTCCGAATCCGTTTATTATTTGTATCCGGATTAAACGAATACGGATACTTGCGGATACGGATACGGATAATTCTGTGAAGATATAAACGAAGTGGATATCTATATATATCCGGATCCAAAATTTAATCTTTCAATAGTTTTCAATTTATTTTACTTTTGTGAAATTTTCAAAAAACATACATATTCGTTTGAGTCCAAGAATTTTAGCAGAAAAATCATATAATATATTAGGATAATGGATTGGTTTTCTGAACCAATAAGAAATTAGTCATGCATAATCATCATTGTGCAAATTTAAAAAGTCTATTAATTTTTTGTCAATTTAGGTAATCAAATTAAGTAATTTAAAATAATTAGTAGAATTACTTAATATCTGACAATTATCAGTTCCGTATTCGTATTCGAATCTGTATCCGTGGATTATCCGTTTCGTATCCGTATCCGTTTAAAACGGATATGGTTTTCAATTTTGATATTCGTTTACTATCCATATCCGTATCCGTATCTGCTTGTTGAAAGACGGATGCAGATATGGTATTAGCATTATCCGCTCCAAATCCACTCCGTTTACACCCCTAGTAAACACCAAAAAAAAATTCATATTTTTTTTTCTAATAATTATATTTCATATTTTTTTTCTCAACATTCCGTATCAAACATGCTATTATAATATAAATTGAAATATTATTCTAAATCAAAATTACACTGTTCATCATATGCGCACAATAATTACAACTCTAATTAAATTGTACTATTATGGTGCTTTGATTAAATCTAAAACATATCATTACATTATTCAATTTTATAAATTTTCTCTTTTTTTAAATATATTATTCTCATATTTTGTACTATATCAAACCGGGTTCAGATATGAATTGGATAGGTAAATTAAAATAGTAACTCTTTATAATGTCGAGTTCGGATATAATTGAGATACAATATAAAACTATTAATAATAGAGTTAATTTTCTGTGTCTCTAAAGACATCTCCAATTTCTTATTTACTCTTTAAGAGTTGAATTTTTTTTATCACTTAACTCTTACAATCATTTCTTATTTATCCACCACTTAACTAAATTCAAATTATCTCTTATTAAATTAAAAAATATTGATTAACCATTATATAAGAAAAATCCCTGAATTTACCTTTCAGCTTCAATTTAAATTGAGATTCTTAATTTCATCTCTTCGAGTCTGGTTGGGGTATAACGTTTCTTTCAGTTTCAACAGGAAAAATTTATAACTTCGCGTCTGGTTGGGGTATATCGTTTTTTTTTTTTATGGTTGGTTGAGGTACACCGTTTCTGACGAAGGCATCAAGGCCAGCGGCGGATCCAGGATTTTCGTCAGATGAGGCAAAAAAATATCGAATTGGGTTTAAATAACTAAACGGGTCCAAATTCATTAACTAATTAAGTATTTAATAAAAAAATAATTATTTAATTTATACTTTTCAATGCTCTGACTTGTAATTTCTGATTTTTCATCTATAATTCTAATTATTAATCATAATTAAAGAAATTTATTTTAATTTTGATCTTAAATTTATTCCAAACTACAAATTAAACATCCAGCGGGAGGCAAAAAATTTCTAGAGAGAAACAAAGTCGATCGAAATGTCCCGACTTCCACTAAAACGTAAAAATTCAGGGAGAGGCAGTTGCCCCCTGAATAGGCTTGGGTCCGCCCCTGCTTGGGAGCAAGCGCTGTTGGCATTTCCTAAAGAGTGAATCGTGAAAATATTTTATTAATTGAATAATATAATGAAGCAAGGCCATGGAAATTAAGTCCGAATCATGGATGAACGTAAGCGTTGGTCAGCCTTGAAGTTACTCAGATACTTTTCTATGGACCCGTACCTGTATCAGATGTGTATCGGATACAGATACGCATACGATATGGTTTCAATACGTGTCTGATCCTTAATCTCTTGATACGGTCTTGGATATGATTTGACTCGTAGCGATATGTCTCTGATATGTATGGATACATTTGGGATACGCGGATTCTTCAGAATCCGAACAATTTTCTAGTTGAGAACCGCACATGAACTGACCCAGAGTTGTGCACCCTACACCGCGCATGGACCATGCAAAATTATTAGCACCAAGGAGAATTGAACACGGGTCCTACAGCAACACCACATACCTTAACCGCTACGCTAATTTGTTATTGTTGTTAGAAGCTAGTAGCTAACATATTTAATGTATACTGCCCTGAATTTTTTATATTTAATTCAAGTTTTGAATTAATAATATTAATTATTATAATAAAAAATAATAGATGTATCGTATTCTTGATTTTTGAAAAGTGTTGTATCTCCGTATCTGTATCATATCTGATATAATGTCCGTACTCATATCCATGCAATATAGCTCCCAAAAGACAAATAGGTGCGGCCATTAATTGATGTTTTGTTTTCTTTTGTAACAGGAAGAGAAGAAAAGCTTCGTACCAGAATCCTTGCTCCTAAGAAATCTCAACGTAAATGTAAAATGAAAATGAAGGGTTAATCAAAGGTTAATTCAAGGGTTTTTCTTAATCAAAGGTTAATAAAGATTTTTTATAATTTAATAAGAAATAATTTCGATTTAGTTTAGTGGTTGGTAAATAAGAAATGATTATTAGAGTTAAGTGGTAAAAGAGACAAATTCAACTCTTGAGAGGTAAATAAGAAATTAGAGATATTTTTAGGGACAGAAAATTATCGCTTATTAATATAACCATGCTCAAATAGGAAGAAATATAATTTGATTTCCTGATCTATTATTTGTTTCCCAAAAGATTCGAGTGGTCTTGATGTTCTTAACATAGTATTTATGAATATTACTTTACTTGTTAAATGGTGGCTTAAATTTAAAGACCTCACTATTGAGGGTACATGGAAATCTATTATGGTTGTTAAGTACATCAGATTTAGATTGTTCAAGATGTTTTGCAAAAATCCTCTCTTTTAAGAATATCTTTAAATTAAGAATTAATAGAAATATAGGATCATACTTTCTTTTGGTTAGATAAATGGTTTGGAGAAGTGCTCTTTCTTTTGTTTATTTCCTCAACTCTTTAAAATAGTTTCTAACCCTACTATTTCAGTATTTGATGCATTCTATTCTCACTTTATTTAACTGGGGTTTACCTCAATGAATGGTTACTATTACAACCTACTATAATTTTTTTATAAGGTCTTTACTGACAGCTCCAGACTTGATTATATATTATGGAGATGAGGTTCTTCTAGTAAATTCATAGTACATTATTTGTACTTGTGGTTAGGGTTGCAAACAAATCGAACCGAATCGAACTTATCCCAGTTTGAGTTTGGTTTGAATTAATTTCTAATCGATTTTTTACGAACTCAGTTTCAAATCTTTTACGAACTTTTTTATGACAAGGAAGAGTGATGTCACCGAGAGCGAGAGGTGAAAATCATCTAGGATTTCATAACTAAGAGCGAGGGTTACGACTTACAAGTTATAACTTATAGCTGGGCGGAGCGAACATAAGTCATCAGTGGAAATCAACGGCTCACGTTACTTTGAGATTCTAACTAGAATAGTTCGCGAACCTATTTCAAACGAACCATGTCCAGTTTGAGTTTGGTTTGAAATAATTTCGAACTATTTCAAATTGAATTTTTTACAAATTGTTTTGAATCAAACTTGAATTGAATCAAGAACTATGAATTTTTTGTGCAGCCCTAGTTGTGGTTAGTTAATCGGGGAATTTTTGATAAATTTTATGATACCCTTTGGAGTGATAATATTTCTTTAAAAATAAAAGTTTTTAAGTTGCTAGTCTTGCAAAATAAAATTTTAGGGAAAACCTGCTCAAATGTTGGCATGGTAACATATCCTGTCTCTTCTGTGGTGTTTTTGAATCAACTGATCTCCTCTTTATGACTTGTCCATTAGCTTATTCTATTTGGCATGTGTTGTTAGATGTTTGGATTCCATTACTGGATAGACTTCTTATTGAAATTATTAGAGTAGTTACTATTTGAATTATTTAGTTAGCGAGAAATAAAGGTTTTTTTTTTTTTCACAATGCTGTTATTCCCTCTAGTTCTTCCTTAGATCTTCATATTATTGATCTTACTTTTTTTGGATGCAAAGTTAAATTAGATGATACTTTTTTTAAATTAACTTTAATTATATATATGGATGTTTTCTCTTTGCATCAGGCATGTCTCTTGATCGTCAGCTCGGATTTAGATACCCATAACCCGTTGAATTCAAAGGAAGTAGACTCTGGTTCTACTGACTTTCTGACACAACTAGTTTTTTTTTATAGTTCTGCTGCCCCCTCTTAGCTTGTTAGTACTTTACTGGTTTAGTCTTATTGCTTAGACATGTATTAGCTTTTGTGATGTGTCATATTTTATATTAGCTTTGCATTCTACGTTTTATTTTCTTTTTAGCTATATTTTGTAATCTCTATGAACCTGATTCTATCTCTTTTGTATAAATAACTATATTTCTAATGAAACAAGTCGTTATTCACCTTTTTTTTTTTTAAAAAAAAATTTGCTCATAATATAATCAGTTATATTTAATTTTCTTTTAAATAATAAGGGTGAATGTTTTAACAAATGTGTCAAACATGTATTCTGTGAATAATATATTATTTGAAAAGTGTACTTCAATATAGGAGAGAGGAGAGAGGAGAGACGAGCATCGACACTTTGAACAGAAGCGTAACATATGTAATCATGCATTCCTGTATACAATCCCAACTGAACAATAAATTTTTTGAACCAATTGTACATGCACGAAAAACTTTCAATCGTGCTAGGTTATGTAAGATTTGTACGGATTAAAGCACACTGTACATATTCCTTATTCTATACGGTAGGATACTCCGTATAAGAGGGCAGGCCCAGCCCAATGAAATTGAACTACCTTGTCTGCTCATAGCAGTCCTTGTTTGTCTGTTACCTGGAAATCACGTTCAGGCCCAGCCCAAATAAATGGATCTACCTTGTCTGCTCTGCTGGTGGCTATGATTAGATCGTTAGTAATTGTAATTCACTTACTAGGAGAGCTTTTTAGTTCACTATAACAATTGGAAGTAGAACACGATGATGCCTCACTTCACAAGCGAGGGGGCAAAAAGTTACAATCTACACCTATACCTCTTCTTTGCTGATCTCAAGAAAGGATAAGAAAGAAAAGCACCGAGCAAGTTTTTTAATAGTGAGATTTTATTTTGTACATGCACCACAAATAATTATTCTTTGTACCACTATTGCACGGTCCATCATTGCATATCCCACTTCAACGAAGCGCACAAGATCAACAAAATGGATTTGATTTTTCTAATTTCTTTGTTAATCATTGTGTAAGCCATCCCTAGCTCCTTTGTGCAGCAAGGGAACATTCCTGTCCCAAATTACCTCCTAGATTAGTCCTAGATTAGGTGAATATTTGATCGAATCTCCAAATTAACCATGAAGCCAGTAAAAAGGCAATCTACTAATTTTGCCAAGCTGCAGATTACATGATGTTTCCTCTTCCACGTTGCAGGGTTGGTGGCCAACATGGCAACATACATCAACACAAGTGGAGGTAGGGAGAATTAACTATTTCTTAGTTACTACCACTATCCAAAGTCCAATTCATCCACAATCTCCCAAACTAGTATTTTAGGATTCAATTTTGTTTTTTGACAACAATAATTTTGGGTGATGTTCTTGTCGGCAGACAATTAAGGAACCACCATATAATTACCCGAAATTTTTACTTATACCGTATTAAAAAAAAAAAAAAAGACCAAAAAGCCACTTTTCTGAAAAATTATATTTCTGCCACGTCCACCATTCAAATTGGGAGACTAAATTGGGCAATTCCACCAATCAAAACGGTGGGCACCATATGAATCTGTTGTCTTAATTGGCATACATGTAATATTTTTTTTTCAGAAAAAATGTTTTTTTGGTTTTAATATGTTATAGTTTTATTATGTTTTTCATACGCTATTTATTTATTTCTATTTTGTCGTATTATTTCTATATTTTGTCGATTAGTTGTTCATTTGTCGCATTTAAACTATTGTTTTGTCGTATTGTTGATTAATTGTTCATTTGAAGTGATATGATAATAAAAATAAAAATAACAAATGCAATAAAATAATTGGCAAGCAAAATAAATATAACAAAAAACTACAGTATCTGAAAAATATAAATATATCTAATCTACTGATCCGGCGGGCTAAACATGATCTTCGACTTCTTAATCCTCCAACCCCTGCCCCTCCTGAAAAGCGGTGTCTCATCTGAGGCTCCTGATGAGTCCGAAGCATCGACATCCTCCTGCTGAGCCGGTGTCTCAAAGACCTCCTCAATCTCGGATGTCTGCTAGACTCCCGGAACAAAGACTGTAGTCTGAGTCAAGTGAGCCTGCGTGAAGAGATGCGCCTGTCTTGCCATCGGGTCATCAGCTAGGTAGGGGTCTAGAGATGGTTGTGTGCAGAATCCAAAAAACTACGAGGATGGTGCCGTCTGAACATTACCCGGCTGATAAGTAGGAGGGTCAATCTGAGTCAGCACGTAGTCTTGCGATCGAGTACAGTCCATTTCATAATTTGATAATTTCCTAATTTGGTAATTTCCTCATTTGGTAAATTCTTAAATTTGGTAATTCTCTAAATTTGATAATTTTCTAATTTGGTAATTCCCTAAATCGGTCATTTTTGGTAATTTGATAATTTCCTAATTTGATCAATTGTTGGTAATAAATCATAATAAAATATAAATCATAAACCTTATATCCTAAATCCTAAATCTTAAATCCTAAATCATAAACCCTAAATCCTAAATCCTAAATCCTAAACCTTAAACTAAAAATTCAAAGAAGAAAGAAGAAGAAAACTTAGAATTACTTGTCGGGCTTGGAATTATGAAATGAAATGGTAAAAAAAAAATTCACCAACAACCTCCTTATATAGGGCCATGTTCGCCATTCAAAATTGCAGACATGGTGTCTGCCATTCAAAACTGCAGACACTATATGGTGTCTGCCGTTTTGATTGGCGGAATTGTCCAAATTAGTCTGCCAATTTGAATGGCGGACATGGAAGAAATTAAATTTCACAGAAAAAGTTGTGTTTTGGTTTTTTTTTTTTTAAATATGGTATAAATAAAAATTTCGATATAATTACCGCTAGAATAACCTTTTTATTTTTTTATTTTCTAGTTTGTTTCTCAGTTTTTTTTGTACATTTTTCAACTCATCAAGTACTGTACGTAATGTCTTTCTTTCCATAAACATTATATTGAAGTGTATCTGCAGTTATATATTTTTTTCTTAGTGGTACTGTCTAATATTATATGACGATTGTTCTATAATTTTTTTAAGTCAAAAGTTGTGGTAGCCTTTTTTTTCATTTATTTTAGTATTTTATATTTCAAAAAATAAAATGATTCTAGTTATCCTTTACACGAGTTGCATTCATGAAATTTCATAATTTTTAGAGTTTACTTCATAGGATATCAATAATTTATAAAATATATGAATCGAGTTAACTGAGCAGATAAATTTTAGTGCATTTATTGTTAGAACTCTTGATCATGTACATACAAATTTAGAAAGCTATGAAAATTTTTATGGGTGCATCTCCAGTAGGTCTATCAATGGACCGGATTATAGTATTAACTCAAATGCAAATTTATTAAAATTTTACAAGATGCACTTGTGGATCCATATCTAATAAAATAAATTAGAATTCAAATACGGATCCATATCTATTATCATAGCGAATTTTGGATATAAATTTTGATATGTTGGATTCCAATATTAAAATGTCTAATTATAATTATTGAATGTTTTTTTTTCACATACATAACATACCACAAATAACTATACTTATTTTATATTATAAATGTATATATTAAGAATAATTACTTTAACTAAATTGATTTACATTATTAGTTATGATTGAATATCATTAAATGTATGTGCATGAGTACATATAAGTTTGGAACAACTCAACTTATGTTTAGTATAACAGAATAACATTACTGGTCACACACACATATATATATGTGTGTGTATATAGAGTAGAACTAGGGTGCTCCTAGAAATATCAAGCTCATTTATACTCTTAACTCTAAAACTGATCGGATTAACTTCAAACAATAAATCCAAACCGTTGAAATCCTTCTACCTTACGAGTGATGCATGTACATATTAAAATTTTAAAGTTTCGAATTAATTTAGTATAAAGTCAAGTGGTCAAAATGAGAATGTTCGTAAATTAATTTTAATGCATTCATTTTTTGGAAGACTTTTGACCACTTGACTTTATACTAAATTAATTTAAAACTTTAAAATTTTCACATGTAGACGCATCACTCACAAGGTAGAAGGATTTTAACGGTTTGGATTCGTCGTTCGAAGTTAATACGATAGGCTTTAGAGTTAAGAGTACAAAGGGGTTTGGTACTCCTAGGAGCACCCTAGTTCTACTCTCTATATATATCTTGAGGAGGGATCCAATTACACCTTTTTTTTTGACACATCATGACACCGTTTTTTTTATAGGTTAATTTTGCGATTTGAAAATTCAAATAGTCAATCCAAACCGTTTAACATGATTAATATACTAAAATGTGACTGGAGATCAAATTTTACATTTTTTTTGAATTTTTTTTACTATTTATTAAGATGGTTACAAAATCGTTGTTTTTAAATGGTTCGAAAACAACGATTTTGTAACCATCTTAATAAATAGTAAAAAAATTCAAAAAAAATGTAAAATTTGATCTCCAAGCACATTTTAGTATATCAATCATGTTGAACAGTTTGGATTAACTATTTGGACTTTGAAAATGGTAGATGTCAAAATGTGTCAAAAAAAAAGGTGTAACTTGATCCCTCCTCATATATCTTAACAGATTTCGAATTTGTAACGTGCAAGATTCAAATTATTACAAAATCAACAAGGTGAATTTTTTTTTGAGATTCACATGTCAATCTAATAAATTATCTAATATATTTTCAAGATCCATACGCAGATACATTTATGTGGATTCGATTCTCCAGTATATATAGATATCCATTATATTTCAAAATTTTAATAGAATACTTATGGAAAGTTGTGACACGAAAAATAATTCATGCCTCAAACTTTTAGAGCTATAATAACTTAAATTTTAAAATGTAAAATTTAAACATCAAAATAAAATTGTTAGATATAATATTTATCATTTGCTTTATATTTTCACGAAAAAAATTATCAAGAGTTTACAAAAAAGCAACACCTTCCGTGTGAAAAGTCGTGGATTCAAATCCGAATCTCTCTCAAAAAAGAAAAAAAGAAAAAAGAAAAAAGATCAACTTGAATCTAAAATTGCGCAAGGAGATGCAAGTTGGGAGTTAAGAAACAGCCGGGGTGGATACAAATTAAGGTCAGAAGAGAGAAGGGCGGGTTCCACTGGTAACTGTGGAGCTGAGCGTGGGAGCAATCCACTATATATGTACCTCTATCCATTGAGATTTGAGAGAGAGCGGGCAATTTAATTGTGGACACTGGACACTCCACCTTATGTTCTTAATTTTTCTCAGCAGGCGCGAAGAAACCACTTAATCAACTTTGACAGAAACCATAGCTTTTTAGTTATAATTTCCACGATAAAAAGCTTTAATTATAGAGGGCATGATCCTCAAATGAGGTCAAAGCTTTTTCCCAATACTTCAATTTTATTTAATTTTCCTCTCTTGCTTTTCAATGGGCGCCAATATTATGCTGTTGTTAGGGGTTTGATGACTCATCCCAACTCCTAAAACAAATCCAAAAAGTGTTGTTCTTCTTTCATGGATTCGGTGTGGGGCCAAAAAGAAACAAGAATTAGAGCTTCTAACTGCAAAATCCATTTTTAGTTAAAGAAAATAATTTCCATTGCCACCAATATATATTATTAAAGAAATTTTACATAAATATATCATATATACATAGCTTTAAGATGAGAGTAAAATAGATCAAAATGAATTATTTATTCATCTTGTTCAACCCTATTTGTTTATCATGCATGCGATGTAAAATAATATTCTTTATCCTTTTATTTATTTTGTTATGAATAGACACTACAACAAAACTGGGCACAGTGACCGGTATCAGCAACCGGTGCTGTCGCCAATCGCTGATGCTCTTTTTCTTCCAAAAAAAAAATAAAATAACCCCAAAAAATAGGCAACCAACTTTTCAACGACCGGTATTAGTGACCGGTTGGGAGTCCGGTCGCTGAAGGCCAATTTAAAAAGAAAAAAAAGGCATCAACGATTGGCGAAAAAACTTTCAGCGACCAATTTGGACCGGTCGCTGAAAGTTTTCGTCTAAAAACCCCGCACGCATCCTTCATTTTTTTCTCTGCCGCATTTTAGGTTTAGTCTTAAAAAAATTCCCGTCCCGCTCGACGTCGCCCATCCGCGCCCTCCCTGCCCGACGCCGCCTGTCCCTGCCCGTCACCGCCCGATTCCGCCCGTCCCCGCTCGACTCCACCTGCCGCCGCTGCCCCTGTCTCTCTCTGCCAATACCTCTACCGCCGCCCAACTCCGCCTGCAGCCGGCCTTACCCCTACCACCTCCACTACCTGGTGACGCCTCCTTTGAGCTGCTTGCTGATTTTCTTGAGAAGCAGTAAAGCGAGGTGATTCAAACTGCTGCTTGCTGATTTTTCCAGGTAAATCGACACGACTCTTTTTATTTATGATTGGTGCCTTGTAATGGCAGAGGGGATAAGCTCATTCCTATTGAACTGCTGCTTGTTGTATGAATTGTTGTGCGATGGATCGATTTAATTGACAAGGGCTGAGCCCTCTCTCTGATTTGTGCATTTCTGGTTTCTGCTTGTATACTGTTGTGTAAATCCAACTAGTTGATGGATGAAGCACTAATTAATGTTGGTTTCTTTGTTGGAGACGAATGAATCAGAATATATAACAGTTTGCACCCAAAATAAAATTCGTGGGAATAAAAATATAGTAATTGATTTGTTGAATTGGTAATTGATAAGTTAATTGAAATTAGTAATTGATTTGTTTAATTAGTAGTTTAATTGATTAGTAATTGATTAGTTTAATTGATTAGTATTTTGATTGATTGGTTTGATTATTTGCTTAATTGATTGGTAATGTAAAGTTAGTAATGCAAAATCATGCAACATTAGTTAGGTTAATTGTTTTGAATAATTGATTTTATTAATTGATTTGATTAGTTTGGTTTAATTAATTAGTTTAAATAGTTTGGTGCAATCTGACAAACTAATGGCTAACAATAATTATTCTGTCTTGTTTTTTTTTTTTAGGTTTTTGCTAATGGCTAATGTCTTGGTTTTGCTGATTTTTTGATGTTTTTTCAAAAGAAGAAGCTAAAATTTTCACAACTAGTAGCAAATTTGGCAGGTGTATATATATATATATTCTCTGGTAGCGGATTTGGCATGTGTATTGCTTCTCTTGTATTGTGAATTGAATTGTGAAATTATTTGCATTGTTCAAAATGTTGTTCAAGTTGATATACCAAATGAATTATTTTATGTATTTGGCATGTATTATTGATTTTGTGTAATTTATTTTGTTTTTATTGATTATGAAGATGTCATGTTACCATCTGAGATAAAAGTTTTATATTATATATGTTTCTTTTGTGAATTGTTTGGTACGATTCGTACCAATTGGGCTGGGGAAAAATATATGAACAGAATGAGTATATTAATTTGTTTGGTACATTTCGTATCAATTGGTGAAAAGAAAAAAAACCAAAAAAAAAAAATTACCCTTCTGCGACCGGTTTTGAGTATCAGCGACTAATTTTTTGGTCGCTGATGTCTTTACATGACGTCAACAAAATCCAATAGCGACAAAAAAAATTGGTCGCTAATAAAGCATTAGCGACCGGAATGACGTCATTCAGCGACCGGTGACGTTATCGAGCAGACATCAGCGACCGATTTCACCGGTCGCTGATGGTCGAATCTATTGTAGTGAGAAGATATTCTCATTGAATTTTTTTCATGTTTTGGAACACTATATTATTACTACAATCCATTATTGCACACCTACTCTAGCTACTTCAAACATCTACAGCATTTATTCACATTATTCTTAATTAATTATTCTTAATTAGCTATAGTTGGTCATAAAGGAACATCTATCTTAAATGCAAATTCATTTTATTTTATAAATTCTAAAGGTGGAGGTTTCCCCTATCAGTTTTCTTTAATTGTCCATAAAAAATCTTCCATTCAGATTTCAAATTCATGATCTCTGACACAGAAGGACACGGAGGCATGTGCCCTGCCGAATGCTATTGATTTTGCGGTTGAAAGTGGAATTGGAGAGTGATGTTTCTTAACAGATTGCAAGACCTTGGCAGATGCTAGTACCGGTTCACAACTACCTAAGACACTGACTGGAGAGCTCATAAAGAAATACTAGTATCATGTCCATGCGTTGCAATAGGAACCTATTAAGATTAAATATAACACAAATAATAAATAATAGTAGAACATATTAAGATTAAATATAACACAAATAATAAAAAATAGTAAAAGGAACGACAACAACGGGAACAAATTAAGATTGAATATAACGGCAAATAATAAATAATATTGAAATGGACAACAACAAATGAAAAAATTTATCAAATATAAAATGAAAATTGGATATAATAAATAGACAGTATACAAAGTTGACCAACCTGCAATATCAGTACCAAAACTATAGTTTGTCTACTAAAAAAGAGATAGGTGGAGACATTTATGAATTTCATCCTCATTTATATGATATATTATATATATAGTTTCTTATTCTTATATACAGCAACATTAAATATAAGTTACGTACATTGTAAAATATATGTACATATGCAATAGAACACCCAATATGAGTACAAGAATATTATGGTCCATATATTTTGATTCATCTGCTCAAGAATTTTTTTTTTATCTCAGTGCTCCATGTAACTTGGTTCTTATTTTTATTTTTTTTTCAAATAAGTAGCATTGCTGCCTGTTTCTTAGATTGGTTATCGCCAATAAACTAAATGAAGAAAAACAGAAAGTGTTGTCAAAATAAAATGACCAGTGAGACAGTAGTAAATATTTAAATTGTATCATTCCTTCAGGATCATATTATTGCATTTCGAGATTTTCAACCAGGAGCTTTTGAAGGTTGGATTTAACAATTCAATTTGTGATATTAACAATTTAGAGCTTTTTGACAATCATCAAATACAAAGATTAACATGACGTGATATTAATAATTTCCATTCTCATGGCCGTGGACTTTCCTTTCTTTCTTTCTTTCTTTCTTTCTTTCTTTCTTTCATTTCTTTCTAAATTTACTGAAGGAAACATCTCCATTCTATTGATCTGTAGATGAGAAATAAGGAACAAGAAATTAAATGAAAACATGGTTATATTGCTAAGTTTGCGTCTGCTGCGTAATTTAATCCAATTATAAACCTCCTCACTAAATATCTATATTATAATATTGTAAAAAAACGGAAGGAGATAATCATTCATCCAATTTGTCGGTTTAATTGAATTGGGAGAAATAAGAAAACATAATTATATTGCTAAATTTCAGAATTTGTTTAATTTTAATTGTAATGTATCGTGTGGCAGTATATGTAGCGAGTGTATTTTTAGTTAAATTTAGACTTCTACACATTATTTAGATGCATTTAATCAGAAGAAGAAGACATATTATGTGATTGGTGGGCTTTGATTAAATATAAAAGTTCATCTTTCAATTGTAGCCATTGGCGGATCGGACACTCAATGTGCTTAATAATAGAATAGAGATATGAAATATGAAAGAAGTTAAAGTGCAACCCAAAATCCATATGATATATTGGAAGAAGCCATAATGAGATGGCGGACATACTTGCAAAGAAGGGTAGACAAACAGAAAAAACAAACATTGGATTTAGAAATCCAATTTTTCCTATAGGCATGTAGTGTTTTGTATTAGGAGAATTGAGGGTTTTTTTTTTCTTACTTCTGCAATCGGTAACATTACAGCCTATGGGCATAAACCACTCAAAAAAAAAATGTACATTTTGTTTCACACTAAGCGAGATTTTTGTCGAGTACGTCATTGGTTAAATTATGGAAGTATTGAGTTATTAAAGCTTACGTGCATGGAACTTCTACTGTAGGACAAAATACCTTATTAGTTACTCATCATTGTCTGTTATAAATAAGGAGCCGATACTCATGAAGTGACTCATGAGTCACAAATAATTTATTAGAAAGTGATACAGGAAACATCATGTAATATAAGATTCACCGTGTAAATAATTCATATATACCAGACAATTTTGCAAGTTGAGGTATGCTCACCAGTGCAAAAAGGCACATCAGTGTCGGCCTATTTGTATCGGCTATTTGTGTCAGGCGATACAGAAACTGATTTCACTCGTGAAATAGATCATTTTTAACGGTTTGAGTTCGTTAACTGGAGCTATTCCGATAGGTTTTGAAGTTAAGCTAGCCAGAGGGTTTGGTGAGCTTAATGGCACCTTAGAGTAGAGAAGGAAATACGTGACATGCCGTGACGTGACGTGACGTGATCAACCTTTTTTTTCATGTGACGTGATCAAAATAGTGGCGGATGGTCACGTCACGCGTAGTCACGCCGTGATCATACGTGACGTGATTACACTACTATAATTCCCGGCATTTCTGAGCGTAGCTCATGTTTTTTCCAACGGGAGGAAAGGCTCTTGGAAATAAAATCGCATTTTCTGACACAGCTAACTAATTCCAACGACAGGCCCACAGAACTAGTAGCGCATGGAAATCCCTCTTGTCAGCGCATGAAAATGTTTCATATCGCCCTTGGAAATACTTTGGCATGACCCATGACTCGCCAAACAGAGAAAATAATGTATTTTATTGATAGTTCACGGAAAAAACTAGGCCTATGCCCTTGGAAATAAGTTGAAAGTAGAGAGACTTATTATTTCCGTGAGCTACCCTTGGAAATGTTTTATTTAATATGTTTATATTATTTTAAGGTGATGGTTCATGGAAATACCGGAGCAGTATACCCTTGGAAATGTTTTATTGATTCAGTTAATATTATTTTATAGTTGTACTTACTATTTCTGTGAGTTTACCGTTGGAAAAGTTTTGTTTTTAGAGATAGAAATTTTTCTGTTTATTTGAGATCTCCCTTTGAATGTTGAACAAAAATAAATCAAAGCAGCAAGCTGTATTTCATTGAGATATTTAAAATGAAACATTTAATTGAAAACATAAATTTTGATCTTAAGACTAAGCCAATATTTTTAATTAGATACAAAACATTTTGACAAATAAAAGCAACAATACATAAGATATCCACTTGAATGAGTCTTGTGAGCCCCTGTTACAAACCCGACAAAAGAGGAAAATGTTAGAAAAGGCATTTGTGTCAATGCTTTAATGGATATGAAAATGTCAAGTAAATTGAAATGCAAAAAAGTCACTCATAAGTGTATTCCTTTACCAATTAATACTCTTCATCGGAATCATCCATGTGATGCACTTCCTCATCCTCCTCTATGATGTTTTCGTCCCTTGCCAAACTTGGGGGTTCATTAAATGTTGTTGGACGAATGATTGTCGTATCGTCCACTAACTCGAAATCATTTTCTCGTTGGACCACACCATCCCAATCAAAGTCTTGTCCAATTGTTGGCTCAATTGGATTATTCGGTCTTTCCTCTTGGTAAAATTCGAGATTTGTATCATCGCCCTCGGCACGATATCTCGACTTCGGGCTTGTTTTCATTGCCACCCACCATTGCCGTCTTTCGGCCTTTTGTGATGCATAAGGTAGGTAGCACACTTGGGTTGCTTGAGCCGCCAATACAAAAGGCTCGTAATTTGCCAAGCAAGAAGTATGCTTAACCTCAACAAGTCCATGCTTGCGGTCCACTTTTACACCATTTATTATGTCAAACCAATCACATCTAAAGAGAACTACCCTATGGGCATCATATTCTAGCTCAATGACCTCTTGCAAAACTCCATAAGTAGTCGATTTGTATGTCATTTGCATCACACTCTTCTTTGATGCAAACATCGCTACTATTAGTTACCATATTTTCTCCCAATGATTCTATGTGAAATCGAAACCCGTTGACTTCGTACCCATCATAGAAGGAAACTTGTTTTCTAGGCTTCACCCCTGCCATTCGCATGTAGTAATTGCCTTCATCACGGGAATTTATTACATTTTTGCGAAACCAAGTTGTGAAACCATCCTAACGAACTTTTGGCAAATCTTGCAGGCTTGTGGCCACCCCAGAGTTGAGCATGCATGTATCAAACTCTCTGCATATTAGAATGTGTCAAAACATGAGTTTCCGATAGGTTTTAGAATAGACAATTTTCAAAATATCAGAATGATGCTTATAAGATCGCACCCCTTGTACTTCTCACAGATCTCTGGACAGTTGAGGATGACATAAGTGTGTGCAACCTCCCAATCATTTTCAAATAGAGGCTTTCGTTTTTCCCTGCCAATGAAACGGCCTGGTGTATCGAAAATTGAAAGTTGTCCTACCGAACGGTTACTTGTTCCAACTCCTTCTTGGCTAGTGTTAGATTTCTCTCTAAAGTAGTGTGCAGAAAATGTACCAATTTCTTTGGCAATAGTAGCCTCCACGATAGAACCCTCAACACGTGCCTTATTCGTGACTCTCATCATCTGTTCTTTGTTACGCCTGTAATGTACAATGATTAAGTATTAGTTATAAGCTTAGTGTGCCTTTAAGTAAAATTTAAAGCAAACATCCAAAGCACAACACACCTTTCACATGGATACATCCATCGAGACCCTACTGGTCCACTCATTCTCGCCTTGTATGCCACATGCAACACAAGATGTTCCATTGAATCAAAGAATCCGGGAGGAAATTTTTTTCCCATCTTGCACATTGTAACGACAATATCTTCCTCTAATGTCGCCACCCGCATTCGATCAAGTTCCTTAGCACAAATCTCTCTGAAAAATGCTGAAATCTCACATAAAACATCCTATACAGGATCCGGGACAAAGTCTCGAAATGCGACAGGAAGAAGACGCTCCATGAACACATGTAAATCATGACTTTTAAGTCCGGTGAAGCTACCAGTGATTAGGTTAACCATCCTTCACCAATTGAATGCGTAGCCATCAGGGAACCTGACTACCTCCTTAAGCCATTTTAAAACAATCTTCTTATCTGGTGGAGAGAATACGAGGGAGTTAGGTGTTGGATGGGGCGATCACAATAAAGAGCCAAATCTTTCCTAGCATTTTCATTATTCTTGGTTCTGTCACCAATGCTTAACAGCGTGTATAGCAAATTTTCTGTGAAATTCTTCTCCAAATGCATCATATCGAGATTGTGTTGTAACAAATTGTCTTTCCAATAGGATAAATTCCAAAAAATACTTTTCTTTTGCCAATGGTGTGGTACACCATAACCCGAAATCTGGTGAGGAAAATGTGACAGGGTAATGCTTCTCCTATACAGCCAAATCATGGATTCCAAGCACTCTTAAGTCAAGTTAATGCTGGATTAGATGACGTACCGACAAATGAAGCTGCAATGGACCAATGGTGCGAGCATCCTCCATACAATGGGGACCATCCCTTATAGTGCAGAAAATTCCACATTTCAGGGCTCAATATATGATCTTACAAGTTCTAACAATTATTCAAAGTTTTTGGGGTAAACTATTTTGTGCATTTTGGTTAACTACTGGTGGGTATAATTTTGTATATTTAAAAGTGCAACATGGTATATTTTGGTTAACTTCCGGAGGTCATATATTGGAGTTAGAAGTGCAAAGTTCAAGTTAATTATTGTTCTGATTTTGTAATGTGTTTAACACATAAATGATGTTTATGAAGACTATGTTACTCCACTGCTTATTAAATGCTTTGCATATATGTTTTTGTGTATGTGTTTTTTTTAATCTGTTTCAATTAAAAATAGTGGGGAATGTAAGACAGTACCTGGTTGGTACAGGGTGGATTGTACCGGATTGGTACAGGGAGGATTGTAGACGAGAGCATACATGTACAATGTTATTCTAGTTATTTCCAATGACAAGTCCATAGAAAAACAATAACAATTTAGGCTTGGAAAAAATCAGAGGGGTCCCACATATGCTGCCCTTGGAAATACTACGGTGGGTCCTACAAATCCTGCTCTTGGAAATAACCATTTGGGACCCACATATGCTGCCCTCGGAAATAATACGATGGGTCCCACATATTGCTACCCTTGGAAATACTCTGTGGGGTCCATGTTTGCTTGCCTTGGAATAACTAAGGTGGGACCCACGGACTCTGCCCTTGGAAATAATAAGCCCAAGGCCCTGATGTGAAAGTATTTCCGAGCGTACCTTTTCCAAGGGCGGGCCCTTGGAAAAAGCCTCAAAATGCTTTTTCCGACGGCGCCCTCGGAAATACATGACTATTTCCAACGAGGCTTTTAGCGACGGTGTATTTCCAACAGTGGGGCTCGGAAATAGCGATTTCAGGGCTTTTTCCAAGGGTGAGCCCACGGACAAGCCATTTCCTGCCCTTAGAGATATCTCCTTTTTTAGTAGTGTTACATGTGACGTGACGTGTTGTGACGTAAATTAGTCACATCAATTTTTTTTATATTTTAATTTAAATTGTTGAAAATTTAGAAAAAAATATAAAAAAATATGAAAATTTCTAAAAAAGATTGTCGGAAATGAGGTTGCTAAGCACAAGAACAGTCGAAATGAGGCTGTCAAGCACAAGAAGAATGGAAATGAGACAGCTAAGCACAAGAACAATGACAAATAAGTTTCTTAGGCAAAACAACAACGACAAACGAGTTGCTAACCGCAAGAACGATGACAAATGAGATCGCTAAGCGTGAGAATAATGGAAATGAGCTGCTAAGTACAACAACAATGAAAATGAGGCTGCTAAGCACAAGAGGAAAGCAAAATGAGGCAGCTAAGCATAAATGTCCAATGAGGTTATAAAGTCAAAGAACAATGGCCAATGAGGGTGTAAACCAAAAGAACAATTGCCAATGAGGTTGTTAAGCAAAAGAACGATGGAAAATTAGTTGCTAAACAGAAGAAAAATGACAAATGAAGTTGTTGAGCACAAGAACAACGCAAATGATAATGATTATCACAAGAATAATGACCAATGATATTGTTAACCAAAAGAACAATGACAAATGACTTGCTATGCATAAGAACAACGACTAGTGAGGTTGCTAAGCACAAGAACAATGCAAATGAGGCAGCTAAGTACAAGAAGAATGGAAATGAGACCGCTAAGCACATGAACAATGGCCAATAAGTTTATTAAGCAAAATAACAACGACAAACGAGTTGCTACGCATATAAACAATGACAAATGAGGTTGCTAAGCATGAGAACAATGGAAATGAAAAGTCTAATCACAACAATAATGGCCAATGAAGTTGTTAAGTAAAAGAACAATGACCAATGAGTTGCTAAGCACAAGAACAGTGACAAATGAGGTTGCTATCAACAAGAATAATGACAAATGAGGTTATTAAGCATTAGAACAATGCAAACGAGGCTGCTAAGCACAAGAAGAAAGAAAAATTAGGTGGCCAATGAGTTTATAAAGCAAAATAACAATTGGTTGCTAAGCACAAGAACGATGACAAATGAGGTTGCTAAGCATGAGAATAATAGAAATGAGCTGCTAAGTACAACAACAACGACCAATGAAGTTCTTAAGCAAAAGTACATGGCCAATGAGTTCCTAAGCACAAGAACAATGACAAATGAGATTGCTAAGCATTATAGCAATGCAAATGAGGCTGCTAAGCATAAGAGGAAAGCAAAATGAGATAGCTAAACACAAGAACAATAGCCACTGAGGTTATAAAGTAAAAGAACAATGGCTAATGAGGTAGCTAAGCACAATAACAATGGCCAATTGGGGTGTAAGGCAAAAGAAATCGGCAATGAGGTTGTTAAGCAAAAGAACGATGGCAAATTAGTTGCTAAGCAGAAGAAAAATGACAAATGAGCTTGTTGAGCATGAGAACCGCGCAAATGAGAATGATAATCACAAGAACTATGACCAATGATGTTGTTAACCAAAAAAACAATGACAAATGACTTGCTAGGCATAAGAACAACGACTAATGAGGTTGCTAAGCACAAGAACAATGCAAATGAGACTGCTAAGCACAAAAAGAATGGAAATGAGATCGCTAAGAACATGAACAATGGCCGATAAGTTTTGTTCAGCAAAACAACAACGACAAACGAGTTGCTAAGCACAAAAACAATGATAAATGAGGTTGCTAAGAATGAGAACAACGAAAATGAGACTGCTAAGTACAACAACAATGACAAATGAAGATGGTTAAGCCAAAGAACAATGGCTAATGAGTTGCTAAACACAAAAACAGTGACAAATGAGGTTTCTATCCACAAGAATAATGACAAATGAGGTTACTAAGCATTAGAAAAATACAAATGAGGCTGCTAAGCACAAGAAGAAAGTAAAATTAGGTAGCTAAGCACGAGAACAATGACCAATAAGTTTTGTAAACTAAATGAACATTGACAAATAACTTGCTAAGCATAAGAACAACGGCAAATGAGGTTGCTAAGCACAAGAATAATGCAAATGAGATTGCTGAGCACGAGAACATTGCAAATGAGAATCCTAATCACAAGAACAATTACCAATGATGTTGTTAACAAAAAGAAGAATGGTCAATAAGGTTATTAAGCAAAAGAACAATGGCAAATAACTTTCTAAGCATAAGAACAATGATTAATGAGTTTGATAAGTACAAGAACAATGAAAATGAGGCTGTCAAGCACAAGAAGAATGGAAATGAAATGGCGAAGCATAAGAACAATGAAAATGAGGCTGTCAAGCACAAGAAGAATGGAAATGAAATGGCAAAGCACAAGAACAATGACCAATAAGTTTGTTAGACAAAACAACAACGACAAACGAGTTGCTAAGCACAAGAATAATGACAAATGAGATTGCTAAGCATGAGAATAATGGAGATGAGCTGCTAAGTACAACAACAATGGAAAATGAGGCAGCTAAGTACAAGAAGAAAGCAAAGTGAGGTAGCTAACCACCATAACAATGGCCAATGAGCTTATAAAGCAAAAGAACAATGACAAATGAGGGTGCTAAGTAAGAGAACAATACAAATGAGATTGCTGAGTACGAGAACATTGCAAATGAGAATCCTAATCACAAGAACAATGACCAATGATATTGTTAACAAAAAGAACAACGGCTAATAAGGTTGTTAAGTAAAAAAAAATGACAAATCACCTGCTAACTATAAGAACAATGACTAATGAGGTTGCTAAGCACAAGAACAGTTGAAATGAGGCTGTGAAGCACAAGAAGAATGAAAATGAGACAGCTAAGCACAATAACAATGACCAATAAGTTTCTTAGGCAAAACAACAACGACAAACAAATTGCTAGGCACAAGAACGGTGACAAATGAGATTGCTAAGCGTGATAATAATGGAGATGAGCTGCTAAGTACAATAACAATGGAAAATGAGGCTGCTAAGCACAAGAGGAAAGCAAAATGAGGTAGCTAAGCATAAATGGCCAATGAGGCTATAAAGTCAAAGAACAATGGCCAATGAGGGTGTAAACCAAAAGAACAATTGCCAATGAGGTTGTTAAGCAAAAGAACAATGGAAATTTAGTTGCTAAATAGAAGAAAAATGATAAATGAAGTTGTTGAGCACAAAAGAACAGCGCAAATGAGAATGATCATCACAAGAATAATGACCAATGATATTGTTAACCAAAAGAACAATGACAAATGACTTGCTATGCATAAGAACAATGCAAATGAGGCGGCTATGCACAAGAAGAATGGAAACGAGACCGCTAAGCACATAAACAATGGGCAATAAGTTTGTTAAGCACAACAACAACGACAAACGAGTTGCTAAGCATACAAACAATGACAGATGAAGTTGCTAAGCATGAGAACTATGGAAATTAAAAGTCTAATCACAACAACAATGACCAATGAAGTTGTTAAGTAAAAGAACAATGACCAATGAGTTGCTAAGCACAAGAACAGTGACAAATGAGGTTGCTATCAACAAGAATAATGACAAATGAGGTTGTTAAGCATTAGAACAATGCAAACGAGGCTGCTAAGCACAAGAAGAAAGAAAAATTAGGTAGCCAATGAGTTTATAAAGCAAAAGAACAATTGGTTGCTAAGCACAAGAACGATGACAAATGAGGTTGCTAAGTATGAGAATAATGGAAATTAGTTGCTAAGTACAACAATAATGACCAATGAAGTTCTTAAGCAAAAGTACATGGCCAATGAGTTCCTAAGCACAAGAACAATGACAAATGAGGTTACTAAGCATTACAGCAATGCAAATGAGGCTCCTAAGCATAAGAGGAAAGCAAAATGAAATAGCTAAGCACAAGAACAATAGTCACTGAGGTTATAAAGTAAAAGAACAATGGCCAATGAGGTAGCTAAGCACAAGAACAATGGCCAATTGGGGTGTAAGGCAAAAGAATAATCGCCAATGAGGTTATTAAGCAAAATAACGATGGCAAATTAGTTGCTAAACATAAGAAAATGACAAATGAGCTGCTTGAGCATGAGAACAACGCAAATGAGAATGATAATCACAAGAACTATGACCAATGATGTTGTTAACCAAAAAAACAATGACAAATGACTTGCTAGGCATAATAACAACGACTAATGAGATTGCTAAGCACAAGATAAATGCAAATGAGACTGCTAAGCACAAAAAGAATAGAAATGAGACCGTTAAAAACATGAACAATGGCCGATAAGTTTTGTTAAGCAAAATAACAACAACAAACGAGTTGCTAAGCACAAAAACAATGACAAATGAGGTTGCTAAGAATGAGAATAATGGAAATGAGACTGCTAAGCACAACAACAATGACCAATGAAGATGGTTAAGCTAAAGAACAATGGCTAATGAGTTGTTAACCACAAAAACAGTGACAAATGAGGTTTATATCAACAAGAATAATGACAAATGAGGTTGCCAAGCATTAGAAAAATGCAAATGAGGCTGCTAAGCACGAGAACAATGACCAATGAGTTTATAAACTAAATGAACAATGACAAATGACTTGCTAAGCATAAGAACAATGACAAATGAGGTTGCTAAGCACAAGAATAATGCAAATGAAATTGCTTAGCACGAGAACATTGCAAATGAGAATCCTAATCACAAGAACAATTACCAATGATGTTGTTAACTAAAAAAACATTGGTCAATAAGGTTATTAAGCAAAAGAACAATGGCAAATCACTTGCTAAGCATAAGAACAATGACTAATGAGTTTGCTAAGGACAAGAACAATGAAAATGAGGCTGTCAAGCACAAGAAGAATGGAAATGAAACGGCGAAGCACAAGAACAATGGCCAATAAGTTTGTTAGGAAAAACAACAACGACAAACGAGTTGCTAAGCACAAGAACAATGACAAATGAGATTGTTAAGCATGAGAATAATGGAGATGAGCTGCTAAGTACAACAACAATGGAAAATGAGGCTGCTAAGCACAAGAGGAAAGCAAATTGAGGTAGCTAAGCATAAATGGCCAATGAGGTTATAAAGTCAAAGAACAATGGCCAATGTAGTAGCTAAGCATAAGAACAATTGCCAATGAGGTTATTAAGCAAAAGAACGATGAAAAATTAGTTGCTAAATAGAAGAAAAATGACAAATGAAGTTGTTGATCACAAGAACAGTGCAAATGAGAATGATCATCACAAGAATAATGACCAATGATATTGTTAACCAAAAGAACAATAACAAATGACTTGCTATGCATAAGAACGACTAATGAGGTTGCTAAGCACAAGAACAATGTAAATGAGGCGGCTAAGCACAATAATAATGGAAACGAAGCCGCTAAGCACATGAACAATGTCCAATAAGTTTGTTAAGCAAAACAACAACGACAAACGAGTTGCTAAGCATATAAATAATGACAAATGAGGTTGCTAAGCATGAGAACAATGGAAATCAAAAGTATAATCACGACAACAATGGCCAATGAAGTTGTTAAGTAAAACAACAATGACCAATGAGTTGCTAAGCACAAGAATAGTGACAAATGAGGTTAATGACAAAGGAGGTTGTTAAGCATTAGAACAATGCAAATGAGGCTGCTAAGCACAAGAAGAAAACAAAATTAGGTAGCTAAGCACGAGAACAATGACCAATGAGTTTATAAACTAAATGAACAATGACACATGACTTGCTAAGCATAAGAACAATGACAAATGAGGTTGCTAAGCACAAGAATAATGCAAATGAGATTGTTGAGCACGAGAACATTGCAAATGAGAATCCTAATTACAAGAACAATTATCAATGATGTTGTTAACTAAAAGAACAATAGTCAATAAGACTATTAAGCAAAGAACAATGGAAAATCACTTGCTAAGCATAAGAACAATGACTAATGAGTTTGCTAAGTACAAGGACAATGAAAATGAGGCTATCAAGCACAAGAAGAATGGAAATGAAACGACTAATCACAAGAACAATGGCCAATAAATTTTGTAGGTAAAACAGCAATGACAAATGAGTTGCTAAGCACAAGAAGACAAATGAGGTTGCAAATCAGAAGAACAATGTCAAATGAGGTTGCTATCAACAGGAATAATGACAAATGAGGTTGCTAAGTATTAGAGCAATGGGCGATGAGTGGCTAAGCACAAGAACAATGATAAATGAGGTTGCTAACCATTAGAGCAATGCAATTGAGGCTGCTTAGCACAAGAGGAAAGCAAAATGAGGTAGCTAAGCATAAGAACAATGGCCAATGAGGTTATAAAGTAAAAGAACAATGGCCATTGAGATAGATAAGCACAAGAACAATGACCAATGGGGGTGTAAAGAAAAAGAACAATCGGGGTAAGTCAATTTTTTGGATAATTCTAGGGTGATAACTTCTTGTTACATGAAGGAATAGAGGAGGAAGAGCTAGAAGAAGGTGCCATTCCTCTTTTGTGTGGAATAGGCCAAGGTGGAGGTTGATAAGGGGAAGACACTCGAAGGAATAATGGTTAGGGTTTGTGTGCATTTTGTGTGTTTTGTGGTTTCTAGTTAATATAGCTTTCTGGTCTTGTATTTTTGATGTGGAGGTTGTGTTCATTTATTTTCCTTATGATGTTTAAGATGGACTGCAGTTTGTGTTTTAGATGAACTATTTGGCTTGTAATATACTTAATAGGGTCATGTTACCAAGGCCCTAATTTCTATTTGGGATAAATAAAAAACCAGAACTTGCAACTTGTTTTTAAGACTTAGCCCAGAGCATGAAAGAAAAGCCCAAAAAATAATAAAGCCAAAGCCCATACTTAATGAGCCCGGCATGCAAACAATTATGCCGGCATAGGACGTGCACCGTCGTATGCGGGATAACCGCTCCAATGATCTCCCTAATTATACCTACAATCTCATAACTACACCCACGTTTTTGGCTTGATCCGCGGAGGAATGGTTAGAGATCTAGATATAAAAAGACTCAGATTTCCTGAGGGAGGAGATCAATTTTTTCATCAACTAGCCCATACTAACAGAGATATCAATAGGGAAGAGTCTGAATATCTCACATCCTCTTCCTATCCCCTTTGATCGACTTGTTATCCTGCAGTAAGTCGGTTCCCTTCAACCACCCCATCTCGACTTATCGACCGAGATAAGGCGAGATAAAGCCAAACCATTTTTACTTCTGGCATACAGACTATCCACTCTAGATAACACGTATTAACCACCGTGGGGCCACCAGGCTCAGAGACTTAAAGAACTAGATGGATCCTTCGAGAACGCACAACACCCCGCCTCCGGGATTCGAAAGTACGCCTCAGGGAGGAAACATTCAACATGGTTCCATACTGGAGTACATAGGTGACCTTCCTGGAACAGCTATGGTGACAACTTCATCTGCCTTCACCACACAACCTAGAGCCACAACTGTAGGCATTGTAATCTCATCTTGCCCTTCTGCACCTCTGTAGAACCACATCTCCAAGCCGCTATTGCTGCCTCTAATTATGTCGCTGCCGAGTCTCTCAGTTACGCAGCCGACGTCCACAATAGTGGGAGCCCCTATCTCGGTGGGGTTACAGCAACCCTAGTTTATTCCTTACTGCTTTGGGGGGTCGTACCCGTACTCGCCATATCCCCCAATGGGACCCCTTTCGCCCCGACAGCCACGCCTTATGTTTACAATACCCCGCCTAGACTGTACATCCCAGGAGCACCAGGCGCTTACTACGAGTCAACTTCCATGCCATCCTTTCCCCCAATGTCGGTCGCTCCACAACCCAATATGCCAAGCCGACCCCCTCCTAGGCCACAAGTAACTCTCGAGTCAACTCCCATGCCATCTTTTCCCCTAATGTCGGTCGCTCCAAACCCAACATGCTAAGCCGACCCCCTCCTAGGCCACAAGTAACTCTCATAGGGGCTGTTATGGCAAGACCCTCAATCTGATATCACCCAGGTGTAAGAGCTCAAAATGTACAGCCTAGAAACCTCAACCCCAAACTAGTTTAGGTTTGGTCCGTCCATACGGACCGACACTCTAAGTAGATTAAGAGGGAATCTGGATCGAAATGGACCTCAGCAAGACTGTTGAGTATTTTGGGTATAGGATATATTTGCTATAATATGATACTCGTTTTACTTTTAAATTTATAAACCTTGATACTCAATTAAAAGGTTGATTGCAAGCGCACAACCGATCAATGTAGTACTTAGGGTATCGATCCACAGAGAGTAAGTTAAAACTTCGTTTAAACTTTCATAAATAATTTCAGAAAAAGGAAAATAAAGTAAATTGCAATAGAGTAAATGGGGGGTTTGTTCTAACAATTCCTAAATTTTGGGTTCAATACCCGGAAGAGAGGAGTTTTAAATAATTAAAGTAAATAAACGAAAGAAAGATGGTTTGCTTTCAAGTTAAGGAGATCTAGGGGCATTTGGCCTACAATCCCCTTGCTAATTCTATCTAATCGGTATTTGTTTGAATTCATGTATGATTGACGAGGTTTCTAACCTAATATGTTAAAAAGTGTCACTTTCGTGAGTTAATAACGTGTCTAGACAATTCGGACTTCACCATTAAGTCCCTCGCCCTAGCTATCTAGATTATGAAGCTCTTGTTAGTCTCTCCTCTCCTCAAATATTAGTACTTCACAATTAAGTTCATCATAGCAATATCCGATTTGATTTGAGATGTCCTAATTAGGGTTTGACTTCACCGTTAAGTCCTTCATCAAGTTTCTAACTTTAATTTCTATAGTTCCGGCTTAGATTATAAATTTGTTGAATCCTAATCCAAACCTGAGATATTTGCATTCATAATTTGGTACTATCCTATTGATCCTAGTCAATTTTGGTTATTTCAGATCCAAAACGGGATAATACAATTCAAGTACTAATTATGTAATTAACACAAATGATAAATCACATAAATTAACAATCAAATCAATAAACAATCATAATAAAAACAAATAACCGAATAAGATAAAATTAAACAAGTTCATGCATTGACCTAAGCCCCTAGAGAGAGATCTACTCCCTCTTGGAGAGATCCATTACAAAGTTTGGCAAAATAAGAAGAAATGAAATAAAGAAATGATTACACCCTTGATAAACCTCAAACTTGCCGTAATCTTGCTTAGATCTTCTTCTTCTCCTACCTTTGAAAGCTTCGGGAACTCTAGGAAATTCTGTGGGTTGATCTCCAAAGCTTATGAAAATGGGCATAAACCAGAGATGTAGAGAGAGAGTGTGATTGATTGAGAGATTCATGCTCTTGAGGGATGGAGAGTACCTCTCTTTTATAGCAAGAGATCATGGCTAATTGGGAGGCTTGAATGTAGGATTAGTGGGGTTAGTGGGTGCTATTCTTAGATTAATTTCCCAGGGAGTCATGCCCAAAAACGTGTCCATGATGTGCCAAAAATAGAATCTGTGTCAAAATAGAAAATTCTGGTTATCTGCGGGTCCAGTGCGTCTGCACTGGTTGGGACTGCGTCCGCATTGAAACTTGACTTTCCATATTTAGCTTGCTGCGAATCCTGCGAAAATCTTTGAGTGCGTCCGCACTGGAAATGGATGTGGATGGTGAATCCGCACTGATGTTCTGAAATTGGTGAAGTTCTGAGTGCGAGTGACCGACCCGCACTGTAGTTTGAGTGCGGACGCATTACGCTCGGACTTTTTCCTTGGGATGCTTGCGTCGCTGAAAAATATTCTAAGTACTGAATGCGGGTGGCCGATCCACACTGTCTGGGAATGCGGACGCATTACGCTCGGATTTTTCTTCTTGCAGAACAAAAGAGTTGAGTGCGTCCGCACTGTATGAGAATGCGTGTGGATGATCCGCACTGGAGAGTCTTTTCTTCATTTTTCATCTTTTCCTGCAATTTAAAGTCCAACAACCGCAGTAACTGGATTCTATATGTATTTAAATCACTTCTTATTCAAAATACATGATATTTGGTATTATTTCATGATAAAAACTAGATCAAATGTGTATATAATTTATACTTATCAAAGACCGCCCGAATGAAGACAACAACATGAGGGCACATCCCACGGAAGGACAATGTGAAAGTCAAGTTGATGCCCAGCACAACGGACCTGTGGAAGCTGAAGTTGACGGCAACCATCAAGATGCCTTTAATGATCAAGCCTCCGTATATCAGCACACGCAAGACAGGGTCTTCCGACGTGACCAACCACCTTCCAGGCGTGATCACAAAGGTGACTAACAAGAAAGGAGAGGTCGAAGTCACCGAAGGGAGAGAAGGCGGGTGAGAGATTCTCCAAGTCCGAATATAGAGGTCAGTTTAGATCGCGTTGAAGAGTTAATCCAAGCTCGATTAGCCGAGATGGAAACCCAAAGAACATACACCTGGTCCCGACCATTGGGAGTAGAAGATAGATCCCTGTCATCCGACATCTATCGGACTCTGATGGCTGACTTCCGCTATCCTAATGCCTTACCAAACTTCAAGGGAAGTGGGGTTAATCAGGATCTACATAATTTTATTTATGGATTCTAGGAGCGCCTCTTCCTACTAGGTGCTTCCGACGTTATAATGTGCTGTATTTTCATGACATATTTAACTGGTGAAGCCTGTGATTGGTACAGGACATTGATGTGAGGGTCAATCATGAGATTCGTCAACCTCGCTAAGGCAATCCTCGAGAGGTACACTTTCATCAAACCACCAGTAGCAACGTGCGAGATGTTATTGGACATCGTACAGGGCCTCTATGAGAGGATTGGAGCCTTTGTCAATCGTTTCACTCAGGCATCCCAGAAAGTCCCGGATTTAAAGAAAGAGTTCTCCCTTGCTGCCATAAAAAGGGGGCTCCGAAAAGGTAGTCCAGGAACCTTATGATACGAGGCCCACATGAAGAAAATGACAACTCTGCGTGACTTTGTGGCGTTCATGGAAGGTTACATCTGCACTGAAGAAGATAATAGGAGCCTTGTAAGACTGAGATCCCAATCCTGATCCCCTCGGTCTAAAGATAGCAACTAGCACCTGAAAGCAAATCCACCTCGAGGACAGGGCTCATCCCGAAAGAATAACCATCCCCGACACAATGAGGACAGTCAGGAAGAGGAGGAAGAATACCGGCCTTGGTTTCAACGATATGCCCCGTTCACCCAACCGAGGCACGAGATGTATCAAATAGTGAAGGACATGTTCGACCTCCCGGACCCTTTGTACAAGGAAAATTTTGAGGTGAAAGAACCTAGCAAGAGATGTTTGTTCCATGGATTCGAGGGACATTCAACGGGTGATTGCCTCCAACTGAAAGATATTCTCAAAAAACTAGCTCGGGAAGGCAAACTAACAGAATTCATAAAACCTGACTTCTACAACAAATGGAAATGTCAATACAATGGGCAGAATTGGAATTTCAAGAAGAAAATTTCATACAAAGGAAACCAGTAGCCCCGAAATGAGGAAAAACTCAAGATCTAGAGGGAGGAGAGACAGATCAGCCCGGTAATACACATGACAAGTGAAGGACTTAGCGAAATGGGTCGGCAATTGATGGTGCGGGACAAAGTTAAACCATACCCCACCATCCTAAATGTCGACAATGCCCATGATAGAAAACAGCCGCGAGCGAATGAAACCATCTCATTTTCCGAGAAGGATCAGGGTGAAATCATGGGCCACATGATGATCCCGTCGTTCTCACCCTGAAGATTGACAAGCACAGGGTAAGACGGATTTTGGTAGACACGGGCAGCTCTGCCGACATACTCTATCTTTCAGCCTTCCGAAAGATGGGGTTGGACGAATATGCCTTGCAAAAAATAGCCCCTCTCCTGATAGGCTTTACAGGAGACACCCTCCGACCTCGCGGCACCACGTGACTTAAGGTCTTGTTTGGCACCTCACCGAAAATAGTGGAAGTCATGATGGATTTCCTCGTTGTCAACGCCCCTTCGGTATACAATGCCATCCTAGGACGAAGAACACTAAACCAAATCGAGGTTGTGATATCTTTGCCATGTCTAAAAATCAAGTTCCACATTGACCAAAGAGTTGGTGAAGAGTGCGGGCAACAGAAAACTGTCTGCGAGTGCTATCTAACTTCACTCCAAGGACACAGAGGTTCGATTCATCATGTCGAAAACCAGGGAACAACAGTCCATCCTCCGACATCGTAGTTACAGTCGAGCAAGGATTTCATGCCTCCAAACACTCCCCTTGCGCTCGACCCCACAGACAAAGCCAATTCTGAAACCTACCTAGAGCCTACTGATAAAGTCGAGCAGATCGAGTTAGGCGAAGGAAAAAATATCGACAAAGCCATTCAAGGACAGGCGCGAGATGATCTCGTGGCTTTCTTCTGTGAACATCAATATGTTTTCGCCTGGACTGCAGCCAATATGCCCGGTAGGGGATCTATTTCCTGAGATTTTCTAAGGGAGGGGATCGATTTTTTCATCAACTAGCCCATACTAAGAGAGATATCGATAGGAAAGAGTCTGAATATCTCACATCATCTTTCTACCCCCTTTGATCGACTTGCTATCCAGTAGTAAGTCGGTTCCCTTCAACCACCCCGTCTCGACTTATCGACCGAGATAAGGTGAGATAAAGTCAAATTATTTTTACTTCCGGCATACGGACTATCCACTCCAAATAGCACGTATCAATACTAATAGTTGATCTAGGGATATGTACTAAATAATATTATGAATTTTGACATTATATATGATCGAATTTCACTCTATCTCAAAATTAAATACATACAAGAATTTAATCATGAATTCTCAAGGGTCTACTAAATATTATTTTTGTTTTTTAGAGGAGATGAATAGAATAAAATAAGAACTTTATTTATTGTATTCAATTTGAGAAATATCAAGGTTAAATAAAGATCTTTGTTCAATATGATGTTTAGACTTGTTTTTTATAGCTTCGATCATTCTATGAGACCAACAAGTATGGTACCAAATAGTTGGTACCGATTTTCTGAACTTGTAGTGTACCCACTCTTGTAAAAAAAAAAGAACAAGAGGTATAATTAAAGTAAAATAAGTCAATTAAGAGGAATCTATGTTGGGTAAAAGTAAAACATATATTTCAACAAACATGTGCAGGAAGGTACCATTATGGACCTCAATAATTCTCAATTGTCAATTAAAAGTGATATGGACCTAACAGATCTAGAGACACTGCCCTTCTTGATTCCCTCGTATTATTGGAACCAACTCCGTTGCTCGCTAAATAAGAGAGCAGGATCTGCTTGTCTAAATCGAATCATTCATCTGTGTTGAGATTCGTGCATTAAAAAATTCAACAACTAGATCTAGACAAGCAGGATCTTGCTCTCCTATTTGACCAGCAGCGGAGTCAGATCCTATTGAAAATAACGTCTATTAGAGCCATTACAATTTGAAAAGGCATATAGCCGTTGTAATTAAAGGCTATAGAGCCGTTGTAATAAAAATAGTATAAATAGTTAGATCATATGGGATGTAATATATCGATATACAAGAAAAAAAATTCTACTCTCTCAATCTTTCTGCTAAATTCAACATGGTATCAGAACAAGACTCAATGATCCGATAAACTTCCAAAACTCATAAAAAACCATATCCATACAAGGAGCCTGTATCTAATTTATACCGAGACAAACCACAAAAAAAAAACACCATGAATCAAATCCTTGCGATCGATCTCGAAAAAGGTCAAAATCCTAACCTTAGATTGAAGGAAAGGGGAGCGCAAACACCAACGTGTAGAAATTGTAAGAAAGAAGGTCATTTGCACGATCGGTGTTGGTTCCTCCACCCACACTTCCGACCAAAGAAGTGGGTCGATCGAAGCAAGGGGGAGAACAATAGCAAGTTAAAAGAGGATTCAATGGTTCAAGCATTCCTTCAACTTCTCATGTGGTACTCTAAAAACCAAAATTTAAATTCATATAGTATAACCTATAACTCTATGAAAGAAAATACCGTTAGATTTAATTTGAATAACCAAATAATTATAGATAGTGGTGCAACTGACTATATGTTTGGAAACAAATATTTTTTTACCAACTTAGATTTGTCTAAAAATAATCAATATGTTTTAGTTGTAAATGGCATGAAAACAAAAATCACCGGTATAGGAACTATCAAACTTTTTTCAAAAAATATTGAGAATGTTCTATACATAGAATCATTTCCTATAAATTTGATATCGGTTAACAAATTGGTAAATGAATTAAATTGTGATACAATTTTCTCTTCAAAAAATGTGAAATTCCAAAACCGAGAATCCGGAAATACAATTGGTGAAGGATTTCTCGAGAATGGACATTATTTTTTAAATTAAAAATCATATATTTGTGCTAATACAAAATCTATAGATTATGACATTTGGCATCAAAGACTTGGACATCCATCGGACAAAATTATAAATAGCATTTTAATTCTTCCTTCTACAAAATCTATAAATTGTGATATATGTAAATTAGCAAAACAAACTATGCTTCCTTTTTCTTTGTCAAATAGCAAAAGTGAAGCACCATTTGATTTAGTTCATTCCGATGTATGGGGACCGGCCCTTATTGATTCTTACAATGGATTTAAATATTTTGTTATATTTATTGATGATTTTTCACAAGCAACATGGTTGTATTTACTAAAATCAAAAAGTGAAGTTTTTGGGTACTTTCAAGAATTTTTAAACTTAGTAGAAAATCAATTTGATGCAAAACTAAAAATATTTAGATCGGATAATAGAACGGAATTTGTAAATAACAACTTTACAAATATTTTTAAAATAAAAGGAATTATACATCAAACTACTTGTATAAATACTCCCGAACAAAATGGAGTATCGGAAAAAAATAGACATTTACTAGAAATGACACGTTCACTGTTATTTCAAACAAATGTTCCAAAAATTTATTGGTCGGATGCTATACTTAGTGCGACACATATAATTAATATGTTACCAAGTGTTGTTTTAAAAAATAAAAGTCCACTTGAAGTCCTTTATCAACAAAAAATTAACTTTGATCATTTAAGAGTTTTTGGTTGTGTATGTTTTGTGAAAATTAAAAGAAAAGATAAACTCGATTATATGTCTACAAAAACTATTTTTTTGGGTTATTCCACTTACAAAAAGGGCTACAAATGTTATGATCCTATTAACAAACAATTATTTATTTCTAGAGATGTCATTTTTTGTGAGGATAAACCATATTTTAAAAAGAATGAAGAACTAAAAAAATCTTATACCAATGACCAAAATAATTCTATAAGACATCTAATATTCAATCAAGAACCCTCACATCATGACCATCATGAAATTAAGACAAATTATCAAATAGAAAACATAGAAGAAAATAACAATAATAATCATGACCATCATGAAATTGAGACAAATGACCAAATAGAAGACATAGAAGAAAATAATCATAATAATAATGATAATGAGATGGAAGTTAATTTAGAGGTAAGAAGGTCCTCAAGAGTATCTCAACCCTCTACATGGCTTAAGGATTATGTAACAACCTATATGGTACAATATCATATGCAAAATTATGTCTCGTATGAAAATATTTCATCTCAACATAAGGCATTTATCATGTCACTTCAAAAAGAAGTAGAACCAATTTTTTTCAAGAGGCTATTCAAACCCCAAATTGGTGTAAAGCCATGAAAGAAGAACTACAAGCTCTAGAAAAAAAATGAAACTTGGGTAATCGTTCCATTACCAAAAAATAAAAAAATCCGTTGGTTGTAAATGAGTTTATAAAACCAAGTACAATAGTGACGGTACCATAGAATGGTATAAGGCAAGATTGGTAGCTAAAAGATACACCCAAACCTATGGTATAGATTACCATGAAACTTTTGCAACGGTGGCCAAAATGAATACCGTGAGAATCTTATTCTCCATTGCTGTAAATAGTGGTTGGGACCTTTACCAAATGAATTTAAAAAATACATTTATTCAAAGAACACTTGAAGAAGAGGTGTATATGAACCTACCACCGGGTCATAAATTAGAAAATAACTCTAACCTAGTTTATAGGTTAAATAAGTCAATATATGAATTAAAGCAATCTCCACGGACATGGTATGGTAAACTTAGCTCTTATTTAGTTTCTTGCAATTTTAAAATTAGTAATGCCGATAATTTCTTGTTTACAAAAAATGATGGTAGATCAACAACCATAATTTTGGTTTATGTAGATGACATTATAATCACCATGAGTGATTATCAAGAAATCCAAAAAATTAAAAAACAATTAAGGCAAAAATTTGAAATTAAGGACCTCGGATATCTAAAATATTTTCTAGGAATTGATGTAGCTTTTTCAAAAAAGGGCTTATTTATTTCATAAAGAAAATACACTCTTGATTTGTTAAAAGAAACCGGTAAAATAGGTTGTAAGCCGGCCTCTATCCCAATATATAATAAATACAAATTAAATAGCGAGGATGGTGAACCATTAGAAGACATAAATCAATTTCAAAAGCTTGTAGGAAAATTAATTTATCTCATGGTTACACGTCCGCAAGCGAGTTAACTTGGATCAAGCAACTCTTAACGGACATCGGAATCACACAAAACAATCCGATGAAAATGTTTTGTGATAATCAGCGGCACGACACATAGCATCTAACCCGGTGTTTCACGAGAGAACAAAACACATCGAAGTGGATTGTCACTTTATTAGAGAAAAAATTCAAGCAAAGAAAATTGAAATGCCATTTGTACGAAGTGAAGAACAATTGGTGGATATATTCACAAAAGAATTAGACCCGAAACCTTTTTTTTTTTGAAATACCTGACAGAGGCTGCCAGGGTAAGACCCGAAACCTTTTGAAGATAACAATCGCAAGTTAGGGCTAATCAACATCTACACGCCTAACTTGAGGGGGAGTGTTGAAAATAACAGCTATTAGAGCCGTTACAATTTGAAAAGGCATATAGCCGTTGTAATTAAAGGCTATAGAGCCGTTGTAATAAAAATAGTATAAATAGTTAGAACATATGAGATGTAATATATCGATATACAAGAAAAAAAAAATTCTACTCTCTCAATCTTTCTGCTAAATTCAACAGATCCCATATTATTGTACTTTCGGCCCTACTATTTATGAATCAATATGGTACTGAATTGGAGCGGTGCATGTTACCTGTAGAGATAATAAATAGTACTTTTGATTGAAAAATTAATTTTGTTTTACAAATTAGCTAGGTTGAACGAGATGAGACATACATATATTTTGCATCGTGATGCATACATAAATGTTTATATGGAAACTTACTATATAATTTATTTTTTTGGAATACTTTCTGTATTTCTCAAAATGAAACCTAGGAATATGGTTGGATTAACTAATTAATTATAGATAGAAACCACGGAAGGGCGCTTTTTTATTTTGCACGCGTGCACCTCTCCACTCAAATCCCATTCTCTCATTGCAATTATGATTTCGTGTTTTTTATATTACCTTACAGACAATATTAGTTGAAGACCCTGCACTTCTGGTATCTGCAAAATCAACCTTGTATATATGTAATGTTGGACGAACTTTAGACAAGGGTTCTAGGTCCCTATGTTAAATCTTGGACGACAAGGAAGGTGCATTTTGCAAATATCACAATACAGTACTGCACATTATGAATTTATTTAATTACTACTTAGTACTTAATTTCATTTATCACAGTCTACCAGTACAACCGGCCACGTCCCTGCTTTCACCTAGCTATCACTATATATACACACACCAGACCTTGGGGTTTTTTCAGAGCATATCCTTCCCATTCTAGTCTCTTTTGCTAAAATGGGAGAAGCTGTGCTTGAGGTGTATGCCACAAATGGAAGCAAAGGATGTGGTAACCATCCAAAGAATGGATTGGAGAAGTGTGACTGGTTTGAGGAAGAAGTTGACAAGGATGTCAAGTTATCTTACGCTTTGAATTGGTGAGAATTCAACATCTCATTCCCATCTCCCTTTTTTTTTTTTTTTAATTTCATATGGCAGTACTGCGTTATATATTTTGTCATGCATGAATGCAATTGGAAGGATTTCTTTTCCCGGTTGGCTTATTTATGTATAAATTATCTTTAAGGGAATCTAAGATAATTACTTTCATTTATGATTTATGGATACTTCTTTGAATTTTCCCAAATGAGACAATAAGGGTACATTAAATAGACGTACCATATATAAGAAGCACCTAATTAATTTAAATCATAAAAATATTTATAAACTAAACAGACATATTGTCAAGTATTTATTAAGTATTATCAGTATTTTTTTTAGAATTTTTTAAAATCATTGTTTTTTAGAAATGTCTGGACCATAGAAAAACAATGATTTTAAAAAAATACAAAAAAATAGCAAACAATTTCCAAAAAATGTAAAATTTGGTGTCCAAGCACATTTTAATGATATCAAATTAAACGGTTTGGATTGGTTGTTTGAAACTCAAAACTAATGATTATAGCCCAATATATAAGAGGGACTATATATTGCAATTCACCATAACCCAACTAGACACACACACACACACACAGCAAAGCTAGGGTGTGATGTGCTCACCAAAAAAGTATGGTGAGCACAACTCCAAAAGTATATTAGATCGGTTTTAAATGACAAATCCAAACCATTGAAATCCATATACTTCAAGAGTGATGCATGTACGTGCAAAATTTTAAAAGTTTCAAATTCATTTACTATAAGGTCAATTGATCAAAGAAATGAATTTTTTATGAGTTATTTTATAAGTTGTTTTATATATTTATTTTTTTCATAATTTCTTTGACCACTTTACCTTGTAGCAAACAAATTCAAAACTTTCAAAATTTTACATGTATATGCATCACTCATGAAGTACATGGATTTCAATAGTTTGGATTCGTCGTTTGAAGTCATTATGATATACTTTTGAAGTTGTGCTCACCAAATCCTTTTGATGAGCACATCACACCCTAGCTTTGCTCATATATATATATATATATATATAAAGAAAGAGAGGTTGGCTAATATCAAATCAGTTGTTCCTGAGGTTCTGTGCAACCAAGTCGTTTTTCAATTTTCAAAGTCCAAAATGTCGAACCAAACCGTTATATGTGATCTCTATATTAAAACATGCTTGGAGACCAAATTTTTCATTTTTTGGAATTTTTTTACTATTTATTAAGCCACTTTGAAAAATGCTGATCCCACGGTGGCTTAACCAAACAGTAAAACTAGAAGCCACCATTGGATCAGCGATTTTCAAAGTGACTTAATAAATAGTAAAAAAAATCCAAAAAATGTAACATTTGGTCTCCAAGCACATTTTAATATAGAAAACACATCTAACGGTTTGGATCGATGTTTTGGTCTTCGAAAATTAAAAAACGACTTAGTTGCACGGGACTTCAATAACAACTGATTTGATATTAGCCAACCTATATATATATATGTGTGTGTGTGTGTGGAGGTTGGCTAAGATAAAAATAGTAGTTCCTGAGTCTTGGTGCTACCAATTCATTTTCATAGTTTTCAAAATTCAAATAGTTTATTTGAAGTACTCAACGTGTTCTTCATGTTAAAATGTGCTTGGGGACCAAATTTTACATTTTTTTGGAAATTATTTACTATTTTTTATTCATTTTTAAAAATCATTATTTTTCAGATTTTTTTTACTTTTTATTATTCAAAACAATAATTTTCAAAATTTCTTAAAACATAGTAAAAAAATCCACAAAATGTAAAATTTGGTCTCCAAGCACATTTTAATATGGAGAACACGTTGAGCACTTCAGATCAATTATTTGAACTTTGAAACTACAAAATCAAATTGGTAACACCAAGGCTCTGGAACTACCATTTTGATCTTAGCTAACCTCTCTCTCTCTCTCTCTCTCTCTGTGTATATATATATAAGCCAACCTCTAATACAAAAAAATTATAAATTTTTATTGTGAATAATCATCATAAGCAAATTCATATTAAAGTCTTTTGTTCAAGCGATCCGGTTGTGGAGCAAGATGGAGATTAAATTCTAAGATTTGAATATGAATATAAATATTTACTTTTATGTTATATGAGGAATTAGAATCTAGGATTTTGTAAATATTTTTTTCCTTTTGAATATATTTGTTAGTTGTAATTTTAACCACTAACCATAAAAAAAGTCTTTGTTCAATATATACTTTTCAAAAGATATAAACAATTTCCTGTTTGAATGGTTTCATTAATGAGTTTCACCCACTACTTCTCAAAAAGAAAAAAAAAAAGAAAAAGATATAAACAATTTTACCATTAAGTATAATACTTTTCGAAAAAAATATATACACATAAAAAAGAGGTAAGAGACACGAATAAGGGAAACCGAGACATACTGTTATCACTCTCCTTTCTTTTATTTCAAATTAATTAAGCTTGTCATCAACTTTATATAGATACATATATTATAGCACTAGCTAACAGCTAGCTAGTATACTAGGAAAAGCATAATTCTATTTTACACCAAGAACAACAAAGCTTTTGATTTGATAATGCACTTAATATTTGCTATGCAGCGTGTTGCATGAAGGATCAAGCCACTATCAGGACATTGTGCTTCTAGATACAAAGCATTTTGGAAAGGTTAAAACAATTAATTGTATGAATTGTCCTACCAAATTCACTGTACTAAGAATCATGTCTTTACAGTATAGAGATATGCATTTGCTAGTGACTCATGTTGATTTACTGGTTTCATTTAATTCCATTTCCTAGGCGTTGGTGATAGATGGAAAAATGCAAAGCACTGAGATGGATGAGTTCATTTACCATGAGTGCTTGGTTCACCCGGCACTTTTATTTCATCCAAAGTAAATATCATTTTCCTGTTTATAAACATGCATGGATATAACTTCAGTTCTTTCCTATATATGCTTGCAATTTATCAAGAGACAGTCAAGTAATACCAAATCCATCTTCAGTTTTATATTGCAATGAATTTGGAAAATTACAGAATTTAATTATACGTAACTTATTGCACTTATCATGTACTTCTCATTTTAAGTGATTAAATGAGAATTTTCTCTAGCGTACGTATTACACTGTTTATAATCTTTTTTTTTCTTTTTCTTTTTTCTTTTTTACTTATTCCATCCATCCTAAAATCTTAATTTTTCTTTCCTCTTGAATACATCTAAATCGGGCAAGTTGAATTTTGCACCTGAAAACATGATTTATGAAACCGCATTAATTCTCTTAACCCCAGCTCTGTCATTCTACCAGTACCCTTATTGAGCAAACATATATAGGGAAGGTGCATGTATCCCGTATATTGGGCAAGTTGAATTTTGAATATGTTTTTCTGCCTACTTGGTAAGTTCTTCAGAATCACTGAAGAACAGTAGCACATCGTTGCACTTTTGCAATTTTGTATTGATCTTGTAAATTTACACAGCCTAGTCTACCAATATCATTGGGTTTGTTTCTTATGTACTTCGATTTATGCACACTAGTTAGTGGTAACCATCACACGGCATATGGTCTGTCTTCTCTGTTTACTACTATATATGGGAACGAATTAATTAAGTTAATATCAATTGCCATTCAATGTGTTTTTACTTATTTATAGTATAAATTCACAAGGATATCTTCTACTCTAAATTTTAACCTTGTTTGTTTTAATTAATAATGCAGTCCAAAAACAGTGTTCATAATGGGAGGAGGAGAGGGATCCGCCGCAAGAGAGGTTCTCAAGCACAACACTATCCATGGTGCGGTCATGTGCGACATAGATCAGGTTCCATGACACATGATACATGCATGCATTATATACATTCAATTTTTTTTTTTGGACAGAGATTCCAGCTAGTCATGCATGCATAACGAAATACTATTAAAAAGGTAGATAAGTATTTTTTTTTAGTAGAAAAAGGTAGATAAGTTGATATCTACTATGTCGTAGTGGTGGAAAAGGTGTCATGCCATATACGAGTTTGGGACTGTCGTTACCTAGTGCATTCCCTCATCCAAGTCCCTAAAATATAGATATGATATCCATAGGATTTTTGATACTACAAGAATGGAATGGTATCCGTTAGGATATCTTCGCGGATACTTTTGTTGATAACACCGACACGCTAAAAAATATCACTTTTCTATCAGTGTGTACTCTCGCGAATAGTCACAAATACTGTCCCCTTCTTGTACGTATTGCACTATACTTGTATATATGGTACCGATAGGTTTGTGGTGGAATTTTTATCTTTTTTATTTTTAAGATTTGGGTAGCCGATTCAATTATATTAAGCAGCTCAACGTGATGTTCACATTAAACATGGTGAATCAATTTGTAAATTTTTTTAGATTCTATAATATTTTTTGAATTATGTGAAAATAATGTTTTTTGAATGATATATAAATTTCAAATATAATATAACATTTTATTATCCGAAGCATAATAATAATAGAATTGAGACTTTTGATCTGACTCATGATCAGAATCCAAAATTAATATTTGAATTGCACTGGCTCCTCGGTATTATATGCATAGCATCACAAGTTCACCAAACAAACAAATAATTTTATTTTATTTTTGGAATAAAGAAGTAAAAAAGTAATATAGTAAAAACTTGATATTGAGTATTTCAGGCATTGTTGGAGAAATTTCACTATCTGTAAAAACTAAAAACCATATATATTCATGTTGTAATTCTCATTGAATTAAAGGTAAAATTTTATAAGTTGCTACATACAATGCCAGATATCAAACTGATCGATGACATACTAAGAAAAGCCTTATTAATAGCTAGAGGCAGCAGTGAATTATATTGCAGCTTCAAGTACTACTATTGTTGGTGCATTAAAAATTAAAATGAGGGCTGCAGAGTCATAGAGAAAGAAATAAAAGAAATAACAGAAGCAAAAAAAATTAGTACAATGCAACCATCATCTAAACTTCTTAGATGGAAACATATTGACAAATTTTCTATATATATTGCTGCAGGAGGTGGTAGCTTTCTGCAGAAGATATTTGACTGTTAACTACAAGACATTTGTCAGCGATAAATTATGCCTTGTCATAAATGATGCTAAGTACGTATATAGCTATACTTTGTTTATTTATCTTCTTTACCTTTTCAGTTTTCACTAATAGAGATTTTTCTTTGTAGAATTAGATGAAGATCAAAGTACTCAAAATCAAAATCCGCTGAATTAATATTACCAAATCGGTTTCGAATCTTTTTAAATAGAAGTTTGTTAATTTGGTGTTCTTTAATTATTACACATACCTAGAATAAACTCATTATACAAATATTGATTTACAAGCTGCATATTAATCTAAAAAGAAATTGAGTTTATAATTAATATTGAAAATATGCAAACTATATTTACTTATAATTAAGGGAAAATTGGTTATTTGGCGTTACTCCAAAACCTTCAAATCTGAAAAATGCCATCACAAAACTATAAATCTAAAAAATATCACTCTAAACTTAGTTAATTCTTAAATTTGCCACAAATACACAATTTTTATACTTTTTTTTATTAAAAATTAACTGAAAAAATACAATTTTGAGATACGTATAAAGAGGGGTCTGAAGGGTATATAGGAAAATACATAAATACGTATCTCAAAATTGTAGTTTTCAATTAATTTTAAATAAAAAAAGTATAAAAATTGTGTATTTGTGGCAAATTTAAGAATTAACTAATTAAGTTTAGAGTGATATTTTTCAGATTTGAAAGTTTTGGAGTGGCAAATAACCAATTTTTCCTATAATTAATGTTCAGGATATCACGCAATGCATGCAATTAGAGTACAGTCATTATACTTGATCAAGGATATAATTAATTCCAAAAGCATTACATCAAAATACCAAAAATAATAATGATGATGATAATAATAATAATAATAACAGTAACAGTAACAGTAACAGTAACACTAATAATAATAATAATAATAATAAAAGAGTAATATAAGAGGCATCTGCAAAAAAAATGTTGTCTTAGTGAAATTTATCTCTGATAATTAATCTTTAAAATTAAATAAGGTTCATAGAAAGCGCCACATGTGGGACTAGTCATTTTGTCAGAGTTCCAATGGAGACCAGTATTCATAAACTTCATTAAATATTTATTGCAGGGCTGAATTGGAAAAACGACAGGAGAAGTACGATGTAATAATAGGTGATTTATCTGACCCGGTGGAAGGAGGTCCCTGCTATCAGCTTTACACCAAATCCTTCTACGAAAATTTGGTCAAGCCCAAGCTTAACTATAGGGGCATTTTTGTCACCCAAGTACATCCAAATTGAACTTTTTTTATTTAACCAACAAAATAATTAACACAGTTTTTATTTTATTTTTGTACGTGCTCTCTATGTACAGATTACGCTTTCTACGTGCTTTTTTTTATATATATATTTCAGGCTGGGCCTGCTGGTGTATTTACGCACAAAGAGGTGTTTACTTCTATTTACAACACACTCAAGCATGTCTTCAAATGTAAGATTTTATTGATTAATTCTTTTGATTTGTCCCACCAGTGACCACTCAAAATTTAATTGATTTGTCGTATATGATCATAAAAATGGACTATCACGTTATATATATATAGATATATGAATTATTTAAATTTAACTATTGGTATATATTTTTGATGTAATATTTCAAACAGATGTCAAAGCTTATACTGCCCATATTCCATCTTTCGTAGACACATGGGGCTGGGTCATGGTATGTTGTCTTTATTTCATTAATTTTCATCATATTTTATCTGCTTAATTGTGATTAATTGCTACATAAGAATTTCAAATCTGTCCTTTAAGACAATGCTCGTGCTTTTTCTTTCTTCTTCTAAAGAGATCAATCGTATCAATTATATATAGTACCAAAAAAGGATTAAAGAGCTTTTATTTCCCTTTATCATCAGATTTTCATATATGACTGTGCAATAATTAAGTTCCTGATTTTTTGGTACCGCAGGTCGTTTGTGGTAGCGGGAATTTGCAAAGAAAAACAGTTGTGCAAAATTAAAGAAAAATATATAAATAAAATAGCAAACGATACATAATTTAACATTGTTAAGGAATTACTCGTTTAAAAGGAGACTCGCTCAACTCTAAGGGACTCACTCACTCAACGGGACTCACTTATCCGAAACTTATTATAATATGCTATGTTCGCTAACCTAGCTATATATAAGCTTATTTACAATTAAAAAAAAAAAAAAAGTTAACTATTATATGTAGAAACTTGCAAAATATGACAATACATCCAACATGATTCATTTTGGATTTTCTTATTATTAAGCATGATATCCTTCTTTTTAATCGGCCTTTGTGCTTAATTAGCTGCACCAGTTCGCCTGTATTTTGGTAGTTATTAAATAACAAATGAATCAAAGAATGCACAAAATGAAAAGATTAATCTTTTCTTTGCTTGTCATGATCAGGCGTCAGATCATCCATTTAGCCTTACTGCAGAGGAGATAGACCAAAGAATAATGGAGAGGATCGAAGGAGAACTCCTCTACTTAAATGGAGACTCCCTCATCTCTGCCACAACAATGAACAAACCAGTTCATCACTCGTAATTAGTTCCTCATTCTTCATATTTAATTAATTAATATATATCGATGCCACTGTTAATTTTTTTTTTATTTCGGTCTCAAAATATTGTGGAAGAGAGGATAATTAGTTTTCGGTCTAGTGGCAAATAATGCTCTCCATTTAAAAAGTCAAAGGTTTGAAATTCGGAACAAACAATTTTTTGTGAATATTAAATAATTGAGTTGCTTGACCTCCAACGTACCTTTACTAAAAAAAAACCCAGAGAAATATTCTGCAACCGAAATAATTGGGCTTTGTTCGTACTCTAATGATGTGCACCTTTGAATATATAAGTAAGCCATTACGGCCTTCTATTTAAAAGAAAAATTGCGATATTTCATCCGTCGTGAATTAAGAGGTGATTTCTAATGAGGGAATCGTGAAATACACATCTGATGTTTCTAATTAAGTTTCTGAATAAATTTTTTTTCAGATTATTGAAGGAGACCCATATTTACTCAGAGGACAATGCACGGTTCATCTATGGACATGGAAGGGCCTGCAAAGAAATTTAAAAAAAAAAGGATAAATGAATTACAAGTTTGTGTATTTGGATAATTTTTTTTTTTTTTTGCTTCTCTTTAATAGAACAGTAGACATAATGTAATGCTTATTTGGATTACGATAATATAAATAAGGGCCTGATAATTATCCCCACAGTATCATTTCCGTACTAAAAATAAAAAAAATTAGGTTCCCATCATTGGAACATTTAAATATATTGTAGTATTTAACATGACTCATTACTGTATTTACCATGCTTCAAATAATTATTAATCTCTGTGAACATGAATATTAATCTCTGCCTCCAACAGCAATAAAAAGTTGTGTCACATTATATATGTATTATCCCCGCACTAGGTTCAAAACTTACTATGGGCAACTACTAAAACATTAACAGAGCAATAATATTTAACATGTAACATTAATGTATTTATCTTGAATAACATAAGTATTAATCTCTATGAAGAGAATTGTATTTACGTACGAAAAAAATATCCAAATTGTATCCCCGCACTAATTTCTTAATTTCTCTGTTTCGTCCCCACACTATGGGGGACCACTAATCGGGGTCAACCTTCCTGGGCCAACCTAATCTATGTAGTATTTATCCTTCAGTTCAAATATCAATCCATTATTTAACCATTGGACATAGCAGTATTTGTCCATTATCTATATAGTATTCATCTTTAAAGATTTTAGTATTTATCCTTAGACAATTAAGTATTTATATTAGGCATAGTAAAAATTTACCCTTACAAACTAGAGTATTTATCTTTTAATATTGGAGTATTTATTCTTTGATATTGAAGTATTTATTCTTATATATTACATTATTTATTCATTGAATTTGAGTATTTACCTTAGTCAATTAAGTATTTAGCTTAGACATAACAAGTATTAATCCTTAAAACTTGAATTATTTATCCTTAAACATTGATGTATTTATACTTTAATATTAAAGGAATTCCCCATTGGACATTGCAACAATTTGAATTTATTCTTAAAAGTTTGAAGTATTTATCTTTTGATATTGGAGTATTTATTCTTGATATTGGAGTATTTATTTTTAGACATTTAAATATTTATCTTAAACATTTTTAGAGATTGTGGGGGAAAAAAGAATATTGCTGGAACCAGATTAATTAAATCAAAATTAATTAAGATAGTTAATTAATGTTGCGAGGATGCTAATTAAGGTAGTTAATTAATATTGAGAGGGTGCGGAGTTAGTGAATTAAGCTAGTTAATTAATGTGGAGATGATGTAGAGATGGATAGTTATTTAATGTGAGGAGGGTACGGAGATAGTGCGGGGATAGACCCAATTCAAATCCAGTGAAGTAACCCAATTTTTGGGTTTTGAAACGGGACCATCCGATTCGAATCCGAGACAATCCATCTGGATCTGGATGCTAATTAAGGTAGTTAATTAATATTGAGATGGTGCGGAGTTAGTGAATTAAGCTAGTTAATTAATGTGGAGAGAGTGTAGGGATGGATAGTTATTTAATGTGAGGAGGGTACGGAGATGGTGCGGGGATAGACCCAATTCAAATCCAGTGAAGTAACCCGATTTTTGGGTTTTGAAACGGGACCGTCCAATTCGAATCCGAGACAATCCATCTGGATCTGGATGCTAATTAAGGTAGTTAATTAATATTGAGAGGGTGCGGAGTTAGTGAATTAAGCTAGTTAATTAATGTGGAAAGGGTGTAGGGATGGATAGTTATTTAATGTGAGGAGGGTACGGAGATGGTGCGGGGACCGTCCGATTCGAATCCGAGACAATCCATCTGGATCTGGAGCGCACACATCTTGAGAACGAATTCGAATCTCGAGATAATTCGAATCGGATGGTCTCGATTCAAAACCCAAAAATTGGGTTACTTTAGAAAATCCGGATCCGGATAGACCTGGGTTTATATATAATTATTCTATAAATAAATTATCCATGTGTTACATTGGACTCTGCTTAATTATTAGTCCTGGCCCATATTTCTCTGCGGTTCGATAAATGGGCCGGGCTTCTTTCTTCGTTTTGTCGCCTATTGGGTGCGAGACTAAAAGTCCAAATGCCAAACCTATACAGTCATGTTCCGGAAGATTTTTGTATTGGAAAAAAAAAATGTTCTCCGATACTATTCTATTAAATAATTTTAATCAACACTTTTTTTCGTTTTAGCCGTCAGAAAGGCACGACATGAGACGTCAGATGGAAATCAGATCGTAAAGATTTTGTTGAGGCTTCCAGCGACTCATTGTCTTCATCTGAGGCCGACCCATTACAGAGGACGAAGACGCCGCACTCGCAACACAAGATTGGAGAGTCCAGATCCTTTGTGGCAAATGCAACAACCGCACTGTGCAACAAATCCCCGTAACTAAGATCCTACCGACTTGACCACTTTCCATTTAAATTTAATCAGTTAATTTCTATAAATATCATGCATCAGTAATAAACAACATAACGTTACAAAAATATTCGACTCAGAAGATCATCAGTAATGGCAAGAACATGGCACCTCACCAAACGGGCCGAATAAATTCTCCACTTCGTTGCACAACCCCGTCGTTACACTTAATAATAATAATCTCAATAACTAGCCTTCACCCACACGACCCCTCCATCTCTCTCTTTCTCCTTTCTCCCCTCTCCAATTTAATCATGGACTATTGCCTGGAGAGGCGACCTCCACCTCTTGTACCGCCGCAACAGCGACAGACATCCGGCCACCCCTCCTTCTCTGCCACTCTGCTTGAAGCCATCTACCACTCGCTCGATGGCACCACGCCAGAGACTGAAAGAGCTGCTATGAAGCATTTGAAACCGAGGTCTGAACTCGACCTGCTGCCCCAAAAGAAGAAATCACACTCTGACTTCTGGTGGGCCTCAACGAAGAGGAAACCGGCTCCACCAAGTTACACTTCATCAGACACCTCCAGTTATGGTTTCTCTTCTGACGCAGAGCTTTCCCAGGCTAAACCCGCTAAGGTAAACCGGGTTCAGTTCCACCCACCAGCTGCATTACCTCTCAAATCTCCACCTCGGGAGAACAAGAAGAAATCAAATCCATTCCGTAAGAGGTGGAGAGAACTCAGAAAGGGAAGTACATGTGCAAATAGCAAGAGTATTGGTGCTGCTGGTACAAGGGGCAGTTCAGGTTCACCACTTTCCAATTTTCTCAAGGCAATTTTCTCTTCTAGTAGGACACAAAAGAAGAAGAAAAAGAATATTATGAGCATGACAGCGCCACAACAAGGAGGAGCTGATGTACCAGTTCTAGAACCGGTACCACATCCAGAAGATCATGAGAGGGAGGATGTAGATATGGAGGCAGAAGCTGTAAAAAGGAGAGTTGACGAGATATTAAGAGGCTTAGAAAAGGAAAAACAAGAAGAAGGAGAAGGAGAAGGAGAAGGAGAAGGAGAGGAGGAGGAAAATGATAGTGATGGTAGTTCAGATTTGTTCGAGTTGGAACATTTGACGGAGATAGGTGCAGATGAGTTGCCGGTGTATTGTACCACAAGTCTGGTGGCTAACCACCCAGCTATTTGTTGCAAATAATTAAGTTGGCGGTATATATATAGATCAAAAATGGAACATCGATCGCCTGAATATAATTAAGAATTGTACTATTAATTAATTAATTTCCTTCACATTTTTCTCCTACCTGAAGTGTACTTTCTCACTTTCTGTTACTTCTGTTTTTGGGTCATGAACTATATATATTAATGCATGTGTATGTAGTACTCAGAATCGGAAATAAATCTGAAGGACCTGTTATTTCTATCCCAAACGTTGATTTTCGTTGAGATTCGTCCATGAATTTTTTTTGTTAAGATTCACACATTGAAAAATTTGAATGGTTGACATCCGCATAACAAATTCCTGTTATTTTTTTAAGGTATATATGTTTGGTTGTAAAATAAAAATAGTTAAACTAGTTGTTTTGCTATTTGTCGAATATATAGTCAAATTCAACTTTTTATAAGAATATGTTATTCTAATAAGACAAAAGATTTGAATTCTCCGTTTTAGCTATTCAACCACATCCAAACAAAAAAAAAGTTATTTGTTCGAAGAATAAACTTACTCTCACTCCAACCAAACATACCCTTATAATACAACAAATTTATTTCCCTCAAATGTATCGGAGGATTGGTTCTTCCACATTCATCTTGTTATTATAATTGGAACTAATTTTACTCTCCGTGCTTCCATATGATATGTAATTAACCAGGTTTCAATATTTTCGTAAGTAATTAAACTGCTTCATAGCAATAGGCTGAGTAAATGGTTTTCTTTTTCTTTTTTTATAAGAAAAATATATAGGACTAAGTGTTAGATTAAATTTGATATATTATGGTATATATAGTTAAATGTATTTGAGTTAAATGATATGTTATCTTATGCTAATTAGGCACTTGGGTCTATATCAATTAGGTGACATGCATTTGGTATATGTTGAGGTCTATAAGAAATTAGGTAGCGGCCTATGTATATAATTATAAGGATGATAATATTGTTTATTTCAACTGAGACTATGCTACTACGCATGGCGTATTTTAGTGATCTGTATTATAGGTTAATATTTTTATTTTAAAAGATTTTTCGATCATAATCTTTCTGTATAATTTCCGTGTAAAAATTTATTTGTAGATAGAATTTTATAGTTTTAATAATAATTTTACTATTTATTTAGGTAGGTAGAAATTATATGATCAAAAGATAGGTAGAAATTATATGATCAAAAGATTCTAGATCATTTGAAAGTAATAATATTCTACTTATTTGAAAAAAAAAAAAGGAGGTTCAAATTACTGCCTCGCGTTTTTGTGTCTCATTGTATATCATATGTTTTATCTTTAATTTCAAAATTCAAATAGTTGATCTGAATTATGAAAAATGTGTCTTGGGTAGGTCTGCAAACAAATCAAATATATAAATCGAACTTACTCCAGTTTGAGTTTGAGTTTGAATATAATTCGAACCGAACTGGTTTGATTTGTTTCAGGACGAACTAATTTTGAATCAAATTAATTACGAACTTTTTCTGAATCGAATTGAAGTCAATCGAATAACGAACTACATAATTTTTGACAGCCATAGTGTTGGGTTATGGACGGTCCAAAACCATTGATTAGCTTAAGCTGCGGAAAGAACGTAAAACAAAAATTTTACTTCTAACTTAAGCCAAGGATTAAACGAGGTATGTCAGAATACTTTCCAAGGCGATCCACCTTCAGTATTCCTTGACATCAAAACCCAATTTAATCCTTTTACAGATCTACTCCATAATTGATTTCTAAAACTTTAATCTACTTACAAATTAAATAGATTAATATAACATATTTATACCTTGATCCAAATTCCAATTGGATTGCAGCAGACCGAGAAGATCGAATCTGAGGAACGTCTTGCCTCGGAGTATCAGACGTCTGATACCTCTATCGGTCGTCCACCAGGAACCACCAGAGCGCTGGCTTTCTACTGCCAGTAATACTGACCAGCGGGATTCGCAAAAACACTATTCACCGAGAAAAGGACAAAATAAAATACCGCGACTTTCGCAAATATATTATTTCCGAATCCCGTAAACACTATTCACGGAAGGCGTGAAAACACTATTCACCGAGAAAAGGACAAAATAAATATACCGCGACTTTCGCAAATATATTATTTCCGAATCTCGTAAACACTATTCACGACAACCGTAAAAGCACTATTCACGAGAGGCGTGAAAACACTATTCACGAAGATCGTAAAAACTGACTGCGTCTCGCGCAAAATCAGATTCACGAAACTTCGCGAAAACACTATTCACGACACCCGTAAAAACACTATTCACAACTCGTAAGATTATACGTGGATTACATATATCTTTCTTTTCTAGCCCAACACTATTTGGGAGAGAAAAACCGAAAGTTCTGAAAGACTGACTTTCAGATCGATCAGACTTCGATCGGATTTTTGGAATGGATTTTTCTCTACCCCTACCCCTCTATTTATAGACTTTTGAAATGGTCTAAATGACCAATATGCCCCTAGGGCAACATGGTATTTACCAAAATGCCATCGAGCCCATTAATCAATTGATTAGTTTGGGCTTTGACTTTGGGGTTTGGGCTTTGACTTTTGGGCTTTCTAATTAAAATCTATTTTTAACTTAGGCCCAAAATTCAAATGGGCTTTGAGCCCAAAATATTAATTCATAATTAATATTTGTAATCCACTTTATAATCGATCTGATCAGTTATAACTTCTTGCGACTGTTGTTGCGATAGCTTTTACATAACGTGTCGTACACGCTTGTAAATTGAATATGTTTAAGCTTGTCATCTTTATGACATTTATATTAATTATACCTTTTATATTTAATATAAATATCTTATTATTAATTATAACTATATATAATTAATTATAAGATTCTCTGATAAGTCTCCTTTACGGTGTGACCCAATAGGATCTGTGTTATGTTGGTAAATAGAATTAAAACTATTTTAACTTCTATAATCATAGGAGGCATCTGGCATCTACACTATGACCATCCAATTACACAGATGATGTTGTACTATACAATACCACGATCCAGTAAAACTATTTTATTCGTGTTAATTCTTATGTCTCACAGTATCAGATTAGTTTCAAGGTAGGTGTGTGTCATCCTTGCAAACTTAATCTTTTCTTGATCTTGAGGAGATTATCAAATATAATTACTATTGTAATTATACTGCTAGCAGATAATCTTACTCTATCAAGGGGCCCAGTGATACCGTAACTCGTATAGAGATACGAGGGACAATAGTACTTTTGGTAAACCATCACTACCTCAGCTAAGCTATGTATACCGAAAAGCTACCGTTATGACTGCGTTTTACCGACAGCGTTAGGTAACAATCACACATACACATCTCTTAGTAGGAAAGATGAATACCTCATACTTTAGAACTTAACACTGAAATAAAACATTAATGACACGTACACAATTCCATTTAATGTTTCATTCGGGGTCTGTCTAATACCATGTTCCTAGAACATGTATCTATGTGATTAAAATGACATCTCATGTCAATGGTCTGTAAAACTTAACCATCTTTTAATCCACATACTAACCTTGTAACGGTAAATTAGTGTTCCTGCTAATTACCTCTGTTAGAGACTCTTAAGAGTATTTATCATCTATATTATGAAACTCTACAATTTCAAGTCATGAACTCGAAATGATTCATAAATTCAATAATACTCAAGGAACAAAATGACAGTTTATTAATCACTCAATTCATGAACAAAGCTTTATGATAATTTATCGTATTATTGACTTCTAGATTATTACAAACTAACACATAGGTAGTTTATGCATTAGTTTTCTTCACGCGAAACAAAATTCATGCGGTTTCATTTTACCTTTTATCTTTCACGAATTCACATTGATGGATTATGGGCCAGTCCAAAATTCTCTTACCTTTCACGCTGCTGGATTGATTAAAATCACGGCATGGACCTAGTCAAATGAAACTTATTTTATTGTTAATTTGTTACGTTGTTGAAGCATTTTGTCTATTATAAGTTACTATTATATTAACAATTTTGAGTTATAATATAAGTTTAGTTCCTGCATTATTAAAGATTAATGGTTGAAGCCATTAGTTGCATTATTTGAGATTCGAACCTAAATAGTTCGCGAACCAATTTCGAACGAACTATAACCAATTTGAGTTTGAATAAGATTCTAACCGAATTGGTTTGATTTGTTTCAGAATGAATTAATTTCGAATCAAATTAATTACAAACTTTTTTCGAATCAAACTCAAACCAAATCATGAACTACGAACTTTTTGTGCAGCCCTAGCCTCGGGGCAAAATTTTATATTTTTCGAAAAAAATTTAGATAGGTATAAAATCATAGTTTTTAGATGCATGGTCCAAAAATAGTGTCATGTTAAATGGTTTAGATCGATAGTATGCCTAGATACATAATGTAAGAAAAAATATTCAAGATGTAATTATCAAATTTCATGAAGTTATTCTGAGTTCGATGATATAAAAAACGAACTAAGGCAAAAAAACAAAAAAAAATAACAAAATAACAACTTAACAAGAGATGGACAAACAAATAAAATGTGTGACAAAAAAACTAAAAGAAAAAAATTAAGAAAGGAAAAATTGTGAGCGAAAAAAAGAGACAACAATGGAAATTAAAGAAAGAGAAGAAGACCAGATCGGGTGATTAAAAAGAAGGAGAAAAAAACAAAATTGTTGGATAATTATGTATTTAGAGGGGCATACTTTGCAAAATATTTTGGACCGGGAGGTCATTTTGTTGAAACTTTAAATTGAAAACTCAAAATTCTCAATTCAATCTATTTGTTTATAAAATCTCCATTTGTAATATTAAAAATTTTGATGACTAAATTGAAATTATATTTTCTTAATAGTCAATTATTTTTCTAATGACTATTAATTATTCATTAACAGCCCTTTAATTATTGGTTAACAGTTCTTTACCGTTACATCCCTTAATTTGGCGCATCTTTCTGATGTGTTTATTTTGGGACCGCCTAGCTGTCCCCCATGAAACGTCCCCTAACAGTCCCCCGGATAAAAACAGTTGAAACCCGCTAAAAGACAAAAAAAAACGCGTAAAACAGTTTTGAAAACGCATTAATCGCGGAAAAATACTTCGGACTGTAAAAACATCCGATAGTATTCATTCCAAAGAACATATGTATTCAACCAGAGAAACAAATGTATTCAACTACGATAAGAAAAAAAAACTGGACACATCACTCATCATCTTTTACACGTTTTTAGAGGTGGTTTGTTTTTTCTCCGTTCAATCTAACCAATATTTCTGCCGATCTGTAAGAAAATTTTCAAATCTAAAACCACGAACGTCTTCTACATAATTTTCTCTTTCAAATGAGATCCATGATGACATACTTTCGAGTTGTTGGTTGCACAAGTATTCATCCTCGTCATGCAAGTATTCATACATCGTTGAGTAAGTATTCATCATAGTTCTGTAAGTATTTATCCTTATGATTCACCTAGCTGTTTCGCTAATCAATCCCCCATTTTGTCCCCCGGTCAATAACTACCTGAGTAACTACTAACTAACTGTGGGACCACTTAATATTTGGGGAACGCCTAATATTTGAAAGATTTTACAGCTGTCGCACGCAAGTATTCATCTATAATACATCAAGTATTCATATGTAATGTATCAAGTATTCATTATAAGATATCAGGTATTTAAAAAAAAACTGGACACGTCACTCACCCATAAAGTATTCAACCCTATGAATTATTTATCAATAAAGCATTCATACTTATATGAGCATAAAATTCTTACTCAGCCAGACTTCTAAAATAAGAATATGTCAAATAACACTTCAATTAAAAAAGTAAATTACTTGTCAGTGATGTATTCATCTTTAACTGTTAAAATATTTATTCTTAAACACAAAAGTATTCACTTAATAAGTATTTACCAGAAAGTAGTCATTCAGCAAAAATTTCACCAGTCATCAATAAAAGTGTGGATGACTTAACTCTAAAATATCCATCCATAAACATAAAGTATTCACTCACAAAAAATAAAGTATTTACGTGATAATTATTTACTAGCAAGTATTCATTTAGCAAGAATTATAAATCTGTCAACAATAAAAAACGATAATATGTAAATCTCGAATGAATTAAGTATACATTGTGATTCAAACATAAAGTATTTAATGCTTAAGTATTCATCCATACAGTAGCAACTAAGTATTCATCCATACAGTAGCAACTAAGCCATTTCAAACATAAAGTATTCATCATACTTGTCAGAAATCTGAATGTACATACAATAGTAAGTATTCATCACCAGTCAACAAATCATTCAACCTCATACATAAAGTATTCATTCATACTTAACATAAGACTAACTGCAACAGGAATAGTAGTTTTTCATACCTAATGTAATACAAATATTTATAATCATTCTTAATTTATTCATTTATAATTATCCAAACAATTTAGTATTGAAATATCCATACTATGAATCCAAACAATTCAACAGTTGATTACCCCCTCAAGTATTCATCCTTAACACATAAAGTATTCACCGTCCTACATAAAGTATTCATACATAATTATCAAAAAAACTAAATGCACCTGTAATACTAAGTATTCATCATAATGTATCAAATCATGAACCTCATACCTAAATTCAATTGAGTACTGAAACATTAACCATCACATGAGCATTGGATCATTAAATTAAATTGATAGAGGTTGCATCGACCATCCTCGTCATGGAAAGAATAAGCAAATTTGTTAAGATACTCTTCTCTTTGATTCGTACCAGCGGAACAAATCAGTCAAAGCAGCAGTTCTCTTCATGACACGAAATGTGTCGGTGGTAGATGAGGAGTAATTGGAGTCCTTAGCCTTGCACGCTTCCTCTTAGGTGTAATATGCATCTACAAGTCATAAAGTATTCATTATATATCATATTGTTATTTCAATTCAAAAATTCAAATTACACTATGAATCTCATATCCATAAAGTATTCATTCATATACAATGAAGTATTCACCCTATACAGTGAAACATATTAACAATATATCAAAAATAAATTGTTACCTGTTAGGAGTAGGTATTCATTCATATACTTGATTACATCGAAAAAATCTGTTACAAGAGAAGCCAAACCTGATGGTTAAGTAGATGGTTGTATGTATTTGTTCAAACCAGAAAAATTATATTGAAATTGGTTCAAACTTGAACAGCCGACTCCTCAACTACCCTCACAAAATTATACAAATAAGTATAGTTTTGGGGCTAGATTCAATTAGACTCTAATTCCTATGCCTAATTCCTGCAACAAGCAAATGAAACATAGACATTAAATCAATCTCACATTTGTATGTAGTGTCAGAACTCCAAAATAAATATTTAATTGATGGTTTTCGGTTACAAAGCTTCCATCCATAGTTTATAAAAACATTGAAAATGCTCAAAATAGTTGAGCTTAAAAAAATAGAGAAAATTTAAACAAGAAAACAAAAAAAATAAAAACATGTATAAAATGATATTTTACAATAGAGACTTGCTGGTTTTTCTTCCTTCCATACCAGTACCATATTGTACCAGTCTTGTACTGTTGCTTTTTTGCCCCTCGTTTGTACCAGTACCAGTTTGGTACCGCTGCTTTTTTATTCCTCAACTGTTGCAGTTTTTTTACCAGTTTGGTACTCAAAAGTTTGTATGTTAATGTGTTATAAGAATATGTTGAAGCATGAATTGTTTCATAAATCATTTTCTCAAACTTATACGCCTCATCAAGCTTGCGAATGAAGACAAATTATCACAACATAAAAGACAAATTATATGTCTAACTTAACCTTAACAACATAAACAATACCAGAAAAGATAAATTATCACACTCACATATGTATTGAGCTGGAATAATTATTATGCTTGAAATACAAAGGATTGTCTATCATTTCGTAAATTTCTTGCCCTTAGGAGGGGAGGTGAAGAGAATCTTGACAGCTTTCATGAAATCAAGGTTTTGGAACTGGTTGTACTCATCTCCTCTGGCCTCTACCTTTGTGTAAACAAATCCTCTGTTATGACAACGTTCTTAAGCTGGATCATGCGGGTTTTGAGCACCGATCAGGGCATGGCAAGGTTTTTGTGAGTTTTACGGAGTGAGGAAGTGAGAGCGTCAATGGCAGAGCGAAGGGAGGAGAGGGAGGTGGAGGTTTGACGAAGGGAGATGCGAAGAGGATGTGAGTGTGACAAGAGAGAACCTTCGCCAGCTCAAAATCAAATTTCTTTTTTGTAACAGTAGATCTAGTTAGGCGAGTTGGACGCCGACGAGGCGGCCATGGAATCGTCGGTGGTGACGATTTCGTTCTCCAGCTCTCATTGCTGGCTTGCCATTGTTGACGAGGAGATGACTTCAATGGACAAAACCCTAACCCTAGGCTCCTAGCTAAGAGAGAGATAAGAGAGGTGAGTGAGTTTTAGGCGAGTAGAGATTTGGGACAGAAAAAAGAGAAAGAATGCATTTTGACAAATAGCAAAAGTTTCATCAGACGGTTAACAACTGAATTTGATATCAGGGGATGTTTAGGGGACGGATTCACGGGGGAAATTAGAATTACCCGTTTATTTTATCTTCTTTTAATTCATCCTGGAGAGTTCCTCTTATAATAATATTTCTATATATTTGTGTGTTCCGATCCCCTTGTGGTCAATTGAAGAATCTAGGAAATGCAAGAAAAGAAACACTTAAACTCCTTTCTGTATTTCGCTCACATCGCATCCCTCCATCCGAGATATGAGGAGGAATATTTTTTGTTCTTCATAATTTATCTCCACATAATCTTTTCCATTTTTATCACCAATTGATTATTAATATGATCTATCCTGGATATTGCGAAGTTATCGTCAGTTGCTTCTATGACGTGCTTAAGGAGCAACAATTCCGAATTATCTCAGTTGTGGTTCCATCTTTTACGATGAGACAGAATACGCTAGCTTAAAGACAACGTCTCGTACATAATACGGGTATTATACTTTCAACTTAATTTATTTTAATTTATTAAATTATTTAACTATCCGAATTATTATACAAATTTATCCCAACACATTTTTTTTAATTTATTTAAATTAGTATTAGTCAGATTTGTTTTGACAGTATCTATTTTGTTTTCAGCACAGATTAATTGTTTACATATTTATATTATCTTTTTTTTTTTTTTAGAAAAAGGTGAGGTCAAGCTCTCAAAGTTTATTTATATTGACACAATTTGTATCGACTTTACATCCGGTAATAAGTTTATTTGAATTAAAATTAAAGAGAGAAAAGAAGAAAAAAAAAACCAAATGAAATAAAACAAAGTTGAATAGAAACATAGAAGCAGCTAAGAAATAATAAAGGAAATGTGAGCGTTTTGTTCACATTGCGGCACATATAGGATATAGCGGATGTTCGGAATTGGTCCACCCCTTGCGTGCAAGATTGTCGATCGTAACTCGCAAGTATTCTGTTCCTGTGCACAAGACACGTGAAAATTTGCACTCTCGGAGGCGCTCCGATCGAGCTTTCAAATATAAGATTGAGATATTTATATTATCTCTAGTGTCAGTGTGCGAGGTATGCATTAATTTCGTGTGATGTGTGAATCAAATAATATTTTCTGTATTTGTATTTAAATAGACATATAGAGTCCATGTCGTTAATTACTTAATCAATTTCAAGGTCAGGTTCCAAGAAGGAAGCTGGAATCAAATAAAAACAGTTTACTAGAGGAGAAGAAGATTGCACCAACGCTAGAGCTAAGCAGTACTGAAAATAAATTAAATCAGTTTTTTCTATTTTAGATCACTTAATTAAAGGGAAAATTTTTAGTGTACCCATACAAACTTTTAAAATAACTAATTTATCATAAAAATAGCATAATATCCAATATCTCCATAAAACTTATAATCTTTTCTTCTATCCCATTTTATTTATCTAATCTATTATTTAGTTGTTTGAAAAGACAAATATACCCTCCTCTCTCCTCTCTTCTCTCTTTTCTCTTCTCTCTTCTCCTTCTCCTTCACTCTTCACTGTAGCAAATAGCAACCATCTTCACATATAAATGGAAAATCCATTCAACCATTCACAATTTTTATCACCGATCCACATATTTTGGCCAATACTAATCCTAAACTTCTTGGTTTTAATTTTAGTATCCCAATTATTCACTCAAAGATCCTTAATTCGTCTAAATTTCTAGAGGATGAATTCAGAGATTTTGGAGTTCACATCCTATGATGTATCTCAAATTTTGTGTTGAAAACAAGGTTTCTAAATAGTGATTATCGCGTCATCGCGTAAAGGCTAAATAAAAAGCTATCGCGAATAGCGTAGCTATAGTAAAAGCTATCCTATATAGTGTTTTTATTTAAAAAATATATATTTTATATTTATACTAATTATCAATATCATATAAAATCTCATATAGCAGCGATAAGTAATACAAAATTAATTAAGAAATTATAATATTCATATTGAACCAATACAAAGTCCAAATTGTTATTCAAAATATCTCTAATAAAATTATAAACTATATATTTTTTCTATTTAAAATAACCTAAACATCATAGCATAAACTATATATATTTTTCTATTAAAAGAAAACCTAAACATCATGGCATAAACTATCTATTTTTCTATTTAAAATTAAAAGCAATCCAAACATTGAAAAAAATTGATTCTTAAAAAAAGTTTAGTTTGGACCTTTAAATAAAAGCCTATGTAGCATAGCGTGCGCTATAGCGTGTAGCGCAAATAACAGACCGTTATTACTGTTATAGCGGTCGTAGCTGAAATAGTGCACTTTTATCTCATAACTTAGCGTTTAAGGTTCGAAAATGCTATAGGGCCGCTATTGCGTCGCTATAGGGCGCTATTTAAAACACTAGTTGAAATAAAACAAATTCAGATCGCCTAGATTTTAGAAGTTAACCAATATGAACATATGAACAGTATTTTTTTGAAATATGGATTGGGGGTCAAGCCACCCAACACATTTCAAACCCCTATGTATATATAGAGGATTTCCCCACTTTGTGGATTTCGAACCCATGACCACCTACGTGAGAGCCATGTGATTTTGCCACTAAACCAAAAGCAAGTTCTCAACATATGATCAGTATTGTTCTGTACGTCTAATTCTAAACTTTTAATTTAATCAAGTTTCAGTCAAATGAAACTGCTCTATCAATATCTTTACCTCTAAATAAGCGCTGTACAATATTTTAACCTAATTTTCAGATAAATTGAAAAATTCACATATACGCTCGATATTTTGATGCCTCTCCATAATAATGGATTTCTCAGGAAAATAAACCGTCCATTTGAGAAAATTAAAATTGCGCTTGTTAATCTTGACTGAATATTTCTTTGCTTTTTAATGGAAAGAGCTTGTTAATTTAAAAAAAATGGTTCTTCAATTCCCTGCCTCCCAAATTGATTGCTTTCTTACTTGATATTAATCAAATTTGAATTTAATTTCTCCAATTCACCAGTTGCCAAATCCAATGGTTGAACTGAAAATCACCTCTTCCCTCTCAAATCCATCTATCCTAGTTGCTACAGTCAAGGAGGAGAAGGAGGAGAAGGAGAGATGAGGGCGAAGAGTATATTTGTCAATTTTAGTTTTAAAATAATTAAATAATAGATTGAAAAAATAAAAGGGAATAAAAGAAAGAATCATAAGTTTTAATGGAATATTGGATATTATGCTATTTTTATGGAGAAATTAGCTATTTTAAAAATTTATATGGATACATTAGAAATTTCCCCTTACATAAAATTGTTTTTCTTTATTGCTATTTCTTGCTTCCATGCTCATCAGCTGTTTGAGCATTTTTTTTTTTCATTTACCTTATGCTGGTTATAAAAATTTTGTAACCTATATCATTATCAATGAAATCAAATGTGAGCTTGACTCACATTTTTTTCTCAAAAAGAAATTAGAAAATAAATGTTACGTGTCTTTTATTTTCTTTTTTTCAATCACGATATGGCCTCTATCTACTAGAATAAATTTTCTGTATTTGTTTTAATTAGCAGTAAAAAAAAATGAAAGGCTACTCTGAAAGACATGTAACATTTTCTATATATTTTTATTTTTATTTGTGTATGACATGATTGAAATAACAGAGAGAAATTAAAAGAAAGAACCGTACTAAACTACTAATACTACGATTTCTTAGAAGGTTTCTAAGGAAATTGTATTAATTTTATGGTCCCTATCTGTACAACGGGAAAAAAGAAATCATGCAATATAAACTTATTATAGTGTTGAGTATTTTGTATACAGGGTTTTGACTATAGATATACTTGTTGAACTTTTAAATTTATCAAACCTAAATACTCAGATAATGGTCGATTGCAAGCGCGCAATCTATTCTTGTAATATAAAAGGTATCAATCCTTGGGATAAGAAGATATTTTAATTTCTAAACTCTAATGATTAATTTCAGAATTGGTTTGTTTGAAAGTTTGTTTAAATGTTTAAGTTCTAAAATCCTAAATTGGTGGGTTCAATATCAAAAGAATTGAAGGTTTAAACAATAAAAACTAAAGAAAGAATAAAGCGAAATTAGGGTTTTCTTAAGTTTGGATAATCTAGAGGTTTTCGGTCTACAATCCCTTGTTTAATTCTATTTACTCGGTTTGTTTAAATTCATGTATAATTGAATGAGGTTTCTAACCTAAAGTATTAAAAATAGTCACTTTCGTGAATTAATAACTAGCCTAGATAACATGATTTATCTAAACCATTAAGCTCTTTGTTAGCCTTCATGTATTATTTGAGGAGGCTTCAAACCTAAAGTATTAAAAATGGTCACTTTCGTGAATTAATAACTAGCCTAAATAACTTTATTTATCTAGACCATTAAGCTCTTTGTTAGCCTATTTCAACTAATTATTGATACAAGTATTTTGATGCGGTGGGTTAATATTCCTCGAATTTTAGGGCTGTCACCACCTAAAGGGATATTTAACATTCACACAAAATACATATCAATACTCTGTAGTTCCGGCTTAGATTAAAAGATGGTGTTTCCCTAACCTAAATCATAATGGCTTTGTGACATAATTGGTACTATCATATATGATCACAAGCTACTTTGAAGTCTAAAAGACTTAAAGCGGGATAACTACAATTCAAGTACAAATTATAAGAATCACAAATAATAAATCACAGAAATTAACAATCAAATCAAACAATCATCATAAAAACTAAGGTCCGAATAGAATAGAATTAAACAAGGTCATGCATTTGACATAAACCTCTAGAGAGAAAGTTAGCATCTCATGGAGATGCAAAACTTATACATAAAATTCATTATAAATTGGCTAAAACAAAAAAAAATTAAAAGAGAAATGATTACAACCCTTACAACAATGAAGACCTTGCTTTGCTTTCTTTGCTCTGAGAATTCTGCTCTTCTTCTCCAAATCTCAGCTCTTAATTTCACCTTAGCTCCATTGGAAGAAATATGGAAAGATGGATTGATTTGATCGTTCTTGGATGATTCTAATGAGCAGAATTCTCTCTCTTTTATAGCCTATTATGCCTCCTAAAAACGTGGGGAGCCATTAAACACTTGTATCACACGTTTCCTATAATTAAAACCACTAAACCTGGCCAACGGGGCATGATCTGGCTTTCTAAAAATAGTGAAACTGTCTTTTTTGTAATAATACGGGTCGCACTGGATTTTACATTCCAAATTTGGATTTGCTTCCTTCATAAAAGTTGTATATCTTCTCGTTAGCTTTCCAAAAGTGGTCATACGCTCAAAACGGAGTTCGTATGACAAAGTTATGCCCAAAATACAAAATGTGTGTCGGCAGCTCAAATGCTAAGTGCGACCCGCACTGCGACCTGGGAGGCCGCATTTTGGTCTGTTTTCACCATTTTCTGCAATTTAAAGCAAGCAAACGCAGTAACTTGATTCCAGGTGTAATATATGACATTTATATATCAAAATACAAGATATTTAGAGTATTTTCATAATAAAATCAAGATCAAACATGTATAAATGTGTATATATTTTATGCCTATCATATACAATAATACAAATTTTGAATTATAAAAAATAAAAAACTGAAAATGAAGGTTCAGGCCTACTTTATGAGAAAAGGGTTGCATAAATAATAGAATTTTTATTTACTTCAAGAACAAGCTAAATTAAACACTCTATATGTCACATATAAGGCTGCAAACGAATCAAACCAAATCGAATCTAGCTAGGTTCGAATTCGAGTTCGTTAAAATTCGAATCGAACTGTTTCGCTTCGAAGACCCTGTTTCGAACTATAGACTCAGGTTCGAATTTGATTCGTTTATTTTCGAACTAGTTCGTTGGTTCGTTAACAGTTCGAATTTCTGCATGGAGATCAGAGTAGCAGGGAGGAGAGCGAGGAGGCAGGGAGGAGACGCGAGCAAGAGCGAGAATTTTTTGTCACTAAAACTTTGTATCCATAGCGTAAGAACTTAAACTCCATGGCTGAAGAGCTCAAAGAGAGAGAGAGAGAGAGATGAAAAAAATAAAATAAAGGGTGACAGGGAGAGTCAAATAAGCATCTTTGACATATCTTAAACTTTGCGCGTTACCTTTTGAAATTCTCATATATTCAAATTAGTTCTCATTCGCTACACGGATCTCAAAGCTCAAATAATATGGACTTACAAATCTCAAAGCTCAAAAATAAATAGCGAATTGAACCCACGAACTTATTTCGAACGAACCTGCCTAGGTTCGAATTTGATTCATTTCATTTCGAATCGAACTGATTTGAATTAATTTCGAATCGAATCTAATTTCGAATAAAAAAATTTTCGAATTTTTCTGAATCAAACTTGAATCAAATTACGAACCACGAATATTTTGTGCACCCCTAGTCACATATATTAATGTTGCTGTCTCAATTTTCATAAATTCAAAGTATGGGTCATGACATGGATCCGTATCATGCCCAAATCTATGTCCCTATTCAGTTGTACAATGCCATAAGCGTTTGTCTGTCAGGAAAATGACCTGACGCTTGAGACTTCAGACTGTTATTATAAGTACATTGTAGTAATTTAAATATGTATATATTAATATATAACAGCAAAGGTCATTATACAAATACTTCGACTCTCTGCTATGAATGTAAACTTGTGACGTGTTGTGTCAGGATTTAGATTTTGTGTTGTAATCAGGGCGGATTCAGGAATTTGAACAGGGGTAGACACAAAATACTAATAAGAGTGTAAATATCAATTTTCGAGAATATCCGATAGGTAATAAATGACTTCAATTAAATTTCAAGAATGTCTGATACTTATATAACTTGATTTATTAAAAAGACGGTCAATTTTTATATTTGATTTATTTGAAATAAATATTATATTGGAAAGACAACCGAGAAAATATACTCTTCATAAAATTTTTTTATTTTTAAGTTATTTTGTGTCATCTTTCATAAATCATAAAAAATAGTAAAAAAATTTCAAAAATAGTAAAAATTGGTATTCTACAAGTTCATTATATAACCAATTTACCGAGCTACATAGATCGAAAAATAGAAATAAAAATCTTAATCGGAAACTTCAACTCAAGTTTTGAAGCTCTTTCCTTTGTTTTTTGGCAATTATAAATTTTGAAACCAGACATTGCAAGCACTGGCACATGTGTATTTTCACAAATTTTCCAAAAAGTGGTCATTTCCTAAAATCGGATGCTCGAGCGCCGTTTTTTTCCCATTTGAAATTTTGTCGTCGTTTTATGTCTTCTCAGTGAAGATTTCGTCTCTCTTGCTTTATTCATTGTTCTAATCATGGCTGTTTACGAGATATGTCTTAGAAAAATATATGTACAACATGCAAGTGCTTTAGAAATGAGAGAAATGACTTAAAAAAATTAATACAGATGTGTTATAACAAAAAGACATCGAATTTGTTAGAGCACTAATAAATATCCGTCTGAAAGAGATGTAATGTTAATTTCAAATAAATCAAATATAAAAATCAACAGTATTTCTAATAAATAAAATTATATAGTATCAGACGTTTTCGGAGCTTAAATAAAGTCATTTATTACCTACCGGGCATTCTCGAAGCTTGATATTTAATTAGTCAATGCATGTACAACAAATAATATAAATTTTTTTGTCATAATATAAACTCCACAATTAGTACAACTATTTCAAAAAAAAAAAAAAAAATAGGACTGCCCTCCTGGGAGGCGGTTTTCTCTCAATAGAGGACCGCCCCACTGTGGGTTTGTTTGTTGTTCATGGAGGACCGCTCCTCAATGGGACTATTTAGTTATTTTTAAAATTAAATTTGCAATATGGTTATTTTTATTAAATTTTTTATTGTTATTAATAAAAATGTCGGGACTTGGACGCTCTTATAAAAGATTTTATGGCATAACTTTTCCATGCTTGCATGTAGGGATCAATAAATTATTGTATCATAATACTATCTTCTTATTTATTTTTATTTTTTTATAATAGGTTGCTGCAGGCTATTAGTCCCATTCAAAGCGCGCTCATGCCGGCATTTTTTTCCATAACCAAAAAATAAAATAATATAATATTAATAACCAAACTGGAAAAAAAATTCACTCATAACCAAACCGCCCTCCCGGGGGGCGGTTTACCATTCATACCAGACCGCCCCTCAGAGGGGCAGTTTACCCTTCTGACAAAAATGCCTCCCAGGGGGCGGTTTGCTCTGGCTAGCCTATATTTGGCCGTTTTCTATCTCCCATCTCACCATAATTCACTCTCTTCTTCTTTTAATCCATCCTGCTCTCAAACAGTGCTTCGAGGCGATTTTTAGGCGATTGCGATCAACAGTGCGATCAACAGTGACCGAGGTATTTTTTTTTTAAATGTTAGAAATTTCAGAAATAAACAAAAAAACTAATATTGAACGACGAATTTATTTTGTATTATTATTTTATCTGTTGTTTGTGGTGTTGTCTTTTTTAGGCGAAAACGATGAACAGGGACACATCAAGTGAATCGTCCGGTAGTGGAAAAAAGAAATCTCAAGAGTTGTTTTCTTCTTGTACTATGAAGAACTGTATAATACATTGGTCATTGAATGACAGTGATGATTTTGAGGAAAGCCTTTACAAAAAATCAAATCCGATTAATCCAAAGAAAAATACTGGTAAGACTATCTCTTTGCCTGATGCGACTCGTACCGGCGATGTCAAAAGAAAGAAAAATATTGGTAAGACTGTCTCTTCGTCTGCTGCGACTGAACCAGACTCAGACAATCAGTGTGTAATAAGTTAATTGAATCAGTGTGTAAGACTATCAGTGTGTAGTAATTATCAGGTTTTGTAATCGAATCGAACAAAATTTAAAAATTCATTTAAGAAAAATGGTTCACAACATAAGTTAATTGAATAAGTTCATAGCGTAACTGAGCAAATAAGTCTGGAACATAAGATACAAATATAAATACAACATATGCTGAATTAACTATTTCTGCGTCTGAACAGACCAAGTCTACTTCTTAGGCTTCTGGAAGTGGATGACGGCCAGACACCAGAAGTTGTAGAGCCCTGACTACTCCCTGAGTGGCTTCCCAGACTGGGTCGCTTGCTTCCAGAAGGTCCCGCATCGGCAACCACTCTAACATTCTCTCTTTCGTTGGCTTCGGTTATTGCCTCTGCAATGCATTTCATTGAACATTCAGTATCAATATTTAAATTTAATTTCATGCTCAATTTTAAGTTGCGTCCGATCATCTACATACCTGCCCTCTGCCTGTCAGTAGTAGAACGGTGAGCCTCATGTCCCACTTGCCGACATTGCATCCTGTCCATATGCATTACGCGCCGCTTGTGTTTCCTCCTTCCCTTCCTGATCCATTTCTTATCGGGAACCACCATAGGTCCAAGGTAGTATGGCCACTGGTACTGGTTGGGGTAGCTGTGAAATGATGCTCTCCAGGTGTTCAGAAGACAATTGACACGGTAATAGTTGTCAACAAAGACGTCTTCAAGGAAATTCTAGTTTCGGCAAACCGCCATAACATGAGAACACGGTATGCGAACTAACTGGGGGCCTTGGCACTCGCACGTTACTTGATTGTTCGCGCCTATAACGACTCTGTACTTGCATGCGTGTTCATGAGTTTCTATAATGCCATTTTGTCCCACAATTGGTGGAATGCTCTCACTTGGAACCTGCACTTCATATTCCGTACCTGTGGTACCATACGCTACAACATGCATGACATAACCATTGATCCTGTGTTTTCCTAATTCTCCTCCACCCTATCTGAGAATACTTGGTCCCTACTCGCTAATACAGTGGCTTTAGCATGCCTCTCAACAAACCAAGCATTTAACTTGTAGAATGTCTCCTCCACCAGTGAAACCACGGGTAACATACGGCTCTGTTTGAAAACACTATTTAATGACTCCGACACATTAGTGGTCATAATTCCCAATCTCCAACCTCCATCACATGATTGAAATATCTTCTCATATGCTAACGGCTCCATCAGATCGCGCGGCTTTCTCTTGCCCGCCTTCGCTAAGTAGGCATTTGCCTCTGGAAATGTCTACAAAAAATAGAAATATACCTCAGTGATACAAGTCGTGCAAATGTCTACAAAAAAAATGCATACATACTCTGGAAAAATCTCTGAACATCTCTGCCATCCGTCGTGGTTTTTTCCTCTTGCAGCCAATTTTGAACCTGTCAGCAACCCACTCTCCGCTGCCGGTATTCTTGCACAGGTTCTCTGAAATGTGTTGCATGCAGTACCTGTGCACAGACTCTCCGGTATTTGTGGACCAACCATAGTTGGAGCTATTAAATACATGCTTGATGCCCTTGTGCTGGTCTGATATCACGCAGACGAACCTATTCCCTACCACCTCTCTTCTCAGAAATGACATGAAAAAACCCCAGTTTGGACCATCCTCCCTTTGAACAATGCAAAAGGCTAAGGGCAATAGCTAGTTTTCAGCATCATATGCACATGCTATAAGCAGACTCCCACCATACCGTCCGGACATGAAGCATGCATCGATGCTGATAACAGGTCTAACATATTGAAAGGCTTCAATACATGAACCGAAAGACCATGCTATGCCCTTGAATTGTACCTCACCGGGTGTACCAATTGGTACATGCCACTGCTGGAACCTGGTTCCTGGATTTTTACTTGTTATGGCCATGAGCAATTGTGCGAAGAGATTGTACGACCCCTTCCAGGTTCCGAAGCATCTGCAGACTGCAAGTTTCCGACCCCTCCACAACCTATTGTAATGTGGGGTTACATGTTCATAGACCCGTCTCACCGCACAAGCGACCTCCTTAATGCTCATCGAAGGGTCTTCCTTAATGTCTTTCATAATTACATCGGCAATAATTGATGCCATCAGCGCAGTATGGTTTGTCCTTCTTGACGCACTCTTGTAAGTGTATGGTCCTTCGAGTTTATTAATTATCCATGCCTCTCCCCTGCCTTTAGGATTTGCAGACATTTTGAATTTGCAAGTTTTATCCTTGCAAATTACAACATACCGGGTCCTCTCTTGCCTGGCCACTGTAAACTCCCAGTTACCCTTCAAATGAAATTGCTTCACTTTGCTCAACAGTTCTTCTATGTTTGTGTAAAGTTGGCTCGGGCTAATATCTTCATTGTCTACAACACATGTCCCAAAAAAAAATGTCTGCTTCTTCAAAAAAGGTAGTGTCATTGAATGTCCTTACCGGGTGCTTGTCTGATCGACCCTTGATCGGAAATCTGTCTTCAATTGGAGGAAGCATAATATCATCATCGTTGCCCTTTGATAATCTGTCTGAATCCCAATCCCCGTCCCAATTATCACAAGTTTCCATTTCCTTTGTCGGTATCTCATCGATACCGTCAATATCAATGTCTGTATCATTTCGATCAACTGCGGACTGTCTTCTTGGTTCAGGGGAGCTATAGTTAGGTAATGGATCAGGTACTGATTGATATCCAACCCGACCAACACATGACCGTCTTCTAGTTTCAACCCGGGATCAGCACTGCGCTCAGGTACTTGCAAATACCTATCTCGTCTCACAGGTTCACGAGGGGGTGATGTCACATCCTAGTTGTGATCATACCCATAATCAGTGGCATCATTGTCATATCCTGGGTTATCACAATTCGAGAAATAATTCTGGACAGAAGGTCCATCCCCGGTGTCCAAGTTGTGCTCTGTAGAAGGTCCAGCCCCAGTGTCCAAGTTGTTCTGGGTAGAAGGTCCTACCCCGGCACCAACTGGTTCAATCGAAACTTTTTGGCAAAATAGGTCCATTATCGGGATTAAATTGGACTCAAAAAACCCGTACATAGCTGTCCATATCTCCTGCTCTGCTATAGGATATTTTACATAGTAAGGTTTGGCACCGAGCGGTTGGTTGTTAATTTGGGTACTGATTTGTACGGTAAATCGGAGACGGTCCCAACCGGTTTTTTGCAAGATTGCTTCATTTGTTTCATAAATTGAAGTATTGGCATTCACCTCCAAGCCGTAAGTCACATCTTTCGAGTATTGGCATCCGAACTCCCCTTTCGTGATTTTTCCACCCAAGTACAATGCAATGAACATTTTTGGTTTATTTCTGACATTACAAAATAAATTCGTCGTTCAATATTAGTTTTTTGTTTGTTTCTGAAATTTCTAACATTTTAAAAAAATTAAATTTTAAAAAAAATATACCTCGGTCACTGTTGAGCGCACTATTGATCGCAATCGCCTCAAAATTGTCTCGGAGCACTGTTTGAGAGCATGATGGATTAAAAGAAGAAGAGTGAGTGAATTATGGTGAGACATGAGAGAGAAAACAACAAATATTGGCAAAAAAGAGCAAACCGCCTCCTAGGGGGGCGTTTTTGTCAGAAGGGTAAACCACCTCTCAGTGGGGCGGTCTGGTATGAATGGTAAACCGGGGGCGGTTTGGTTATGAGTGAAATTTTTTTACCAGTTTGGTTATTAATATTATATTATTTTATTTTTTGGTTATGGAAAAAAATGTCAGGCGCTCATGACTTTCCTCCGCTGATGTCAGGGACCGTGGGCTTTTCGTGAATAATGAGAAGATCAATCAATTAGGGTGCAAATGGATCAGATACGTATTGAATAGTGGTAAAATTATATCTAGCTATATTCGTTTTTATTTTTCGAACACGGATATGGATTGAATATTAGACGGATACGAATCAGATATTAAACAGATATGGATACGGATATCTGTTTTTTACAATGTTCTAAATAGCGATTATCGCGTCATTGCGGAAAGGCTGAATAAAAAGCTATAGCGAATAGTGTAACTATAACGAAAGCTATCCTACATAGCGTTTTTTGTTTAAAAAATTATGTTTTATATTTCTATTAATTATCAACATTATCTAAAGTCTCATATAGGGATAAGTAACGCAAAATTGATTAAGGAATTAGAATATTCATATTGAACCAATACAAAGTCTAAATTATTATTTATAATATCCCTAATAATATCATAAACTGTCTATCTTTTTACATTCAAAATAACCTAAGTATCATGGCATAAACTAGGGGTGTTCATCGGTTCGGTTCGGTTCAAACCGAACCAAACTAGGCAAACCAAAGTTTTAATTCGGTTTCAAAAATAGAACCGAACCGAACCGAACCGAATTAGCATTGCAACCAAACTGAACCGAACCAAAGTTTTATTTCGGTTTGTTCGGTTCAAACCAAAATATATCATTTTTTTTAATTTAAAGTAATTGTTTTGTAATAAACCGAAGTATATTAAGAAATAAATTAGAGCATTAATAAATAAATCAAAATAGTAAGAAATAAACCGAAGTATTTAAAGCAATTGATTAAGAAATAAATCAGAATATTAAGAAATAAACCGGGGCGGTCCGGATCAAATTCATAAAATATAAAAGTTCGGTCGGTTCAGTTAGTTCGGTTTTGAAAATTTCAAACCGAACCGAACCGAAGTTATAATTCAGTTTTAAAAAGCAAACCGAACCGAACCATTAAACCGAAAAAACCAAACAGTTTAAACCGATCTAATTCGGTTCGGTCCAAAACCGATTAAACCGGACCCAATGAACACCCCTAGCATAAACTATATATCATTTTCTATTAAAAAAAACCTAAGCATTATGACATAAACTATCTATCTTTTTATATTTAAAATCAAAAGCAATTCGAACTTTGAAAAAAAATTATCCTAAAAAAAAATTCAGTTTGGACCTTTATATTAAAGTGTATGTAGCATAGCGTGCGCTATAACGCGTAGCGTGTAGCACAAATAGTGAACCGCTTTTCCGCTATAGCGGTTGTAGCTTAAATAGCGCACTTTTATCCTATAGTTTAGCGTTTAAGGTCCGAAAATGCTATAGCGTTGCTATTTAGAACATTGGTTGTTTATAATAGTGAATAATATAAATTTTTCATATATATTAAACTATATATTATATATTGAGTAAGGCTAGAAAACTACCAGTAGTTAAGGGAACTAATTGCTATCTCTTTTTTAGCCGTTCGATTGACTTTAATATTCGTGTTAGAGATTAGGCACTGAGAAAGTTAACGGAGACGCTCTCTCTCTGTTAACGATTAGCGCTAAGCCGCTAACTCTTCTCCCTGACCCCTTTTCACCAATTCGAAACCTACCTAATCGCGATCCTTCCTCCTCCTAGTGAGATTTTCAGCCTCCTTTCTGTCACTTCCCCCAGCTGTGCGAGTCATCCCTATCTGTCGCGTGCGAACCTAGTGCGAACCTCGTGCGACCTGACTCCCCCTTCTTCGGAAGTGAATCTGCTGCGATTCTTTAGAATCACAGGGTCTTGCTTTTCCAAATCCAACCATTCATTTGTTTTGGGATTCGTGTATAAAAATCAACTATCATTGATATTTGTGCATTTTAAAGAATGAATTGTTAGATTTGGAAAAGCAGGACCCCGCGATTCCAAAGAGGATCGTAGCAGATTTATTTCCCCCTTCTTCAGGTATCTTGCTCAGCTGAGCAATTTCTATTTAGGACCTTGCCTTCTTTAAAACTTTGCAAAAACTCTAATACCGAGAATATTCGTTCAAAATACAGATCAAGTGAACCTCAGTAGGATTCAAAACAAATTTTAAAGGTTTGAAGTTCTCACTGCGAGGTACACACGCCACAGAGAATGATGACTCGCACATGGTGGGGGAAACGACGGAAAGGAGGTTGGATCGCAAATCTCACTGAGAGGAGGAAGTATCGCGATTAGGTGGGTTTCGAACAGGAGAGAAAGGGGTCGGGGGAGAGGGAGAAGAGTTAGTGCTAATCGTTAACAGAGAAAGAACATCTCCGTTAATTCTCTCAACGCCTAATCTCTAACACGAATATTAAAGTCAATTGAACGGCGGAAAAGGAGGTAGCAAATAGTTGCCTTAACTACCGGTAGTTTCCTAGCCTTACTCTTATATATTTATTATTCAAATACGCATAATTAAAATTAAAATTCATATCCGTATCCGTATCTGCACTAATATTTGGATATTGGATATCCGTATCTAATTTTTGAATACAGATTCAGATACAGTCGGATAATATCCAATCTGTTTGCACCCCTATCAATCATTGTTTTGTTTTACAATCAAATTCATGAGGATTACAATACCCGTTGTTAGGACTTATAAGCGGTGGCAAATAAATTACTCTGAAATTCCCAATCAATTATATAATTAGGGTGCGAATAAAGAGTTTTTAATAGTTAACAAGAGGTAATATATATAAGTCAAATATTATGTGAAATTTATGTCGGGTAAAATTAATAGATTTCAGCGAACGTACACTGAACGGGACCTTAATTATGGACCTGAAATGTCAATTATATTAAAAGTGATTTTGACCTAACAGAGGCATTGCTCTTCTTGGTTCCCTCATTGGGACTCAATTTCTCTATCAAAATGTGCATTTGCAAATTGCAAATTTGATGATAAAGTTTAACTACTAAACTATCAGGCTACTATTTAAGGCATTTTTTTCAGGGGCATTTTAGCCCTTTTTAATGGAATTCAAGAATGTTTGAATTCGATTATTGGTATTGTCATTTTTGCCCAACAAAAATTCATGATTGATTTAGGAACAAAAAAATTAATTATAGTGCATGCCTCTGAAGGTCAAGCTCAGGAAAGGAAAATTTCATGTTCATGTACTCCCAGGGGCCAGGTCTGATCGAGTCGATCTTACTAGCTAAATCAATCATTCATTTCTGCTGTGCAAAATGACAAAACAATAACCAAATTCATTGTGCAGTACTAATAATGCATTATGTGCTTGTGGATTTGTTTTAAATCAAACATTCATTCGTCTTACTCTTGGTTCCAACAACCCACGTTACCAGCACAACTTCGAGGGGCCTTAACCCGCTAGAGAACACCTAACAATCATTTCGGCTGTTGGAGGTATCAACTATCAACGTTGGTGAGTTTATTGATTTATTACTATCGATCATTTCTGCTGTTGGGGGTGTATCAGCATCCGTGAGTTTATTACTGAGGCGGATCACTCGGCCCAAACCACTAGTACTACCTATAGTGACAAATCAATAGTTCGGGTTCAGTTCGGCAGGGTCAAAAATTCGTAATTCGGGAATAATTCGGATATAATTCGGAAATTATTCAGAATTATTTTTTAATTTTACAATACCAAATAAAAGAATTAAAATAAAATTCGCGAATAATTCGTGAATTACCGTATTATTCACGGATTGATACGTTGTTGGCTCAAAAACGTTTAATTAGTGAATTATTCGCGAATTAAACGCGAATTAAACGCGAACTATGTGACTATGGTACTACCCAGTAAAAGCTAGCATCTCTATTCCATTTGCCAAAAAAAAAAAAAAACAGAGAGAGATTGCAATATTAATATGACAAGAGTGAGGCATGTTATGAATAGCTTCTATTGATCGATTCATATTTTAAATCAATATGTTTTTAAGTTTAAATAATTATTTTGAACTGTTCAACTTCAACACGATTCTCATATTAAAATTCTTGTAAAATAAAGTTTATATTTTCATACTTTATTTAATATTTTATTAAATAATTAGAAAATCATTACTTTTGAATTGTCTTAGATGAGACATTGAGGTGAATGAATCATTTGTTCTTGTCGTCAGAAAGTAATTTTTAGGCGATCCCAAAAATTCAAATACTAGCACAAATGCCTCTCCCACACCCCCCACCCTCTCCCTCCCTCCTAGTTTGCCTCTCGCACCTCTTCTACTCCTCACTCCTGACACAATACCTCTCATCTCTCTCGGCTCTACCTCCTCAAGCGGAGAGGATAATGAAGGAGAGAGGGGAGGGACCGGAGCCAACCGAAGCTGAGAGTATGGTATCGTCAGAGCTCAGATTGTAGATAATCTACCATCATTTTGATCGAAGTGCGACGGTGAGTAAATATGATCGTCGGAGCACAACTTCAGTCGAAGAAAAGCGGATCCGGTCGTGAAGAGAGATAAGATTAAGGTATTAAAGTGATTAAGAGTGTATATAAATATGATTAGGTGATTAGAATAGTGGTGACTAGTTTAGAGAGTTTTGTGAGAATAAAATAGTAGATCTAGGAATTAAAGTCATTTGATATATTGTAAATACGTTTTTTATCAATGAAATTGTTAATAGGCATTTAGAGCCACTAACTTTAAAAAAAAATCTCAGATCTTTAGATCAAATTATTTTCTACCTATCTAAAAATATGGTAAAAATTTCAAAAATATATATATAATTTGATCTATAATCTCGCTTTCATATGGCCATATTAAGCAGTTTAGATTAACTGCTTGAACACTATAAACAAAGACATTGATTTATAGTACAGACCAATACGCTATGCACAGGGGCGGATCCACGATTTTTGTGTGGGGAGGGGCAAAAAAAATATCAAATCAGGTTTAAATAGCTAACCGGGTTCTAATCGGATTTAAACACATTAACTTAATAGAGTACTCGATAAAAAACAATACTTTAACTTATAATTTCTAATGCTCTTACTTATAATTTATGATGTTCTAACTTATAATTCTAATTGCCAATCATAATTCAAAAAAATTATATTAATTTTAACCCAAAATTTAATCCGAATTACACCTGAAACATTTAGAGGGTGGCTGAAATTTCAAGAGGATACAAAGTCGACCATAACCGATAGATCTCCACTAAAACTCAAAATCCAGGAGGGCCCCCCCCTGGCTATGCATAATACCATAGCCTCACTCATATGAAAATTATGACTTTAATCACAGAGGTATGGATCAATTGTTAATTTAATATATTGATTTGCTCTAAATTTTGTTAATCACCATTTATATTTATTTGATGTTCAAATTTCAGATAATTTTTTTTGCAGAGGTGTAAAACAGTATTTTTTTTTTCTTCGTAAACGAAATGCAAAATATAATCCCTCGATTCAAAGTCGTTGCACCATATGGCGATGCATATCTGCAGCAGAGGATCTCTGATTCCTTATTCACTGTGGAGCGTGGAGCAAATAGGAGACGGATCCGGATCCGCATCCCTAAAGTAACTCAAAAATTGGACGGTTCCGATCTGGACCGTTCATCAGAATTCAAACCAATTCGGTAAAAAAATGAAACGCACCATATTCCTTTATTATTCGTGTCAAAATAAAATCGAACCGTCCAAACTGAAAATTTGAGTTGCTTGTTTCCCAATTCAATAGGAGAGACCTGGTGACCTCACCTGGGCTGCTGGGCATATATTGTTGCTATTCTTTAGAGGCCGATTAAGTCCGCTGTTTAAACAAAAAATTGCGACGATGTTGGGACTTGGGAGTAGGGTCAGGGACATCTATGGTGGGGACCATGCCAGTCTAACTCCGGTCCAGAGAGGACGGTAGATCACCTCGCACTTTCACCCCCACCCTGCGTGGGTACCTGGAGCCTCGAGCCTCGATCCTCGAGGTGTCGCACGTGATATGGGTATGGCCACCCACACGAATGCCCTTGACCGGCCACGACAACTTTTTTTTTTTTTTTTTTTTAAATTCTTATTAATAATAAAGGGAAATATAAACAGTTCTAGGGTTTTTCAATAGCACAGATGGATCTAACACTTTGTATTCGGAAAAAAAAAAAAAAAAATTGAACACAAACTTTTGAGCCGAAATTCTTATGGGATTCAAAATATTTTCTGTTTCAGAAACAATTCCAACCATTTTTCTTGTTTTAAAAAAATCCCAACCAAGAAAACTGAATACGATGTTCCTTATATTTTTTTTCCTAAAAGGAATGTGTTTTTTTTTTCTTTTTTTTCTTACATTTAAATAGATTAATTAGTCTTGCTAAAGCTCGCAGACACATATTTTTTTAAAATGAGGTCCTTGATAACGAGACATAAATATTCTTCCTTTTTTCTTTAATTTATTATGAGAATTTCATTTTATAATTAAAAATAACTGAATTAAAGGATAAAAACTAAGATACATTAGTAAGATACTAAAAAAAAAATTGTATCATCATATGGACTTTTTGTATGTATATTATTTTGATTGCAAGTTGTGAATGGCTCTTTTAATTCCGTAGACATTAAGTGTAATTTTTCTTCCAATACTGTTTGTGTTTCAAAATTAACTCAGTCATTCTTTATATCTTAAAAAATCCAGCTACATTTTCAGATTCTTCAACATGTTGACTCCTTAAAATATATCGTATTTGCAAATTAAACATTCGTTACAAATAATTTTAGATATAAACGTATTGTTGTTCATTATCCAACATCAATATTTGTTGCTGGTCAGGTAGAAAAAAGATCTTAATTTGTAACTGTATTTTGTGGTTTTATATGAGTGAGGATACAATATTATGCATAGTTTACATTGATACACACTATGAATTAATATTTTTATTTTTAAATTTCAAAGAGTTGATTTGACAGTTCAACAAGGCATTCATATGAAAAGGTATTTGTAGACTAAATTTTACATTTCTAAAAATTATTTATTATTTTTTAAATAAATATAAAAAATCACTGCTTTTGAATAGTCTATAATCTTATATTAAGTGATTTTCTAATTTTCTAAAAAATAGTAAAAAAATTTAAAAATACAAATTTTATCTACAAGTATATTTTCACATGAATATTATGTTGAACAGTTTAAATTAACTATTTAGACTTTAAAAAAATATTAATTCATAATACGAATCAATATCTGTTATACATAGTACTGTAACCTCACTCGTTTTACATTACTTACTAATTATCAGTGTTCTAAAAAATGTCCTTAACGGCCGATTAATCGGCCGTTTAAACGGAAACGGTGGCCACATCGTTATGCACACCCGTTTAATCGGCTGTTTATTCCCGTTTTATTCCCCTTTTTTTCGTTTATTCCAGTGAAAATTTATTTTTCACATTGTTTTTTTTTTTCTATGATAGTGTATGATAATAAGGTTTATAAATCATGTATTGTAGTTTTATTTGTGCTTGGATATACATCCAATATTTTTTACATATGTTTTTTTTTTCTTCTTACTTATTTTGAAATTGATAAATTCTTCTATTATTTATATATCATTTTTTTTTTTACTTACTGATGTAATTTTTTCAATTAGTACGACATGTTTATTTATGAAATTATGTTATTATCATAAATTAAATTTAGTGATTTTATGTTAAAATGTTTTATTTCTTTCAAATAATATGTTATTAGTATTTGAAAAAGCTTAATTCTCAAATTTATTTTTCATTAAATAAATGTGTTACTTACACATGCAAAATGCTTATGTGTTACGAAAAAATAAGCATAGTGTCATGTTATAATAATAAAACTAACTTAAATTAAGTTTATTTGATAAGTTTAACGAGTTAAATAAATAATCTTTAATAAATTATGATATATATACATAAATTTAATAAAAACGTTAAATTGTCCGCAAATTCCAATTAATCGGTCGCATACCGATTAATCGCTTGACAGCACTCTGTCCGTCCGACGACCGCATACCGTTATTTACAACACTACTAATTATTAAGACTTTTAGTACTAAAGATAAAAAAAGCTGAGATGTACAAATTTTAGGAAATAAATCTGCTGCGATTCCTTGGAAATCGCAGGTCCTGCTTTTTCAGATCAATCCATTCATTTTTTTGAAATACAAGAATCTCAAAGCAATTGATTTTTATGTACGAATCTCAAAACAAATGAATGGTTTGATTTGGACAAGTACGGACCCTGCAATTCTAAAGAATTGTAGCAGATTTGTTTCCAGAATCCTATGCTTGCGGATCACTATTGGAAACATCGAACAACATAATTTGATGTTTTGAAAACTCAAAAGTACATTATGATACTTATTATATTTTGAATTCACAAAATTTTAATCTGGTAAGTTTGATTTTTAAATTATAAGCAAAACATACCTTATGATACTAGAAAAGAAAAATATGATGAATATTTAATTTATTAAATTGTGAAAAATGGAAAAAATAAAAACAATCTACCTTTTAAATTATGGAAGAAAAGTAATCAAAATTTTAAATTGAGAAATTTATTTTTTTGTATTATGAAAATTGAATGATTCCTCATGTAAAAAATTGTAAAATTGAGAATCTTGAGTTTTAGTCTTATAGATTAAAAAAAAATTGGAAATTCCATGAGTGTGAATAAAAAGTGGGGGTAGGAATGAGGCAATCTTTCGATTCGATAATGCCTCTGGCACAACTCGCATTTAAGATTCTCAAGAAAATGAAGCTATGGTTTCAGTTTTGTAGGAGAACTAGTGCAACGGACCATAGATTTGTGTTGGGTACAGAAAGAACGAGAGAGTAGCACATATTTGTGTATATTTGAGTAGAATTGTAATGTAAACACATTTATATAGTTTATACTTGATAGTCTCTATCAAGCATTTTAAAAAAATAGACATTCTAGACTCTACAAAAAAATAATATTTTTCAGTGTTCTAAATAGCTAGCTATAGCTCCGACATAGTTTCTTTGGACCATAATGTAGGGATTTCATGAAGCTTAGAGGTGTGAAAACAAAAAGTTTATCCCTTTTAATCGCCTAAAATGGGTCGTCTCTTTTATGCTAACTCTACTCAAGCATTTAATAAAATATTTTGCATACAAGACTAACTATATTAATATATATTTATGCAAATACATCTAAATCAAGATAAAGATTTAGATCTCATACTTTTCGTCAAATGTCAATTTGACGGTTAGTGAAAGTCAATTTTCTCTAGATCTCTTGGAAACCTTCACACCGTCACCTCTAAGTGTTCACCTTGAACTAAACAATGATTAGTTCTAGATCTTACTAGAGATCTACTAATCTATGCTTAGTGTAAAGTTAGTAATTCCTTGTTAGCCTCCAAAATTAATTTCTTAATTAAATAGCTAACCTAATCAATAGATCTAGAATTAATACAAGAGATGAGGCTTTTTGCTCTTTTGTGTGTAACCACCACAAAGTGAGGAGAGATGATGGATGAGAGTTACATGTGGAGTGCTCTTTATATAGAGAAAAGTTATGACAACTTTGGAGTGAATAAGGCCAAATTACCCTCATTTGTCACATGCAATTATATGTCATCTTTGTGTGGCCAACCACACCATGGCTAATCATGCCTCATTGTGTGCCTCTCAATTACATATTTAATTCTAAATTAATTAATGTTCGGATTACAATAATAATGTAATGTACATTATTATCGTTATGTGACACAATATTATGCTATGTAATATACATCACATTTTACCAAATAATATTATTCACATATCTAATTTAATTTACACTAAACTGTTACGACATGTAACATTTTATTTCAATATTTTATCACATGTGTTTTATCTCATATCATATGAAATATCACACACCATATAAAATATAAATAACTTTCTTGTTTCTTGTTCAGTTGGTGTGACATTTATCGAGGATCTATATTAAATTGGTAGTGGTATAAATTATTTCATCACCACAAACTATAAGCGGTATTCTAGCTACACATTATAGTCACCCAATTAACATAGATATAATGTAACTAATTTACAAAACACGATCCTATAGCAATGTTATAAATAATATTACTTGTGTCTATTCTTTGTCTCATGATATTATGGATAACATACAAAGTAGGGTGGTATCATCTTTGTAATATATTCGTTTCCTGATCTCTCGAGTAAATTATAAGTATATAGTTGGCAGCGCTTCAACTATACTGCATGCATTCATAATTCTACTCTACCACGGGCCAGCAATATCATCACTCATTATAAATGAGGGGCAATGATACTATTGACATATAATTTTTTTCCACACAAGCCATATACAAAGAACTACTATTTTTATCATTACTTACAATACGCAACTTTTAATAGTAATAACATTATACATTTCATGTGAAAAAGATACAGTTTCATATCTTAGAATTCGTAGACACAATGAAAACATTAATGACACAAACACAATCCATATAATGTTTCATTTGTTAGGTCTTGTTCAATGTATGAAATCTTTCATATATTCGTGTTATTAAATTATAATGTTTTATCAACATTTATATAACTACAATGTACTTTAATTAACACGACAATCATTTTGCGATATATTAGTGTTCCATGCTAATTATCAAGATTGCGAACATTTTAGAGTCTATGTTTATTATAATTCAGAGTTATATGGTTCAAGACCAAGGGTGTCTTCTTGAACACTTCTAAAGTCAAACATCAAACTCAAGGAACAAAATGTATATAACATCTAATTCATAAACTTAACATGTAAAAGTAATCAATAAAAATTAACTTTTAAAATACAAAACCAACACATAAAAGCTAAGTTATGAGATAAAAGTGCATTATTTCAACTACATGGGCTTATGTACTTTTGTTACTATTTATGATGCTACGTGGTCTGCTATAATAAGTATACTAAACCGAGCTATATGTTTTTGTTCCTATTTGTAAGTTAATATCTCATTCTATATGGAAAAATATTCAAATATTAATTCTTTATTTTGTTTGCTATTTTTTAATATTATGAGTTTAAAAGAAAGTAGAATCCATTTTCTGTGTAGATGGGGTTAAAATTATGAGTAATTATAATTTCTATCATGAGTCAGTCCCTATTTCATCCCCACCCAGTTAAACAGTTAAAATGGATTTAATTGTAAATTGTTCATCTTTCTTTCTCAATAGAAATAAAAAAAATCACTATGATTTGTCATCCCTCTCTTTCACCTCTCTCGACAGAGACGATGCCTCCTCCCGCCACGAAATCCTGAACTCTCTACTCCGGGACTCCACCGGAACCACCGTTTCTCGCTCTCCCCTTGTTCGATCCAGATCTTTTTGACATTGTCTACAAGATATTTGGCTCTACTTGTCAGACCTTCGCCGGCTCCCGTCCGCTCCCTCAGATCCGCCTCTAACCATCTCTAGTCAAACCTTCTCTGACAGAGAAACCCTTGGAGGTTTGGTTCTCATCTCCATAATTGTGATCTTCATGACCTTGGTCGGATCTATCATAATCTCGGCCATTACTGTTGTTGTTCTTGTGTGTATTCCCGAAGATCTTCAGATGCCAAAGGATATGCTTTCGTTCCTTAGTAAGCCGCCTCATCAGATGCATCGGCCGCACGTCAGATGCATCGGCCACTTGTAGGTATGATTTGTGCCATATCTCATATTTGGACCTAATTTATAATATGAATCTAAGGGTATAATAGTGGAAGAATTATCATATTGATGGGTGACCTCTTGAATACTTTGAGATGTTGTAATATGATATTGTGATTTATATTTTTCTTGAATTTATGTTTTTCTGTAGAATTTCTGACCTGTAGATTTATTCTGATTTATATATTGCGATTCTCTCGATTACCTTGTGCGATTCTATATGATAAGATCTCGTTTGTCGTGATGGCTATTTGCCTTGACGAATGACGACCTTACTATAGATCATATTCTGAGTTCAATCTCATTCTTCAAGCAACTATTTAAATTGATATTGCTCGATTTCGTTTTCTTGTTCTTGCTTTATTATATTGTTTGTATAAATTTGATCAATGATGGTAAAAAAAAAAAAGGCAAGTATATATCTGAAACCTATATATTTTGCGGTGTGGATTAATTACATCTATTCTACTCTCTAAGATAATATTTTTTTCTGTTTACGGTCTCTTTTTTTGTTGAAATTACTTTTTTTTTTTTTCGCCGAGGCTCTCTCAGTAAAGTAGTGTACTCGTACCCAATTTATTTTGGGACTGATTGTTCAAATACCAGAAAGCTGAAAAAAATATATCGTTTGGATATTATGGAATATATCATTTGTGTTACTATCTATTGGTTGAATATTTCTTTCAGTACATATTAATACGTTCAAGCACCAAACATATTAACTGATTTAAGTTACTTTACAACATAACAATTCAATACATAATTATTAATACTTAAACTTTTAGATATTAATATTTTTGTAGAAATACTTGATATCTTTAGTATGAATACTTGATATTTTATATATTAATACTTGTGCGCATAGACATCCATAATTGCATTCAGTTTTTTTTAGAAATGTGTTAGGTATCTTAGGTATGAATACTTGCATTATGAAGTATAAATATTTGTTCGGGGAAATGTACAATTTGCTCTCCCTTTTCAAACCAACAAACAAAATACCCCTCATAAATTATTAACAAAATACCCTTGTGGACCCACTTTCCCCTTCATTTTCCCTCTCTCTCACTTCTCCTTGTTTACTCCTACAACTTTTTATTTGAAATGGAGGGTTAATACTATATGGAAATTTTGTGAACTTAGAAGTGCACATATTTAATTGTATAATTTTATTTTTGATGTATATCTTAAAAGCTAAAATTGACAACATAATATTAGCTAATATACAAAATATTTTTAACAAATAATTTCCTTTAACCGTCATTCTAGAATATATATAAGTCTAAATATTTGTGTCAGTCAAACATATTTTTAAATTAATTTAATGGAAGTCAAATTTCCAAACAATTTTGAAATTTGAAATTTAAAATTTTCAAACAAATATATAAGCTATACTCTTTTATTGTAACTCTGTCTGTGGAATTCCTCCTTTTTATAAATTTAGAATGAGTTTTAATATAAAAGACAATAAAATGGGTAAATGCGTGAGTTTTTATAGTTTAGAGGGGGGGAATATGTAATTTTGAAGTTTTTGAGGGGTACACGTGAAATTCTCCATTTTTATTATTTATGATAAAATTAGAAACTTATTTGAAAATTCTTAGTCATTTAAAGGATCACAATAAAGGCATATAGTTTATATATCTGTTTCAAAATTTCAAAATTTCAAAATTATTTGAAAATTTTACTTCAATTAAATTAATTTAAACATATGTTTCACTGACACAAATATTTAGACTTATGTATATTCTATAATGACGGTTAAAGAAAATCATTTGCTAAAAATATTTTGTATATTAGCTAATATTATGTTGTCAATTTTAGCTTATAAGATCTACATAAAAAGAAAATTATGCAATAAAATATATACACTCCTAAGTTCACAAAATTTTCATATAATATTAACCCTTCATTTCAAATAAAAAGTTATAGGAGTAAACAATGAGAAGTGAGAGGGAGAGAAAAGGAAGGTGAAAATGGGGCCCACAAGGGCATTTTGTTAATAATTTATGAGGAGGGGATATTTTGTTTGTTGGTTTGAAAAAGAAGGGCAAATTGTACATTTCCCTATTTGTTCGACGTGTTATGAATACTTTCTTGATGAGATATGAACACTTGCATAATGATGTATTAATACTTGAATGACAAAGAACATAAAAGTATTTCATCATAGATCTAATTTGAAAGAGAAAATTACGTAGAAGACGTTTGTAGTTTTAGATTTGCAAAATTTCTCACAGATTGCAGAAATATTGGCGAGATTAAATGGAGAAAAAAACATCTCTAAAAATGTGTAAAAGGTAGGTATGTGATGAGAGAGATGAAAGAAAGCTGATGTCTGTTTTTTTTATAAATACTTAGTATCTTAGGTATGAATACTTACATTTTAGAGATGAATACTTGATATTTTAGAGATTAATATTTGAAATTTTAGAGATAAATACTTCATCATGGATCTCATTTGAAAGAAAAGAAAAATGACATTCATGGTTTTAGATTCGCAAAATCCTCACATATCGTCAGAAATTTTGACAAGATTAAACAGAGAAAAAAAAACATCTCTAAAACGTGTAAAATATGGGTGTGTGTTTAGAGAGAAATGAAAGTTGATGTCCAGTTTTTTTTTTAAATACTTGATGTCTTAGATATAAATACTTGATATATTATATATTAATACTTCATATATTATATATTAATACTTGTGCACAGAAGTATCCATACATTCGTGCACCAGTTGTAATTTTTTTTAAATATAGGTGGTCCTCCAAGTAATTCGTGGTCCCCTCAGATAATTAGTGGCCCCTCAAGTAGTTAGTGCTTAACTACCTGGGGGATGTTAGGGAATTTGTTATATACAAACACTTGATACATGAACTATTTACACTTGCATGACGAGTTATGAATACTTGAGCGACGAATAACGTGAAAGTATGTCATGAATCTCATTTAAAAGAAAAAATTTCATAGAAGACGTTTGTGATTTTAGAAGACTTGTTATGTTATTAATTTGTTATATATTAGTATTACTTTATAATATATTTTACAATATAAATATACCTACTTCAATGTATAGGTATGAATATTTTTCAAATTACATGTTAATACCAAAAATCTCCAAAAATATATTTTAACAAAAATATATTTCTCTAACAATATGTTGATAAAAAATATTCTACAACGTAAATATATGTACATCAATGAACAAGTGCGAATACTTTCTATATTACATATTAAAACGATCAAGTGCCAAACATAGTCATTAGTAAGAAAATAAAAATAAATTAAGATAATTTACAACGTAACAATTCATGCTCAGTTATAAGTATGAATACTTTCATCAGTAACTATCACTACGTTCAAGAACCAAACAGATTAATTGATTTAAGTTATTTTACAACATAACAATTCATACTTTAATGCGTAAGTATGAATACTTTCAGACATCATCCAGTGCCATATGGAAAAAAATTGAGAGAATTTGTTAGATACAAAACACATGATACATGAACTATTCATACTTGCACGACGAGGTATGAATACTTCCATGATGAGTTATGAATACTTGCGCGACAAATAACTCGAAAGTATGCCATCTTGGATCTCATTTGAAAGAGAAAATTGCGTAGAAGATGTTCCTGGTTTTAGATTCAAAAAATTACTCACAGATCATTAGAAATGTTGACTAGATTGAACGAAGAAAGAAAAAAAAATCACCTCAAAAAACATGTAAAAAATGGGTGAGTGATATGTCCAGTTTTTTTTTTAAAATACTTAATATCTTAAGTATGAATGCTTGATATATTATATATGAATACTTGCATGCATAAATATGAATATTTGCGCACGCTAGCTATAAAAATTTTCAAATATTAGACAGTTTTCAAGTAGTTAGTGGTTCTCCCAGATAGTTAGTAGTTCCTTAAATAGTTAATGATTAGATAATATAATTGAAAATTGTTACTGGAAGACAGCTAAGCGTTTCTTAAAATTATAGAAAGAGATTGCCAAGACTGAAATTCTATATGACATTTTTGTAATAAATGACCACTTTGACCCCAAAAAATTTGAAAAACTATCATATGACCATATATTATTTTTCTTATGGTATGCAAAAAAACAGGGACCGAACACCTTCAAATTAAAAAAAAGAAAAAAAAAGAAAAAAGGAAGATAATAACAACATTAAGAAACAAAATGGGTTAAGGATTTGTTGGGCCTCGAGTGCTTTTTCTCTTCAGAAACATACTGGGCTTTGCATGGATCAAGATTTTAAAAATTAAATCGAGTTTTTAAACCGCGAGGCAAAACGGGCAGATGGAATTTATCACGTTTCTAAAAGAATCACCGAGTCATGTGGCCTTATCCGAATGGAAACTCGACATGGACTTGGTCTACTGTAATTGTCTCTGTAAAGGGTAGGTAGTCGGACAGCATGTCACTCTTAAAACAAAAATAGAGTTCTCGCGCGATTAAATTGAACCTGAGTAACTCGTTGTATAACGACAGGCCAATCATGAGTATTTGAAGAGAGATTTGTATACTTACCAGTACCTACAGTCTAGACTCTAGAGATGCCGGATTTTATAATTTGCTAATGACTCGCTACATGGTAACACTCTGTTACCGTTTCAGCAAATCGCAACTCGTATCCAGTTGGCTTTCACCCTTTTGAATTGAGATTCTTGTGCCATACCGGACTGAGTAGAATTAGATCAGAGTCGTCAGTTTCAATCTTGCACGAATCTAAACGGATCCCCTGTTTAGTGGGGAGTATTATTCTCAGTCCGGTACCTGAGGAGATACGAACTCCTCAGTTTCGCACCTTTCTACATAAAATTTCCAAATCAAAAAGTGGTTACTGACAGTCTCATCCGGCCGTACACCTGCGCACACACCCCTTGCCCTTGGGCCTTGGTCCTTAGTCCTCCCTCTCCTACATAAAACGCACCGCCATTCCATCAAAATTCTATTTTCCGCGATTCTACTACTGAAAGTCTGAAACCCCTGCGTTAGTATCCGCCTTCAACCAGCATAGAGAAAAAGGTGAAGGGCCTTATAGGCCCTATATATTGTTTTCTGTACTCTCACTTGGTGCAATGGATCTAGAGGAGAACTATGATCCGGACTGTGACGTATCTCGTTTCCTTGCTTTCCCCGATCCGCCACTTGAAGGGCTCGTGTTATCTCCCTGTGCCGAGCAACTGTCCTTGCAAACCCCTACTCCTTTTCCTGCACTGTCTCAGTCTCAGCGCACGCTTGATGCCAATGCAAGACAATCTTTGTCTCTGGTTGCAAGTGGAACAAACACTGCTTCTCCGGTTCCAAGCATGCCACTGCCTCTTAGTGTTGAAGGAGTCATCATTTTGGCTATGGAAGGGGTTAATGCTGAGCCTACATGCGAACCGATATTTGAACAGTATTTACCGGGACAAAAGGACTGCACTGGTTGCGTTATCTTGAGAGAAGTGACTCACTGTAGTGGTTCGTCTGAGATGAAAAATTGAAAATTCTAATTTTCATAATTCTTTTTAAAAATATGGATCACTAAGATAATGTTCTAAATTTTTTTAATATCATTATCTTCATCGTTTGTAGGAAGTCGAAATCTGACCTTCACAGTCCATGGTGGATTGGGAACATTCGATCATGCAGTGTTTGATGTTGAGTATTTTCGAGAAGGCGGCCAGTTATTCAAACACGAACTCTTCTATGTGAAGTAGGACATTTTGCAATCGCCTTTGTGACATTTACATACTTGTATTCGAGAAAATTGTCCCTCTCTATCTGCATTTACTTCTTATTTTTATTGTTTTTTTATTTATTTTTCACAGTTTAAGCACAAGATCACATGACTGGGTAAAAACCTTCATGGTTGGTTGGGTAACTCGTCTACAAACAGATTTAACTGGAACCACAAAGGACTCTCTGTGTTCTTTCTATGATACCCTTTGTGCTGATATGAATACCCCCATTGAGGAGACACTGGACTTCGACTTTGGGCCGACATTTTACTTTGAGGATTCGGACGATTATTCCATTCAGCTACTTCCAAACTTTGAAGTCGGAGGTATGTAGTATGTACACAGCATTGATAGACCTTTAGAAAGTCTGTTAAGGGGTGGCAGGGGGAAGGGGGGAATGTTGTAAAACATGAAAATAGGTTAATTATTTCAGTAGACAACTCAGTCAATTCTTGAATCTTGATACAATATAGTATGAATTGTAAGTTACGTTTCTTTCATTTTTCTTCTTCATATTTGTTTAACTATCATTCATGATATTCAGTGCGAGTGAAGCACTGATCTGCTTGCATGGCTGCATCTAAATTAACGTCCTTTCTTTTTCATTTTTTAAGGCATGCAAACAAATTTTGAGTTAAAACTAGTCATTTCTACCATACAAACATTCTTACATATATATATCCTGCATTGCCTTAGCTAGCATTAAAATGTAAATTAAACTATGGTTAATGAAACTTTTGGGAGCTCTTCTATTACAACTCCTGATTGGATAATATATATTATATATAGTATGAATTGTAACCAATGTTTATTTCATTTTTCTTCTTCTCAGTTTTTTCAAAAACACTGACAGCGGCTGTCAGTGTTTTCTTCTTGTTATTTGTTTAGCTATACCATTCATAATCTTCAGTACTAGTGAAGCAGTGGCCTGCTTTCAAACTTCCTTTCATTTTTTTTAGGCATGCAAACAATTTTTGAGTTAAACTAGTATTTTTTTTTTTTTGAGTAAAGTTGGAGGTCAAGCCATTCAATTATTTAATACCTTAGTTATTATAACAAATGATTTCTCCCATCTGGGCTTCAAACCCATGATCTCTCACATAGAGACCATGTGCCTTAGCCACTAGACCAACGGCTAGTTCTCGTTAAACTAGTAATTTCTATTACATAAATATATCATACATTAATTAATTGTCCTAAAATTAAAAATTAAAAATATAAATAAAGCTACTAATAATGAAATTTTTGTGGAACTCTTCTATTACAACTCCAGATTGAATTATATTTCTATTAAAAAACATGAATGTAGGGTTAAAAAAATTTCACCCAATAAGACTGAATGTTGCTCAATGTATATAATCTCTTTAAAATATTGGCAATCCTGTTTATGTTGTTGTAGTTTCTGAGGTGCTTGGAAAGTTTTTTAAAGTACATGGATTTGAACCTTTTGTTTTGCTATTTTTTTTTTAAATAAAAATACATAGGATGAAATTTTTTAAACCGTTTATTTGTTGATGTTTTAAACGCAAGAGTATGTTTAGATCTCACGAAAGTATCTCACTTTGGCATGATACTTGGAGTTTTTAACGTTTATATATACACACTTCAAATTAGTCAGTTCCAGTAAAATATGTAATGTTTGTCTGATTTTGTTTATTTTTAAAGAAGTTGGAACTGAAACATCCAATTTTCACTAACAAAGTGTATTTTCTCTAGAATTTCTCATAAATATATTCAATATTTCAAACATTATGTGTTTGAAGACTGACAAATGGTGGTGTATGAAGACAGCTCCAAGTAGAAGGAAGAAGATAGTGCAAAGTTCTTAGTGACTGTTTTTTTTAAGGTTGGCGGCGAATTGCCACCAACAGATATATTGAATAAAAAGAAAAAGAAAGTTTTTACTTACAACATCCTGGCACAACATAGCTCACACCATTTACAATTCATATTGCACAGTCGGATTAGAAAACTAAAGGAAAAAAGAAAAGAAAAGTCACAATTATTGGATGTAATTCATATTGCTTAGTAGATTGTTATAATAGTAATATAGGCTTCCATTGTGTTTAGCAACTTATATGTGTTTTGTGTGGGACATGTTTTTTAGGAGATATAAAACAATGTATAGGTAAGAAATAGGACTATGAAGTATGAACTGAAGTAGATTAGGAACATGCAAGCTAATAAGTTTGGTCAGTCCTCTGAACAAACAATTTTGAGGCTCTAGTGCAGGGCCATGGATGCAGGGTACTAGTAACAACTTAAGTTGTGGGTAACTTAACCTGACTTGCTAATGTAAATGGGCATAAAAATGTCTTTTTTTTAAATAATAATAATAATAATTGTTTTTTGAGTGAGTCTATGGTACTATGCATATCACGATTTAGTCTGTAATACGGATTCATATTTTCATTTTCAAAATTTTAATGTCAATGAGAACCGTTCAAAATATTTTTCATATGAATATGTACTTGCAAACCAAATTTTATATTTTTTAGAATTTTTTTACTATTTTTTAAGATAGGTAGAAAATCACTGTTTTGATCAAGTGATTTTCTACCTATCTTATAAAATAGTAAAAAAAAACTAAAAAAAATATAAAATTCGGTCTGAAAGTAGATATTCATAAGGGCAACAAGTTGAGCGGTTCGGATCGACCATTAAGATTTTGAATACAGAAATATGGAACTGTATTATGAATCAACCCGTGATATGCATAGTTCCATAGACTCACTCTTGTTTTTTTCATCATGCATGTAAAACTGAAAAAACTAAACTATTGTCCTTTTACATTATTATAAATTTCATACTAATCATCTTAATTATGTTAAAATGAAAAACAAATTATCTTCTTTAAGTGATTTTTATAACTTCTCTATTTTGCATGTAGAATCATCAAGGACCAATGATGAAGTGCTGAATGACAATGGTTCCAAACTTGATTTGCCCATTGGAAATGAACCAACTATTGTGATACCCAATCCCACAGCTCAAAGACCATCTGGTAGTACAAGTGAATCAACTGCAACACCAACTGGGGCAAGCACCAATTTCATGGAGGTCTCTGGCAGCTCAAGTGAAGGTCCTACTATTGTTGAATATGCCGCCCCACATGACTCAACAGTTGAACATTCTGATGTTGTCCGACATCGAGCACCAACCAGAACACCCCTTGCTTTGCAGGTACCCTTGAAATAAATGATTTTAGATAAGGATTCAATTAGATCTTATTGCAAATATATAACAAAGCGAATGCATTTCATTACTGTACGTATGTGTAACAGCGCCAGCGGACAGCCAATATGAGGCTGGTTGAGCTAGTAAACTACTTGCACCTTCCAATGGCTGAAGCTGCAAGGCAACTGGGGGTTTGTTCTACTGCATTGAAGCATGTTTGCCGAAGAAATGGACTTTCACGTTGGCCCAGCCGCCAAGTAATCTCTCCTACTTATTTAATTTACATATTGCATGTGTATATATATTTTTTATCTCCTTATGATCGACTTTCTGTCCTCCATAAAATTACATCATGACTCAATTTTGACATATATATGTACATTGGTTTTACAGATTCAGGCTATTGATAGGCAGATTGCTAAGTTAGAACGTGACATGGCCCGTGGAAGTAGGCGGCATGGATTCTTTGGCATCAGCGAGGCAATTCAATCACTTCAGGTAAAGAAAGCAGCAATTTATGAGAAGATGCTTAATGATCGTTGAGGACATTATATATTATGGTGCCAAACCTATTTAAAACTGATTATATCTTCAGTATATAAAGACATCACAATCGTGCCAAATCTAATTTAAGACTGATTATATAAAGACATTATTATCGTGCCAAAGACTGATTATATCTTGAGTATATAAAGACATTATTATATTGCCAAATCTTTTATTTGAGGAAATATCTTGCCAAATCTATTTAAGACTGATTATATATATCTTGAGTATATAAAGCATGTGAAGAACTGTTTAATATGTAGACATACTTGAATATACTTATGAATTAACTGTTTTATTTGATTATGTAGGGAAATATGTATATATATTTTTTCAGAACAAGATAAGCATTCTTGATTGAGCCCATGAATAAATGCTATTTTCTTGTGTCGAGAAAAAATAGTTGTTCCCGACCATTGAAAAATATGATGACTCACAATGCTTACAATGTACTAAATTGGTTAGGATCAATACTTAAAAAAAAGGGTCGTACATTGGCACAGGGTCAATGCACAAAGGTGAATTCTATGCGGTCTATTTATACGAAAATCACCATGTGACATGTATGTGGTCTTCTTATGTGATATGCAGTTTATAATCTGCAATATTATAAAATACTCGGTATGTAGTTTACATATGTATATATATCCATACATAATTCTACATATTCGACCATATATAACAAATAGATGTCCGTAGCTTTTGTCTATAAACGGAATAGAGCATTTTTAATATATTAATTAGTGGAATTTTTCACAATATTATTCACAATTTTTAGAAAGCCACTGATAGTTGAAGTCTAAATTTCACCTTAGAGTAATATTTCATTGTTACCATATATATTATTTAGTAAATATTACCATAGCTTCATGCTTCTTTTGTTATAATATATAAACATTTTCCTCCTAGCTCGATCTGTTGAAAATGTTTTAGAAGATTAATAAGTGCAATCTTATACAACTCCGATGAATATACTGTATTCATATTTTACTGTATATTTTCATGAAGTAATGCTTCTTCAACATAAAAATGCAAGTTCAGTATAATACGATGTTCTTGTTAAATGAAAAATAGTCGTAGTAAGCTGCAAAAGGTTTGAGCTTGTAAAGGATGGGTAAGGGCAATTTTTAATTTGATTCAAATTTAGTTAAACATTTTGTTTTGTTATTATATGTTATGGCAATCTTAAGGTAAAAACAAAAAAAAAAACTTAATTTGTCTCGCCCTTGTACATCATTTGGAAAATTATGAATATATATTTCCAGGGATTTTAATAACATTGGCACACAAACACACAACATACAAGCAATTAATGAATACCAAACCAATGTATAATAAAGTTTATGAAATAACCATGCATGGTCTTATTTTTTCCCCCTTTCGTGAGATTATTTGTTTGCAGTCCGAGTTGTTTATGTCCAAATAATTATATAATGCATTTTGATGAAGATGACGATGTATATTTTTTTACAGGTCATGAGATGGCTAATCAACGTAATCATAATTTGGCCTTGAGTAGAATAAATGAATAATATATAGTAATGTGATTCAGAAGGAAAAAAAAAATGAAACAGCATTTGTGAATTGATTTGCTGATCAGAAACTCAAGAATTTACCCCAAATACGCTACCAACCATGCCATTAGAACCATAAACATTAATTAGGGTTAAGAGTAAGAGCTAGAGAACTAAGAAGAACAGGCCAGAAAAGAAACGAAATTAAAGGAATATATAGATTGGAGAACTTAGAACTTTAGAAGAGATCTGATCTGAGCTTTCCTTGATCATTGTATTTCTTATAGTCTTGCAGATTGTTTAACTTGTTTCCCCCACCGCGCGCACTTCGCTTCTGATTACAGGAAATTTTTGAAAGAGACGTTTGATGAGTTGCAATGTTTATTCTGAGCATTTAAATATAAATATGAGCAGACTGACAATTGGTGTACGTACGTGCGTGCACACATGCATGAGATAAACGAGAGCATATGCTAACCGATTGCGACTCCATTCGCCCCATTACCCATATCATATTGGTAAATCAAACAGCCTTTACGGATATAGTTGCGGCCGAAAAATCTTATGGCCGGCTAAATGAGGAATACATGCCACATTATCCTTTCAAAAGAAAACAACACACGTACTGTCTTGCCCAAGTTTGATTTTATCAAGAGTACTTAATTTTATTCTGTGCATGCATTGGGGTTTCTTCATTTATGTCAGATAGGTCATATATAGGTGTCCACACTGTTTTTAATTAAATTTATCATTTTTAGGCCATGGCCTCTTTAAAATCTTTTGCTAGTAAACTTATATTCAAGTTTCCTGCACTACAACAGAAATAGGCATCAGCTACCAAAATATTTGGTCGCTGATAAGTATGTCGCCGGTCTCTGATGCTCTATTTGGTCGCTGATGCCAAATTCTGGTCGCTGATGCCCGGTCGCTGATAATATGGTCGCTGATGCCTGCCTGATGACGTCACCGGTCGCTGAATGACGTCATCCCGGTCTCTGATACATCATCAGCGACCATTTTATTTTGGTCACTGATATTTTTTGGTGACGTCATATTAAGACATCAGCGACCAAATATTTTGGTCGCTGATACTCAAAACCGGTCGCTGATAGTACTTTTTCGCTGATATTTGTATTTTTTACTAATACTCAAATATTAGATCTATTTACAAAGTATTTTAACAAATTTAAATACAAAATTGAAAAACTGTATACAAAGTTTTTTAAATATAAACATCACACATTGAATTTATTTACAACAAACTTATTTAGATACAAAGTCTTTTAACAAATTTCAACAAACCAAACATCGGTACTATACTTTGCAATTAATAATGCACAAAAAAGCAATCCAAGCCACTGAAATAATGAGATATGTCAATTCATAACTTATGCAACCACACAGCAACCTGCTTCAATCATCTTCTGGTTTCAAATCCTGCATTTTGTCTCAAAATAACGGCATTTGACGAATTAGACAATGATACTTGAATAATAGTATACTTTTAAAGAACCTACATATCTAACAACACAACCTTATAAATACAATGTTAGAGAGAATAAGCCCAATATATACTTTACCAGTTCAAGAATAAATACAATTTTCTCGGCAAGTGCAGCAGAAATAAATACAATTTTCTAATTGGTGAGTGTTTTATTGTATATTTTGATCCGACCAGTATAAATTTATCAAACCTGATAGTAAGAAATGAGGGAGCTAGCAAATCCCTTGTCCAGGATGATATATATAAAGGAACAAATTATGGGGTTAATATTTGCATATCATGCCAGTGTCCAGCCAGGAGCAACCAGATGTGACACAGATTCCCAATACATCATCCTGAAATAAAAAATATAGTTCGTTTACATGAAAGAATTGCAGTACCTGATTCTGGTACAGGGTCAGGTCCATGGGGGTGGATTTGCAAAATTACCAGGTCATGGTTCCAACAAAATAATCAATGAAATCAAAGAATTCAAAGAGTAACAAAGAAGGTATTGTGTCGTCTCATTTAGTAATACTACAGCGGCACAAATTAAAATTTCTAGCTAAAAGTTAGTAAGGATGTGGGTTTGTGTAGCTGAGGCCAATAGAAGCATGTTTTTTTTAGAGTTGTTGTAGCTGTCAGAAAACAAGTTTCAGTAATGAACTGGGCTTTATACCTTTTTTGGAAAAACAAAATCAAGCAATCCTGAACCTATTGAAAACTTTGATTTAACCTCAATTTAACCTAATCAATCCATATAATCAGAGAAACAGGAGAAAACACATATATGCAAATTTCAAAAGTACTGTCAGTAATTAGAAAACAGATATATGCAATTTTATTACTCTTGGCTTAAAATTTGTTCTGAGATATATCATTCAGTGATACTCTTCACAATTTAACCTCAATTTCACCTAATTAAATGGCAAAGAAAAGAAACATAGCATACACAATTAGACAATCATCCAAACAACACCCAATTATTATTTAAAACAACAATTAAAGACGGCCAACCAAACTGGAAACATCAAGCTCCAATATATATAGACATCTAGAATGGTTTACCATTTATTCCTCGACAGTCCCTTTCTATTTTATCCCTTGTTTTTCCTTTTTTTTCAATTTTTCATCCCCACCACAGCACAACAGCCCCACAGCAGCACAACAGAAAAAGGGAAATAATCAATTACCACCAGCGGAGATCAGCGGAGGTTAGAGGAGCAAGGCCGGGGCGGAGGTCAGCGGCCTAAGACTCGCACCAAGCTGCAGCGCACAGAGCGGAGGTCAGAGGAGCAAGGCCGGGGCGGAGGTCAGAGCTCCAGCTAGCGGGGCGGAGGTCAGCGGCCTGAGACTCGCACCAAGCTTCAGCACGCGGAGACAGGGAGACAGCGGCAATTAGCGAGTTGGTTCTGCTGCGAGCACGATAGGGAGACAAGGCGAGACCGTCGTTCTGCTGCGCGAGTTGTGGCGGAGACGGAAGACAGGGGCCACGACGAACAAGGCAGAAACCGTCGAGTTGGGCGGAGAACGGCGAAAATTTTCGCGCTAACAAGGGTTTTGGGTTTTGGGGGGGAAATTTTGGGCGTCTTTCTGGTCTCCGGCGCGCGAACAAGGGTTTTGGATTTTGGGGCGAAAAGTTTCGCAGAAAAAATTCTGCGCCTCAAAAAAAAAAAACAAAAAAAAACTTTCAGCGACCGGCGCTTTCGCCGGTCGCAGATATGGTCGCTGAAGTCATGGTCGCCGCTGATTTTAGTTTTTTTTTGCTTTTTGGAAAAAATTAACTATCTGCGACCGGCGTCAGCACCGGTAGCTGATACCGGTCGCAGTAAAACTGTTTTGCTGTAGTGCTGCTTTCTGCACAAAAGGAGCTGTTCTTTTGCTAGGTAAGCAGCTGTTCGTGCCACTTTTCATCCTTGTGGCAGATGTATTAATGTAAATATGACCAAAGCAACAAACACCATTTTGCCTTATCTATTATTTGTGAGCTCTCTAATGCCTTATGCCTTTCTTCACTTGATATATATGCTGTTGAAACGATTTCTTGGCTAGTACAAAGAGGATATATACAGATCCTCGGATTTGTTGTTCATCTTCTTCTAACAAGTCTTATGTCATTTTCGTTTTCTTTTTCTTATCTCGTAGGCTTAAATTTATTTATTTGAAAGATAGTGGCTTTAATGCCTACTAATAATTTGACCGATAAAAAAGCGTATTTACAACGAGTCAAGTGACTTAATCCTAGATCTATTTTTTTATTCTCATGAAATTCTCTAAATTACTTAAAATTACTTTAATTAATCCTTAATCACCCTCTAAATTCCTAAATCTACTCACTCATTTAAAAAAAATTCCTAAATCTACTCTTTTAATCCTACTTATATATACTCATAATCACTCTAATATCTTAATCTTCATCTCGCTACACGACCGAATCTGCTTTTTCGACCGTCGTCGCGCTCCAATTACCGGATCTACTTACTGTTGCGCTCAAATTGAGATAAAAATCTACGCTCCGAGCTCCGATGATACCGCGCTCTTAGCATCTGTCGGTTCCGCTCGGCTAACTGAAGGATAAAGCATGGTTTTGAAAATCGGCCAATTCCTAGTCAACTCGGTATCAACTGAGTCCGGTCCGATTTTTCCCCGAGTTTCTCGCCTGTGCGATTTTTTCTGCAAAACTAGGATAAATTCTAGCCGAGTCAGGACGAGTTCTGGCCGAGTCAGGCATTTTTTTAATTAAAAAAATTGTAACAGTTTTTATATATTGCACGTTTAGGCACGGGTTAGGCACAGCTTAGATAATGCAAGAATGATTTCTTAAACACTGCTTTGATGAAAAAACAGCATATTTGTAGACCAAAATAAATTAGTGCATTGATATTGTTAAACTAAATGCACCGCTTAAACTCCTATTTAAAATTAATTGCAAGTTAAAATGTAAATAGATGAGTTTAGAGAAAATTGACACACGGGATGTTAACGGAGTTCGGCTAAACAAAGGCCTACGTCTCCGGGGCATCGTAACCACTTCGTAGTTCGCCTTTCTATTACCCAACTTAGAAAGGATTACAACTTGTGAACCGGTGAGCCCTTACAACCAACAGGAAGTCACACGGCCAACTATAAAGAAGAACGAAGTCTTCGAGAGAATGTTTGCAAGAAAAATACTCAAAAGCTCACTCTAACTTAATATAACTCAAGATTAGTGAAGTGGATTTGAGGTTGTTTGATAGGTTTGAAGTTTGAAAGCTCTCACAACAATGATAGAACTTAAGCTCACAGAAAAACAGATTTTGAAAGTTAGGGTCGGCTAAAAATTACTTTGGAAAGGAGCCCAAAGTTCTATTTATAGAGACAGCTCCAGAAAGAGCATTCTGGCCTCAAACGTTATAACGTTTTCATCGATTTTGAATTAGGTCATTATTTTCTGTGAACTTTACTTCTAAAATATTATAATGTTTTCATCGATTTTAAATTTATGTGAGCTTTACTTCTAAAATGTTATAACGTTTTGTCAAACGTTACATAACGTTATTCTCTGGAAATCAACCGATCAAAACAGCCATTTTGAAATGCCAAAAAGAATTAAAATGTTATAACGTTTTGCAAAACGTTGGTAACGTTTTCATCGACTTTGGCGTTTTGAGCAGTTAATTCCTCAGTATTTTCATAGGTATAAAACGTTATAATGTTTTGACAAAAGTTACAAACATTATGTACTTGTGAAACAACATCAAAAACTACTTTACCAACTTTATAATTTTACAATTTAATTTCTTAATAAATATCTTGATGTTTTATTTGGTTCAACATATGCATATTGCAATTCCAAGTATCTTGAACATGCATGATTTCTAAAATAGAGAAAGTCATAAAATTCAATTAATTGTATGTTTTGCAAATTAGTCAAATAGACTAAAAAAGAGAATTGCTTGAAACAACAGCTATATGTTAGACAACATATTTGTAGACCAAAGAAAAGTGAGACAACATATTTGGCTTTATGTTAGAACAGTAAATAATGCATGTGACTAACGTATATTAGTGCATTGCTATTGTTTTTTTTTCTTTTCTTTTTTTGATTTGACTAAAGTAAAAGTTACTTTTATATTATATAAATTGGAGATCAAACTTCATAAGTTCATGGAACACAAATTTGTAGACCAAACAGCAAACTACCTCTAAACAGCAGGAAGCTAAGATGATCCAGCCAGCTCGACATAACTTCTGACAATAAAAAGTGCATTTAATTTTTAATACTTGTATTACATTATGTAATTAGTGAATTATTTGAGTGTAATATTTTGTCTTAACATAGTTTTATTACAAATTATTTTATTACCAATTATTTCCTATGTTTTGGGCTTTTTGGTTACAAAACAGGCTTTCTGCTAAAAAAATCTGAGTTTCCGAGTTAACTCGGCCGATTCATCCGATTCTGATTCCACGGTCAAGAACCCGATTCTGCGTCCAATTCGAGTTTCAGAACCATGGGATAAAGGTACATGTGAATCTTACATCAAAGTAGAAAAGAAATAATTCTAACATAGGAAGGCGTGCATCGTAGTCTTCAATTTGTTTATGCCTCTGAGACAGTGGGTTGTTATCCCTTCTGGGAACGGATTAAGATCTGCTGAAATCCAAAATTTATGAACAGTAATTCTAAAATCTGAGATCCAGCTGTTCAATTTTTTGTGTGCACGCATCTCAAAATAGCTGATTTTTCTGTGCACGCATCTCAAAACAATTCAATAGCTGGATCTCGAATTCCAGGAATTTCAAAATTACTGTTCATGACCATAGATTTCAGCAGATTTGGATCCTCTGGGAACTCGGTCACCAATATCTTTTCTGATAAATTTCTCAGTTTGCTTCTCAGAATCTCTAGTTAGGTAAACTATTTTTTTTTATTTGAAACCCGCATGTATTGCATATACTAACTTACATCATTCCAAATAAAATTACAAATTAAACCTACTAGAAATTGATATAGCGGCAAACTAAAATAAAATAAAAACTCCATTAACTCTGCTTCCCAATCTCTTTAATTTCATTCACCCGAACAAAGAAAAAATTACAAAAGATGAGGGGTCGGTCTGTAAATTTCCTCTCTCCTTACATCCCCTTTCCCATTTACCAGCACACCTCCCAAAAACCTTATGATGGAGATCTTAAATGATGCCGACTGAAATCCTTTTTATTGCCTCATTTCAGAATACCCCATTGCCAACTTTCTGTATCTTCTAGTCTGGTACCAACTAGAAATACACTTTGTTAAGTGTTTGCTCAATCTCTAAGTGTGAGACACTACATTGTAGTAGGGTACCAGTTGCATTTTTCTCTGTTCTTCTAGCCCAGTTCGCCAATTGGTGTGGAGTGCTTACTGCCTTTCTTGTTACATATCGTATGGTAATCTTGTGCCAGTTCCTACTGTATTCCTGCATACACTTTATGACGTTTCTGCAGCTCTCCAGGACAGTAACTCCTCCATCCTTTTTTCCAATACGGCCGGTACCAGTATCTTGCTGTCAGAGAAAATAATAAAGTTTCCATCATTTCCCCTTCTAGCACATACTATATTGCTTGAAAATTGAAAAGGATCCCCAGCTTCTATCTTACCATACTGCATATAAACTAAGTCTCCTCTCCTGTTATAGATGGCCATACAAGTACCATCCCCATGCGTGGTATCCCATGATGTGTCCACCAAAATGACCCTTGCCCTGTCTAGTACTAGTATTGGCTGTGGTTGTTGCCTTCCATTTGGTCTTGGCTGCTGCATTCTGCTTACATGTATTGCACTAGCTCTTGTGAGTATTACCTGTTGGCACACAGGCGGACCCAAGTGAGTTCAAAGAGAGGCAGTTGACTACCCCTAGATTTTGAAATTTTGTAGAATATATATACAGGTCCACAAAATTTGCATACCCTTGAAAATAATTTTGACCATCTCTGAAAAGACCAAAGTCCTAATTTACTTAGTGTTTGCTTCATGATTATATGTACAAATTAAGTTAATCTCTTTTTTATTTAAATTTGTCAATTAGAGTATTAATTATGATTAGCTAATGAGTTCGAACCTGATTAGTCATTTAAACCTAATTCACTATTTTTTAACTCTTATTGAAAATTCTGATTTCGCCCCTGTGTTAATACCACAATATTTGGATGGTGCGCAATTGTTTCTTTTTTATTGGAATGCAAACTCTTAAAGATGTTATTATTTGGTCAATTAAATGGGATATCAGAAATGGACGAGGAGCATTTTGGTACTGACACAATTTACAAAGTCTAAAGTCCTCTTTTGGAGATCCGACTACACGCAAGTAGGATTCTACTTTTTCAAATTAAACTGTTGAATTTTTTTATGCACGAATCTCAATACAGATTAATAGTTTGATTTAATAAAGCAGAATCATGCTTATCTATTTGGCAAGTAGCGGAGTCGTATCCCTCTTTTGGCACTGATATTGCACCAACATGTCTTGCTACAAATTTACAAAAGGCCTCTTCTATAAAACTAACTTCATCGTCTGGAAATGGAAGCCGGTAGTGTTTATGCCGTCATTTTTTTTCATAACCAAAAAAATAAATAAAATAATATTAATAACCAGAACCCAAAAAAATTTTCTACCATGTCCAACCCGCCCCCCCAGGGAGCGGTTTACCCAATTTTTCTATATTAAGCCGTTTTCTCTCTCCTGTCTCACCATAATTCGCCCAATACAATTCGTTTAATCCATTATGCTCTCAAACAGTGCTCCGAGGCAATTTTGAGGTGATTTTGAGGCGATTTTGATCAACAATGACCGAGGTATATTTTTTTAAAATTTAATTTTTTTTAAATGTTAGAAATTTCAGAAATAAACAAAAAACTTATATTGAACGACGAATTTTATATGTTGTTTCAGCAATAAACCAAAAATGTTAATTGCATTGTACTAGGGTGGAAAAATCACGAAAGGGGAGTTCGGATGCCAATACTCGAAAGATGCGAGTTACGGCTTCCAAGTGAATGTCAATACTTCAATTTATGAAATAAAGAAAGCAATCTTGCAAAAAACCAGTTGGGACCATGCTCGATTTACTGTAGAAATCGGTACCCGAATTAACAACCAACCGACAGGTGACAAACCTTATTATGTAAAATATCCTATAGCAGACCAGGATATATGGACAGCTGTGTATGGTTTTTTTGATTCCACTTCAATCCCGATAATAGACATATTTTGCAAAAAAGTTTCGATTGAACCAGTTGGTTGATAGGCATAAAATATACACACATTTACACATGTTCGATCTAGATTTTATCCTGAAAATACTCTAAATATCTTGTATTTTAATATATAAATGTCTTAGATTACACTTGGAATCAAGTTACTGCGTATGCTTGCTTTAAATTGCAGAAAATGGCGAAAAAGGGCCAAAATGTAGCCTTCCAGAGCCCAGTGCGAACGCACGGATTCCGATACGGCCAAAATAAGTATGCGGATGGATTTTCTGGGCATGTGCCAATTTTTTTAAGGTATAATAAGGTTTTCATCAAAATCTATGCCAGTGTGGACGCACGGATATCGATGCGGACCGCATTCTGGCCGCATAGGAAAAGTCCGAGCGCAGTGCGGACGCAGTGAGAGCCCGTGCGGACGCACTCAGTTCGGCCAAAATTTCAGCTTCCGACACAGTTTCGTATTTTGGGCATATCTTTCTCATACAAACTCCGTTTTGAGCATATGACCACTTTTCGGAAAGCTAACGAGAAGATCTACAACTTTCATGAAGGAAGCAAATGCAAATTCGGAATTTAAAATGTAGTGCGGACGCATTAGATCCAGTGCGGACGCATTAGATCTAGTGCGGACGCACTGGACCCGCAGATAACCAGAATTTCCTATTTTCGACACGGATTCTATTTTTGGCACATCATGGACACGTTTTTACAGCTAAGATTGGGCATGACTCCTGGGAAAGCAACTCAAGAATAGCACCCACTAACTCCACTAATCCTACATTCAAGCCTCCAAATTAGGCATGATCTCTTGCTATAAAATGAAGGATCTCAATCCCTCCATGATCGATCTCTCAATCAATCCAATCTCTCTCGACACCTTTAGTTTATGCCCATTTTCCTGAGCTTTGGAGATCAACCCACAGAATTTCCTAGAGTTCCCGAAGCTTTCAAAGGAAGGAGAAGAAGAAGATATAAGCAAGATTACGGCAAGTTTGAGGTTTATCAAGGGTGTAATCATTTCTTTATTCCATTTCTTCTTATTTTGCCAAACTTTATAATGGATCTCTCCAAGAGGGAGTAGATCTCTCTCTAGAGGCTTAGGTCAATGCATGAACTTGTTTAATTTTATCTTATTCGGTTATTTGTTTTTATTATGATTGTTTATTGATTTGATTGTTAATTTCTGTGATTTATCATTTGTGTTAATTACATAATTAGTACTTGAATTGTAGTTATCCCGTTTTGGATCTGAAAGAACCAAAATTGACTAGGATCAATAGGATAGTACCAAATTATGAATGCAAATATCTTAGGTTTGGATTAGGATTCAACAAATTTATAATCTAAGCCGGAACTATAGAAATTAAAGTTAGGAACTTGATGAAGGACTTAACGGTGAAGTCAAACCCTAATTAGGACATCTCAAATCAAATCGGATATTGGTATGATGAACTTAATTGTGAAGTACTAATATTTGAGGAGAGGAAAGACTAACAAGAGCTTCATAATCTAGATAGCTAGGGCGAGGGACTTAATGGTGAAGTCCGAATTGTCTAGACACGTTATTAACTCACGAAAGTGACCCTTTTTAACATATTAGGTTAGAAACCTCGTCAATCATACATGAATTCAAACAAATACCGATTAGATAGAATTAGCAAGGGATTGTAGACCAAATGCCCCTAGATCTCCTTAACTTGAAAGCAAACCATCTTTCTTTCGTTTATTTACTTTAATTATTTAAAACTCCTCTCTTCCGGGTATTGAACCCAAAATTTAGGAATTGTTAGAACAAACCCCCCATTTACTCTATTGCAATTTACTTTATGTTTCTTTTTCTGAAATTATTTGTGAAAGTTTAAACGAAGTTTTAACTTACTCTCTGTGGATCGATACCCTAAGTACTACATTGATCGGTTGTGCGCTTGCAATCAACCTTTTAATTGAGTATCAAGGTTTATAAATTTAAAAGTAAAACGAGTATCATATTATAGCAAATATCCTATACCCAAAATACTCAACATTGGTGCCGGGGCTGGACCTTCTACCCAGAACAACTTGGACACTGGGGCTGGACCTTCTACCCAGAACAACTTGGACACCGAGCCTGGACCTTATGATCCGTTCGAGCCGTCAGGCGGGCAAGAGACGTCCGAATGATCCGTTCGAGCCGTCAGCATATGAGAAGATATTTCAAGCATGTGATGGAGGTTGGAGATGGGGAATTATGACCACTAATGGGTCAGAGTCATTAAACAATGTCTTCAAACAGAGCCGTATGTTACCCGTGGTCTCACTGGTGGAGGACACATTCTACAAGTTAAATGCTTGGTTTATTGAGAGGCATGCTAAAGCCACTGCATTAGCGAGTAGGGACCAAGCATTCTCAGATAGAGTTGAAGAGAAATTAAGAAAACACAGAAACAAAGGTTCTGTCATGCGCGTTGTACCGTATGGTACCACAGGTACGGAATATGAAGTGCAGGTTCAAAGTGAGATTATTCCATCGGTTATGAGTCAAAATGGCATTATAGAAACTCATCAACGCGCATGCAAGTACAAAGTCATTTTAGGCGAGAACAATCAAGTAACGTGCGAGTGCCAAAGCCCCCAGTTAGTTCGCATACCGTGTTGTCATGTTATGGCGGTTTGCCGAGAACGAAACTTTTCTGAGGACGTATTTGTTGATAACTATTACCGTACCGATTTCCTTCTGCATACCTGGACACCATCATTTCACAGCTACCCCAACCAGTACCAGTGGCCATACTGCCTTGGGCCTACGGTGGTTCCCGATAAGAAATGGATCAGGAAGGAGAGGAGGAAACACAAGCGGTGAACAATGCATATGGACAGGATGCAAGGTCTTCAAGTGGGACATGAGGCTCACCATTCTATTACTGACAGGCAGAGAGCAGGTATGTAGATGATCATACACAACTTAAAATTGATTTGAAATTAAATTTAAATATTGATACTGAATGTTCAATGAAATGCATTGCAGAGGCAATAAACGAAGCCAACGAAAGAGAGAATGCTAGGGTGGTTGCCAATGCCGGACCTTCTGGAAGAAGGCGACCCAGTCAGGAAAGCCACTCAGGGAGTAGTCAGGGCTCTACAACTGCTGGTGTCGCACCGTCATCCACTTCCAGAAACCTAAGAAGTAGACTTGGTCTGTTCAGCCGCAGGAAGAGTTAATTCAGCATATGTTGTATTTATATTTCTATCTTATATTTCAGACTTATTTGTTCAGTTACACTATGAACTTATTTAATTAACTTATGTTGTGAACCATTTTTCTTACATAAAAACTGATAATTACTACAAAACCTAATAATTACTACAAAACCTGATAATTACTACAAAACCTGATAATTACTACACACTGATTCAATTAACTTATTATACACTGATTGTCAGAGTGTTCAGTCGCAGCAGACGAAGAGACAGTTTTACCAGTATTTTTCTTTCTTTTGACATCGCCCATATGAGTCGCATCAGGCTTTTTCTTTGGACTAATCGGGTTTTGTTTTTTTGTAAAGGCTTTCCTCAAAATCATCATCGTCATTCAATGACCTATGTATTACACAGTTCTTCATAGTACAAAAACCGTTCATCGTTGACCTTTGAGATTTCCTTTTTCGACTACCGGAAGATTCACTTGATGTTTCTCTGTTCATCGTTTTCGCCTAAATAAGGCAACACCACAAACAACATATAAAATAATAATACAAAAGGAATTCTTCGTTCAATATTAGTTTTTTGTTTATTTCTCAAATTTCTCACATTTAGAAAAAATGCTAACATTTTAAAAAAAACATACTTCGGTCACTGTTGATCGTAATCGGCTAAAAATCACCTCAAAATCGTCTCGGAGCACTGTTTGAGATCCGAGATCCGAGATCCTAGAGTGAGAGAGAGAGAAGGGGGCGGCTAGGGTTTCGGGTTGGGAGGGGAGGGATTTTATATAAAAATAAATAAATAAAAAAAATTAAGTAAACCGCCCCGTGGAGGGGCGGGTGGGGGGAGGTTGGGGGGGCGGTTTGGACATGGTTGAAATTTTTTTGAGGTTCTGGTTATTAATATTATTTTTTTTTTTTTTTTGTTATGGAAAAAAATGACGGGTGTTTATGCTGCCAAATCCGTCTACAAATCACTACTCAAGGTCAAGGATAGCACTAGTGGCCCTTTCGGCTAGCCACGGGCCCATGGATACTGACTGTCACAATTTTCATTGTTTCTTTTATTAGACTTCAGAAACGTACAGAACGTCATAGCTGTTCATATTTTGTTTTATCGATCGTTATTTATATTATGCGCTGCAATTGCTGCTCTGGAACGATGATGCACTTGTTCTTCCACAGCTCTTGTTGTTCACCTTAGTTTAGGGGCCCGACAGTCTCCAACTTGCATTGCACACTAGTCATTTTGGGAGAGCAGAGAGCTCACTCCAAACAATTTCCTGTTATTTGCGTTGTTACTGACTAGTTTGTATCCTACTATTTTTTTTTAGATTAATTTTAGGTCAAACAGGTGTACCTAGGGGTGTAAACGGAGCGGATTCGGAGCGGATAATGCTAATACCATATCCATATCCATATTTCAATGAGCGGATACGAATACGGATACGGATAGTAAACGGATATCAAAATGTAAAACCAAATCCACATTAAACGGATATGGATACGGAGCGGATAATTTACGGATACGGATACGAATAATAGTCGGATAATTGAATTATATGAACTTTAGGATACAAAAATCAAAAGATATAGATTTTTGTTGTTATACATTTCAATCTAGTTTATATTATTTAAGCAATTATATTATTTTTCATTTAATGCAAAGTTTGCACTACAAACGCCAAACAGGCAAACAATAAAAGCTAGTTTAAACCTAATAAAGAAAGGCCCATTTTAAGATTGATGCTTTGGGCCTGGAATAACCTAGTCCATTAACGATTCATACATGTACACGCGTCATGCGTGACCGGTTCACTTTAGAATTGAGAATCGCGCACATTTAGTCCCACATTTCTTTGCTATATTTTCCGAATCCCCAGAGCTCCTATAAAATACTAAGCGCAGCTCCATAGCAACTCAAACCTACTTGAGCCTTTTGCTGGAGCGGGTTTGATTCCGGATATATCCGGATATCCGAACCGTTTGTGCAGGAGCGAAATTATCCGTATCCGTTTCCGGATCTTTTGTTCATAATGAATAATTATCCGTATCCGAATCCGGATATTATCCGAATCCGTTTATCCGAATTCGGATTTTGGTCGGATACGGAGCGGATTCGGAACGGATAATCCGGCTCCGTTTTCAGCCCTAGGTGTACCTGGTTTCAAGTCTTGAATTATTTTTATTTATTGTGTTGCAACGCACAGGTTGCTCAAAAAGAAAACAAAGATGTGAGAAATTGGGGGTGTGAGAAGAATGACCTTCTGTTTTATGAGCAGAACTAGAGAATTTAAATAAGATAGGACTAATTTATAAAATGTATAACATGTGAAAAAAGACAAAAAAAAAAATATAGTTAGTGGAATTGAATCCATAGCCTTACAAACAATAAATAGAACTTTTAGCACTAAACTACAACTACACATTTGTCATTTTATGAGGGGATAGACTCTATATAAAAACTTAAAATAACAAAAATTTAATTAAATTGTAACATACATAATAAAAAAATTAATGACTTAGCACTCCTGACATACATGTAGATGCTCCCCCGTTCTGTTTGCAATTTCAAATTTTCATCTTGACCCCGGCAGAAAGATATACCCTGCTGCTACGCAAATTGAACCCAACACCGAACCCGAATTATGCGATGAAATAAAACTAAGCCGGAAAAATTATTCAGACAATGTTTGAAGCAGCGCTTTCTAACAGAGGAAGAGGATATATATTTAGATCTCTTTTAACTGTATGTTAGTTCGACTCAATTTACACTAACGGCCCACGGGATGGGATACGTTGACTTGTTCTCTGGCACCATTTACGTACACAGTAATATAAAACTCAAATATTGAGAAATTAAGAATTAATTAGATGCTCTCGGGAATTAGTATTCGATCATATTATTATTTCACTAGGTAAGCCCCAATCTCCCAATAAACTTCACCTTTGTATTTGTACAAATATAACCATTATTTGCCTCCCCCAAATTAGTCACTCCAGAGTCCACCCCATTAGAGTTTCAAATTTATCTTTTCTGACCATTTGAAAACCTCTGAAAAGACCTGATTGCCACCTATCTCCTCCCCAGTGGCTCCTGCTGCAACTCTGATAACATCCTCAATTAGAGCGAAATTTCCCATTATATCCACATGGGCCCCACTCTGCGAGCCCCTCCCCTCAAAGAAGTTACTTGGAGGTGAATGGCTATATTCTCGTACAAAGGTTTTGATACCAGCTGGGTTAAACCTGGTTTTACCCCGCCATCCTCTGGCACACATGAACCCGGCGCTCAGGACTGGTACAGTCTCATCTCCATCTGACAAATAGACCCCACCTTTTAGGCAAGGGTTGTCGGGTCCTCCTTCTGCTGATGTATTGATCTGGAAAGGTATGGAACACTCAGCTGATGAAGCCATCTTGTACACATATGCTCGTTCCGTTGGCACACCAACTCCATACATGGAGAATATTTCCATCTCAGGTGCATCAGGTAACCTAATAAAATATATTGCGATGAAATTAGCAAAGAAGAAATGTATTTTCTGCAAAAACACTCCCATTTTCATTTACTATAATTGCAAATGATAGCCAACATTTCCATCTCTAACAAAGCCGACTACGCATTTGCAATATGTATCCCAAATAATACCAGACAATTTACATTTGCGTGACAGAATGTGAGACCTTTAGAAAAAGACAACTCTGTGCATGTCACAATTGAGCCTTGATGCTTACTAAGCTCGAAACTGATATTGACTTTTAACTTTCTCAAGTTTCACTTTTGCAAATTAATGTGACGAACAGCATTTGTAAATTGAAATATGTAAATGTCGAGTGTGAAATCAAAGTTGCAAAAGAACCCATCAGAAAACACGCCCTCACATGTAGTCATGAATCAAGCAATAATGCTTCCCTAGAGGGTTTCATACACAGATAAGACAAGAAAAGAACACAGCACTACAAGTGTATATATATAGGCACACTCACTTGGTCTCCAAGGGGTTGGACCAATACTTGTAGTGGCTGTACTTTGGGTCTTCCAGGTCATCAGCAATCCCATATGAGAAGTGGTCACTCCCACGACGCATCATTTTAGGAGCTATAAACTGGAGGAGGTCGAGAACTGAGCCGGCTGTGTACACCTTATAATCAGCCACAGCTTTCCTCCCAACTGACCCCAGCTCATGGTATTCTGTCCACACATCCTGGCACGACGCATTTGAATCCGCCATTGCATTTCCTTTCTTGGTATCCTGGAATTTGTTTTTGTAATGAGGCTGTTACTAGTTTTCTATTAGTATGGTTTGGATTTTTTATGATATTGAGATGCAATATTTTAGGTATTCATCACGGTTGGACAATTGAGAGGCAAACTTGAAAGTCAAATGAATAATCTACACTTTTGAAAGAATCGAAGTTTACGATAGACGAAGAACTTTGTTGGACAATTGAGAGGCAAATGTAACAGTCCCTGTCATTTGAAAGGGACGCCAGAAATTTTGCATTATCGTTTTGCTTTGCCATATTAGTGCTTGGATGCAGAGGTGATTTTTAATTAAAAATAAATTAAGGCCTTAGTGCACAGCACAAGGGAAGATTATGGCAAAGTTGTGTTAGATTAAGGCTTAATTGGACGTCTATAGGGAATCAGTACCAGCATACCTTACAGAAAAGCTTGAACAAATATATAATATAGCAGCTAATGTTGAACTACCATGTCAAAAAAACTTTAGAAATGTAAAAGCACCACTCAGCTGTTGATAGATATAGTGATAGGTCAAAATTTACAGAACCACACTGCCACCTTTGCTCGTAAAATTAAGTTGTAGTATAGTATGATAGCCATAGCATGCACAGTGCAACTACTAAACCATTCAAAAAGTAAGAACAAACCCGAAAATCTAGTTGTTCTATGACTGATGAAGGTGCCTCTGCTACATCCTTCCCGAAAGAAACCATTCTCCCAAAATTAACCCTCGGCCTCTCTACACCTGTCTTTGTCTTGTTTCCATTTCCGTTTGGAGAACCATTGTTACCGTTCTTGTGTTGCTTTTTCTGGCCATTGCTACATTCACACCCATCTTCTGGGGCCCAGTCGAGGCCTCCCCAGATGGTGTCTCCACCTTTTGGGATCATTGACATGGTTGCATCCCACGTACGCGTCATGCGCATGACGTGCCGCAGTGTTTGTAGCCCAAGAAGATCAAAATCCAGTACATCAGGCGCAAGAGCTCTGTTAGTTAGAAAGGCACTCACCTGATATTAAAATGCAATTTATAGTAGAACTCTAACAATACTACAGACAGAAAATTCATCAATCCATTAAAATTTGAGATGGTTATTGCATTGCAACTGTTATCACATTTAAGTCCCTGAAGTCAAAGTGCATCAACAAAGTAAGGTATATTTGGCCCACTATTGCTTAAAGAAATTTGAATTTCAATTGAGTATGGTAAATTAGTTGGCACATATTGAATGCGCCAATTTAATAATGTGTCGGCAAAGATTTTGGGCAAGAAGAAATCTCCCGTGTTAGTATTAAATGGTAGGAACAGTCACCGAAACAAAATTATGTATGCTTCAATTAGGAAAAAAAAATATGAATTAACAATTCACAAAACTGTTTCTGCAGTAATAATTACGTAGCAGTGGGAGATTATTTAAAATAATTATCAATTTTAGGAGGCCCTTTTTTCTATGATTTTCTTCTACATTGAAGTATTCCCCAATATCACATAGTTGTCATTACCTAGCAACAGCAACATCTTTGGCTTCAGCAGAGAAAAGACCGGTAAAAGCTTTTGGAACCCCTAGAAAAGGTCCCCCAATATTCATCACAGCTTTAATGTGTCTAGCGCACCAGTCGGGCCCACCACCACCACCCATAGGAACTGGCGCTTCAACCCACTTCATGAAATGCAAGAAATAAAGCACACCCATGGAATGCGGGATCACCACCACTTTCTTCGCCCCATTAGTCGCAACCATTAGCTCTATGTTACTCTTTATTCTACTCAAGGATTGATCACGTACCTATCAAAATTAATTTTACAGTATATTTTCATAAACAACTTTGAGAAACTGATTTGAACAGAGTGAAGTTAATTGACTACCTCAGTGTTCTGAAAAGATATCCTCCAATCATAAGCAGCCATGTACATTGTCTTCTCTTCATACCCAATCCGTGCCAGGTTGGCAATCAGTACTGCCCAGACGAAATAGCCAGGTACGAAATAATCAGCTGCTACAAGCCCATTTACGGGCCTCACCCTTATTCCTGGAGGGTCCAGTCCCGTCTCATTGTCCAGCGACATATGCTCCACCCAGCACGACGGCCTGAAAAAAAATGTAAATCAGCCAAATTTGCCCAATTTATATTATTATTAATCTACCAGTAAAATACCACATGCTGTATTTCCCTTTTGTTAGCTTTTATTATTTTCTTAATTTTTTTTATCTTTTTTTTTTGGCTTTTTTTTCCTACTTGCCAAGTAGTGCCATTGAAACAAGTACTCGTAGTCAAAGGCCGTTTCAAAAAGCAAAACTGCTTATGAAGTCACCGTGCCCAGAACCGATTGCATGTATTATGGTGATTTAATATGAAGTAAGAAGTTGTAGTCTTCTTTTTTCCCATTAATGTTCTTAAAGTGATAAAAACAGTATATAATACAAGTAAACTGTTAAGTCTGCTTAATTATATTTGAATTTACATTTAAGTCAAACCATTACAGGAGTATTTAAAGGAATATTTAAGAATTAACATTTCCCTTAGTCCCTACTTCCTACTCTAGTGAGTAGTGAGTGAGCTAATTAATAAACTTTCTTTTTCACGCACAAGAAAGAAACTTTTTGTTCACTCTGAAAATTAAAGATGCTTCATTTAATTTGGAATTGGATCAGGTTGTAATAAATTAAACTCCCTCCCCTGCTTTTTAAGTTACTATGATGCTTCAACCTAACATTGTATTTTTCTAATTTCAGATTTTAGGGAAAAAAAAATTGCAAGTATAAGAAAACCAATTCAACACACTTGAAGCACTAATTTTCAAAAGAAAAATTTTAACTCTAAATTTCTTTCCCAAATCCCGACTTTCCTCGTAATCTCCTCCCAGCGATAGCAAACCGGCAAACTAAATTGCAATTTGCAAGGCATGCAGAACAAATTACCAAAACAAAACCCAACAAAACGACTCCAAATTAACAATCAAGATAAAGATAATTATACATACCTCTTGTAGACCTCACCAAAAGTACCGCCCCATAATCTCTTCCTAAAGAGGCCCTCTGCGCACTGGTGACCCTCCCAAAGCTCCAACCCGCCTGTCACAATACCGGGCACGAACACTACCGGGTGCTTCGCCCGCAAACCTTCCTTCTGCAACTTGACCCCTGGCGGGTCGGGCAGAGGACCCGTTATCGCCTCTGTCACGTATTGTGGGAACGAAGCAGGCATCGCATTGTACAAAAAGAGAAGAAACCACCAAGTCGAGCACACGAAGCCTATCCACCAACAACAACTATCGAGGCAAGACCACCTAGTCTTGCCACGCCGTACCGAATCCGGTACTGGTACCGGACTTGCCTTGCTACCCTTGGTCGAGTCGGCATCCGACTCGTGTACCAGTACGTGTACAGGTGCCCGGTTCTTGTCAGAGTCGGATGGCTTTCGCCGCCTGAGCAAAGACATGGTCGGAGGAGATGATCAGCCCACTGGAACCCTTAAACCCTAGTATAGGGAATTTTCTATTCAACTTCTTTGGTCATGGGATTGGAAGGGGCAGTGTGTTCATAGTTGTACAGAGTGAGGAAGCATCGAGCAGAGCTTCGCTCGGGGGAGAGAGAGAGCGAGAGAAAAGAGGAACAATCAACAAACAAATGGAACCGTGCTCAAATCGGACCGCCGTCGCGGGTCTTATAACACGTGGAGGGAATCTAGGTGCGATGAGGTTTTTGGTAACGTGGGGCCCGGAAAGGTAAGCTTGAGCAAGGCTGCAACGGGAGGGAGAGATCAGAGATGTATTGTAGCGTGTGCTCTTTGGAGCGCGAGGGATCGGCTGTTTTTTATCAAACAATGGTGAATGTGTAAAGCTGTTTTGCTTTTTCAGTTCAATTTCATTTGTTTTTGGGTTGAATTGTGTAGAAGCAACCATTTATTATTTCATTCAACATGCATGATAGAAAACTACTAGATTTCCTGTTGCTCAAATCAGTATACTTGTGGGTTATAAATATAAAGTTTAAATTGTGTTATTTTATTGAATATTAGTGACATGATGAATCGTGCCTAAAAGAAAATAAGCTTCTCGTTGAAATATTGTAACGCTTTGTTAACCAATTATACCTATGTGTGGAGCATTATTATTAATTATTTTCTAAATAAAAAAATACATAAAAACTAGATCAAAAATTAGTTTAACTCAGTTATGTTACATAGGTGAATATATGTAATAACAACATGCTATAGTAATGTTAAAAAAGAATCATCAGATTTATTTTTTAAACTAAAATATGTCATTTTGTTCATTCATGTATACAAGAATAATTGATGTCATTCAATCTCTAAATTATTTGTATTAATATTAATTTATTTAGAAAATAATATGATGACATATAAAATCTACATAGTAAACCAGTTTTACACAAGCATTTATTTTTCAATAAAATTTTAGTTTTAAATTGTTGTATGCATGATATATATATATGCATCATATTGGACACTTATTTCCTATATAGCCTAAAGACACTACATGTCACAATGGTCTATTTCACAAACACGTGTATGAAATAAAAACAAGTAAGAAATTTCACTCCTAGAAATTATCGAAACTGATCATACATATTTATAAGAAACTCCGCTCCTAGAAATTATCGGAATTGATTGTACATATTTATATTATGTAGACGGCGACAAAAGATGTTGCCAAATGTCAAATTTAAATTAAAAAGGAAATTCAAAATAAATCGTGTAACCAGAGGTTTCATTTCATTACATAAATAGATAATACTTTGAATTTCAGTCTTAAATTTTTCAATTTGAATCATTAATCTCGGACTACAATCATTTATCTTATTTTGTATATTGTCATAAATAAAATTAAATGCATTGACTTAAAACTGACTGAAGGGGAATTATTAATTATAATGTAAATTAAGATCAATAGTTTTAGTTAATTAGTAAAATTATTTATCTAGGCTGCGGATTTCAGAAAGTAATGTGATACGAGTATACGACTTATGGTTTATAAGAGCCCTTTTATGAATTTATACTAAATAAAGTATATCAAAATAATTACAGCATTTGAACGATAAGTTGAATTTAAGTATCAACGATGTGAAATCCGCAGAAGATCTCGCCGTATTTCTTTTAAATTAGTCTGGACTTTTGATTTTCCCATGATAAATTGAAACACAAGTTGGAACTTGGAAGAAGGGGAATTCACATTCTCTCTCTTACTACACAAGAAAATCTTTTACAATTATTTAATATGGACCATTCATTTTAACTTGACGCGAATCTCAGAGCCCAATAATACTGCTCCTATTTTTCCGAATCTCAAACCGTAAAGTGATGCGCATACTCTGTAATAATAGAAAGGATGCAAATACAGATCCGTGTGGCCGGGGAGTGCGTATCCTCTGAGATATCTCAATTTTTGCGTGACCGACTTGTCCAGTGCCTATTCGGGGAAATGTAGGGGGTCAGTATTATTTTTGCTTTGAGATTCGTGTAGAACATATTTGAACGATTGAGATATTCCAAAAAGTCACACAAAGTTTGAGATATCTCAGAGGATGTGAATTCGGGCGGATTTGTATCATCTCTATTACTACAGAGGATGCGCATCACTTGAGGAAAATAGAGGGCAGTATTATTGGGCTTTGAGATTCGTGCTAAGGTAAAAGAATGGTCCGGATCCACTAAAAAGCGAATCATTCTAAAGATTTTCTTTTGCAGTACCCACTGGATACGAATTCAATTCGGGCCCGGGGGTTGGGGAGGGGGGGGGGGTGTGGTTTGCACGAATTTGCATCCTGAGATATCTCAAACTTTGCGTGACTTTTTGGAATATCTCAATCGGTCAAATAAGTTCTGCGCGAATCTCAAATCTCAAATAATACTGCCCCTCTACATTTTCTCGAATAGACACCGGACACGTTGGTCACGCAAAAATTAAGATATCTCAGAGGATACGCACCCGGTTTGCACCAGAACAGAAACGGGTTTGTATCGTGCTATCGGTTACGATCTGCTTCCAAATAAAAACTACCCGATGATGATCGAACGGTCAAGGTCTCAACGATAGTTACTCGATGTAACATGCAAAATGCGGCCATCTATCTTGAATTAAATCTGAGCGTCAAAGTTTAAATCGGAGGGTTCTGTTAATATATTGCCATAATGATAAGGATTGCAGCGGATGTCAACTAGACAAGTTAGCGATGCAGCACAAACTTTTAAAAAATTACATGAATACCCCGAGTACTGTTATCTAATCAAGACAGTAGAGACGTGTCTAAAGAAAAAGAGAGACTGAACAGAACTCAACTCCTCCCTGATTGATATATTTTGTTCTTTTACTGAAATTGACAGATGGAAATAGAAAACCCTGACCACCTGTGAAACATCCGATAAAATAAAAGCTAGAGCGGGTCATCACTTGTGTTTTTTAACACCCGTTACATGAATTATTATGTTGAAACAACTAACGATTTTTTGTTGAAATAAATTAGGATTTATAAATAAAGACTGGCCCAGTCAAGCGGAATCTGGCTTGTAGGAATCCCGCAGGGAATATGAATTCGTATCCTCTGCATCAATTCAAAAGGGAATCTTTTGAGTTAATACCTCTGGACCATTCGATTCTCTTTAAGAATCGTGCGGACAAGAGCAGCACTAATTTTGAAGGATCCTGTGTTAAAATCAGACGGTCGGATTGTCTCCGTTTAAAATCAGACGGACAAGATACATTAACTCAAAAGATTTCTTTTTGAGTTAATGCAGAGGATACGTGTTCCAGGGGATATTTTATATATTTTTTGGTTTCTTCCTTTTCGAAACAACTGGATGCTGCCTTTGTGGGACTCTTCACTAAAGTAACTCTAATTTTGAGTGTGGATAAGGACCGTCCGATTAGAATGGGGAACAATTCAGTGTGTGGTGGTCCGGTGGAACCGTGGAATGCACATATTCTTTTTAGGCCCTGTTCGGCTTCACTCTTTCCTACGGGATTCAAAAGGATTTTGGGGTTTTCCTAATTTTTTTCCCGAAGCCCGTTCGGTATGCCAAAATTTTTCCATCAAGTTCCCATTTTCTTTTCCCAAAATCATCCCCAACAGGTCAAAATCAAGGGAAAAACAAAATGAGGTAGGAGTGAATTAATTTATTTCCAACATTCTCTCACTTCTCTCTCTCTCCATCCACGTGGGTGAATTTGTAACTTTTTTGTTTTCTCTTCTATCTCCACACGTACATAACACACATATATGAAATGTTATATATAAACAACTCTCTTCTTTTTTTGTTTTCATTGTGGGACTAAGCAAGGTCCAGGGTCCGGATCCTCTCTTATTTAATATTATATATAAACAACTCTCATATAGTTAATGGATGGTTTTATAATTAAACAATGGTCTGATCCGAAAATAATATTTGTTAACAAATTATATCTCATGCCTTTTTACAAATTATTGAAATTTAAAATATGAGAAAATTTACAATATATTATTAGTTTAATTATTTTACAAATTTTGTCTTATTTTAAATATATGATAAAATTTAAATAGAAATACATACTTTTAAAATAAATCAAGACTTCTCACAATTAATTCCATAGTACAACCGAACACTCAATTCAACACGTTCCCATAATTAATCCCGTACGTACATGCACCCGTGGGTTCCCACTTTTTTAAAAGTGGATTCCCGTCCCCATCAAATCCCATCCCGTGTAATCCCATGACAAACAAACACGCCCTTAATATTCGGATCGATAGTAGATCGGACGGTCTCAATTTAAACTCAAAATTTGAGTTACTTTAGGAGATCCGAAGTCAGGGCAAACATTAACAACCGTCGAAGTTCCCAGAGTTTGGATGCCTTAACGAAGGTCTAAAAATCTTTTTATTAGGCTGCGCCTTGAGATAAAAAAAGAAATAAAACAAAAAATATTTTAGATTAAATTAATTTAATATTTCTATTTAAGCAAAACAATTAAAAATATATATATCCTCATTTTTTTTAAACATGATGAGACAAAAGTAAATTTTCTTAAATTAATTTAATAATGTGCACTAGATTTCAAAAGAACATTTATTATTATTATTATTATTATTATTATTATTATTATTATTATGATGATGATGATGATGATGATGTTATTTTTTTAGTGAGAGAGCATGTCCAAAAGTTATTCAAACTTAAAAGGAACCGACTCTGCTTCTTTTTTTTTAGAAAATGAGGACTCTAATTTTCTCAAATTTAAATCATTCAAAATTTATCGTACGGTCTTGATTACTTTTTATTTTCAAATCAATTTAATATATTAAAATGATTCATATTTAATTGAAGCTATACGATGAATTTTGAACGATCCAGATTTAAAAAAAAAAACCATCCTAGATTCCTAGCATAGCATGTACACACCGACTCCTATAAAAGATCCCTACTGATGATGTATTTTCTTAAATATTATTTCATTTTCAAGACCAATATATTAGCTGATTCAGAATCTTATAAAATTTAATAAATGCTCCTCATGTCCCTTTTAGTAATGATTACCAACTACCAACTATATTAGTTAGTAATGATTCCCAACATGGCAACATGGTTTACAATTATATATATTATGTCATTTTTTCTGTAATCATGCATATATTGCCGCACCGTGTCTGCCATACTCACAAGATTTGTGTTTAATCATACATACTTTGACCAAATTATTTACGAATAATTCATGGGTTTTTTTTTTTGCTCTTTTGTAGGACTGAGATCTCCGGTTTAGATAATTTTGAATCATTCCCGAATTATACTTAAATTATTTTCAAATTACGAACTTTTGACTCTGCCAAATTGAATTCGAATAATAAATATGCCTTTGCCGTAGTATGCTACAAACGGAATTTGACTTTTTCACCCAGAAATGTTATCTACCTCGCCTCATTCCAAGCATCCAAATCTGTTCATCCATTTTTTTTTTCCCTAAACAAGTTGCTGAAATGCGCATGAGGGGGCGTTGGGCTCAGCCTATCTTATCTCCATTAATTTCAAATATTTTGTAAATCCTTTTACAATGAAATAACTTGAATGCCACTGGCAGTAAATCTTCTAATTAATTAAATTGTCATTCCATGAAAATCAATATATATATATATATAAATTAACTTCCCAAGAGGCCAAGACTATTTACTGTACTAATTAAAGCTAGCTCACCCATCCATTATTACGTTTTTTTAGGTTACTGAATTAAAACTTTTGCAAGTAGCTAGTACAGCTGATTTGTGTGTGTAAGCGGTGTTGGCTTCAAACTTCAAAATATTAAAACATTTAATAAATTTATTGTTAAATTCCTTATCAGGATTCAGGATTCAGGAGTCAGGACTGTCCAGACAAACACAGTTAAAGGACCGACATTTACTTTAATTTCTGAAATTTTAGACTAGTAGATTGAAATATCAATATATCATGAAACAAAACTGATTGATTAATCTTGTCACACTGCAAAAACTTACATATAAATTTCTTATTAAAATGGTCATTATTAATGTTAATGACATCCTTAGCATGCAGGTAGCGACGACATTGCTTGCTGATGTATTAAATACATGTAAAAGATTTCTGTGTTCGCGTAGCATATATAGAATAATACGGAATGGAATCATACTTCATACGCGCATGAGATTAATTATAGAATTTAAATTTCAAAAATCCCACGGGTAGAAATTATAAAGCATGTGGGAATATACGAGAATGAATTGTTATGTTGCATTGTGAAAATTATTTAGGAAATTAATTCTAAACTTCAAATTCTATGTTACATTTTTATTTTCGTCATTGTGTTGGTATTGTTAAAAATATTAGATTTGACTTGTGCATGGGAATATAAAAAAATTTATAGGGTGCTATAATTAATAATTTAATATAGTAAGGTGTCACATAAGACATGATTAATGTTTTTTTTTTTCAATTTGAGAAAGATATGAACTGCCCTTGGTGTGTGGGGAAAAAAAATGAGATCAGAGTGAATTTTGGATTTTCAATAGGTTTGCTGATGTAGCATAGGAAAACAATCCAATTTTGAATTTTCTTACTGTAATAATCAAAATTCAAAACAATTTTGAATTTTCCAACCCAACCAAAAAATAATAATTAAATTTCATGTCAGTGACTTTGAACTAGTTATTTGAATCTTCAAAATAATGATGGAATTAAGAATTCAAAATAATAATTATATGGTAATCCGTCTAATCCCTGATTAAAATTATGAAATTATATCTATTTACCATATATTTTAATATTTGAATTTTTCAGTCCACTATAAATTTCTAAAAGCCATTAATCATATAATAATAGTAAATGAACAATATGCATATTCCTCCAATTTACCATTGGCATTTGTACATATTTAAGTTTAATCATCTATACAATTTGAATTCTTAAAAAAAAAAATGATCTGAACCATTTTATGAACTTTATTTAATTTTGGTTCTATCAAATTTAATGTTAATATAAATAATAAATTTTGAATAATATACATACTTTGAAAACAAATTATTTCTTTTAACTATTTTCACCGTTAAATCAAAGGTTTATTTTAACATATTCTCATAATTGAATAATAAATTCTGACAAGTCCATGATACGTGCCAAAGTATATTCTTACTTTTTTCGGTTTTAAAAAATTCACTCACGCAAAGCAATTTCATTTTTTCAGAAGATTCGGACATTTCAAAGTTAAAAAGTTTTTACTTGACACTTCAAATAAAGACCGAATGTGAAGTGTCAAGTCTGATATTAACGTCCGGACGTTGGTGTTTATAAAATTTATAATTTCGCTTCTCATGAAAATCATTTTTTTGTTATGTTTTTTTTCCAAATTTTTGTTTTGCCTCAGCCTTATTGATGACATAATCATGTGTACTCAAAAGAACAAGGTTAATTTCGTTGGAGATTACTAAACTTTGTTATTTGTCACGAATTGGTCACTTAAGTTTAATTTGTTCTTTTTTAGTCACTCAACTTTGTTATTTGTCCCAATCAAGTCACTCTATACTAATTTTTTCATCCAAAATACTAACGGAATATGCTCATTCCGTTAGTATTTTAGACGGAATATGCTTATTCCGTTAGTATTTTGAACGAAATGAGTATATTCCGTTAATATTTTGAACGGAATGAGAATATTTGGTTCAAATTTTGAATGAAAAAGTATAGAGTGACTTGATTGGAACAAATAACAAAGTTGAGTGACTAAAAAAGAACAAATCAAACTTGAGTGACCAATTCGTGACAAATGACAAATGACAAATGACCAATTCGTGACCAATTTGAAACAAATAACAAAGTTTAGTGACTTCTGTTAAAATTTATCAGAAGAACAAAATTTGCCTCGTTCAAATCGAGAAATGACAACGATACACCGCTTCAATTTTTGCTGTTCTTTTCTTCTCCTCAAAAGAATAAAATGGAATTTTGGAGGATAGGATATATATGGCCTTTCTTGATTTACGTGAGAATACAAACAAATATCATGATATATTGAATAGGAAAAAGCCATATATATGTACATCTCGGTCGAATAGTTATTGAAAAAAAAAACCAATAAAAAATGAAAATGCAGTTAGTCAAAGTGCACTAGGGATATTATTTCATATTTATTAATGAGTGAGGCTATGGTACTAACTATATATATATATAACACATATTTGTCCTTACTATGAATTAATATTTCTATTTAAAATTTTTAAATAATTAATCTAAATTATTAAACATGCTCTCTATATAAAAAATATCATTTCATATCAAATTTTATTTTTTTAGATTATTTTTACTATTTTTTTAGGTAGATAAAAGATATTTGACCTAAAGATTTTAGACTATTTAAAAGTAGTGATTTTCCATCTATTTAAAAAATAATAAAAAAGTTTCAAAATTGTAAAATTTAATTTACAAGTACATTTTTATATGAAAATCATATTAAATAGTTTAGATTAACTATTTGAATTTTAAAATAAAAATATTAAATCATAGTATTAGTTTGTGCTATGCATCGTACCGAACCATAGCCTCACTCTTTATTAATTATAAAAAAATTGAGTACATAATAATTTAACCCTAGAATAAAAACATGTCCTGGCCAAATGCTCCTATTCGGATATGTTAGTACAAAACCTCCAGATTCTTTTTTTTTTTAAAACACTATACGCCAGCAAGAAGTTAATAGAGTTTTATTTTTTAAGCGACCTGTCAAGTGTCAATTATCATATGACCCGTCACATAATGAAGACTAAAGAGGGGCCATTGATTTAACTAGCTGTAGCTTTCATTTGAAAGACTGAGAGAAGAGAAGAGAAGAGAATGTGCCATTCTTTTATGAGATGTTGAATTGAGAATTGTTTGATATATGTTGGTAGTGTTCTAACGTTGAACCCGGATCCGTGAATTCGGACTGGACCGCCCTTGATCCGTGTCTGTCCGGATCGGACCGTGCACAGGTTTGGTCAGGGGCGGAACATAGTATACCTCAGAGGGTGCTAAGCCACCCTTTCATTTTTTTTTTTTTTTTTAAATCAAGTACATACAAATTAAAGTAAATTTTATTTTTTTGTACATAGTAGCCTCCCCTATGTGATATTATTAATTTGTAAGGTCTTAAGAATAAATTTTGATGAGCAACTTTTGACCATTTTTTTACTCCATTTGCATTGTTGACTCCTTGATTTTCGTACTATCAATATTAAATAATAGGAAACCTTTCGGAATCTGGAAATTTTCACCGTACAAGGAAAATAAACAAATGCCATTAAATGATTGATTGAAAGAAAGAAATCCCATGTTCCCGCTAACAATCTTCTCCGGTTCACAAAAAAGAAGAAGCAAATTGATTAATGCCGAAATTTTTATAAATATACAAAATATCAAACAAATTTAACAATCTATACAAATTTGGGATGAAATTCGAAAAATATCCAAACCGATGAGCCGTTCATCGGTTTCAGACCACAGAACCGATCAACCGTTCATCGGTTCCAAAATTATCAAAAATTATTTAAAAACGATGAAAAATTATTAAAAAATGATGAAACCGATCAATAGCTTATCGGTTTCAGCCCAGCACGAATTTTGATACTTTTGCACACTTTTTGAAACAACGAACGATTCAGATTAAAACAACGAACGACTCAGATTAAAATACAAATATTTGTAATCATTACATCCTGACAAAAAAATTTTGAACCGATGAGTTATCCATCGGTTTCATTTAAAAATAATTTTTCGTTTTTTTTTATTTAATTAGAAAATGTTATAATTTTTTTTTATTAAAATATTAGAAATTTTTTTTATTTTTTTTAAAATTAGAAAAAATACCATATAATTTGATTTATTAGAAAGACTTAAACAAATAACCCGGATCAATATTTTTCAGATCGGATTTTTCATGGCTGTAAGAAAAATTAAAATATTTCTTTGTGTTTTATTAGAAAAAAATAAAAATACTTTGAATCTGAATTATTGATCCCGGTTGAAAAGTCACTTCTAGGTAAATACAGAAAATATTATTGTCATTCTATTTTTGAAAAAATTAAAATTTGAGAAAAAAAATGTAATCATTACATGCGGCAAAAAATTTTCAAATTTTAATCTTTTCAAAAATAGAAAGACAATAATATTTTCTGTATTTACCTAGAAGTGACTTTTGAACCGGGATCAATAATTTAGATTTAAAGTATTTTTATTTTTTTCTAATAAAACACAAAGAAATATTTTAATTTTTCTTACAGCCATGAAAAATCCGATCTGAAAAATATTGATCCGGGTTATTTGTTTAAGTCTTTCTAATAAATCAAATTATATGGTATTTTTTCTAATTTAAAAAAAAATAAAAAAATTTCTAATATTTTAATAAAAAAAATAAATAATTTATAACTTTTTCTAATTAAATAAAAAAAGGAAAAATATTTTTAAATGAAACCGATGGATAACTCATCGGTTCAAAAAAAATTCTCTGTAATGATTACAAATAGTATTTTAATCTGAGTCGTTCATTGTTTTAATCTGAGTCGTTCGTTGTTTCAAAAAGTGTGCAGAAAACATTAAAATTCGTGCTGAGCTGAAACCGATAAGTTATTGATCGGTTTCATCATTTTTTAATAATTTTCAACGTTTTTAAATAATTTTTGATAATTTTGGAACCGATGAACGGTTGGTCGGTTCTGTGGTCTGAAACCGATGAACGGCTTATCGGTTTGGATATTTTTCGAATTCTATCCCAAATTTGTATAGATTGTTAAATTTGTTTGATATTTTGTATATTTATAAAAATTTCGGTGATTAATGTTTTGAAGAGTGGCGCAGCGCATCTCCAGAAATTCAGAAAAAAAAAGGTTAAAGAAAGCTACGAAGAGAAAAAAAATTTAGCCCCCCCTATATTCAATTTCTGGTTCCGCCCCTGGGTTTGGTTGGGTTCACGGGTTGGCCGGACCGGATTGCTATTTTTGAAACTAAACCCGTTTTACCCTTGACCCGTCCTAGACTGGGTTGAACTCGCCCGAACCCTACTTTGAGATTCGTGCAAAATTAAATCACACTGCTTTGGAATTCGTGCTGTGCATATATTTTGCTTTAAGATTCGTGCCAAGTTAAAAGGAATGGTCCGAATTACATAATTTTGAAAAAAAATTCCGCCGCCAGAGATAAAAAAACAGAAAAAATAGAAAAAAAATACTGTTTGGATCGTTCCGGACTGTCGACCCGGTCCGCCCGGACCGCCAACCTATGTGGACAAGAGTCCAAGGACGGACAAGGGCCGAGTTTTAATAATTTTGTCCGTCCCTACCCGTGCCTGTGAACCCGCTGAACCCATCGAACCCGTGCCCGGCCAACCCGTGAACCCGCCCAGATTTGACCCGGTCCGTCCCGGTCCGCCCATTATTAGAACACTATATGTTGGAATTAATATCTCTATTTCACATATCAACTGAAGTTTCAAGTGACTATAATTTTAGCAAAATGGAAGCTTGTATAATGCAAAATATTTTCTGTCCAACCCCAAGATCGACCCAATAGATGATTCAGTCACTTATATTTTTCTTTTTTGATTAAATGTTAGAGTTTAAGTCACTCAACTATTTAATATTCACAAAAAAATTTTATCTAAATTTCGAATATGTAATCTCCCACGCGGATGGCATTGTCTTTGCACTATATTAAAGATGGATTCTCATTTCTTGGATGTGTTGTTAAGTTAAATTTTTATGCATTTATAAATATTTATATAATCTGAATATCACTTAATATCAACTATATATATATATTATTGCGAATTTTAAATTGTTGCAAGTCCAAACTATATATTATAGTTTCAGTATAGAATTTGTAATTAATATATATGCTGATTGGGCGATTGTTAAGTTTCTCAAACTAAACTATAATAAAACATGAACTAATTTAACACTATATATGTTTAGGTTATTTAATTTGAGATCTCCCACTATCTAGTTTTCAATTTGGGACCAAACATGCAATGGTGCCTGCAAGATTCAAACAAAATTATATATGACAATTACAAATGAAGGTTCAAAAATCAAAATCGTTCAATTTTCTTGAATGAAACGCATTCCTACTTTTTGGCTGTATTTCACATATATATGACAAATAAAAAGAAAACGACAATGTCGCTATATAATACAAATAATATTATTTTTGCATTGCAGTTCAGGCAGAATTTGAATACTCGATCTTTACCACAGGCCAGTTACCATTCAGATTTCAGAACAATATATTTTCAATATAGATAATCGGTCAAATTGATCCAATTGCGTAAGAGCAATAGAAAATAAATATAGTAAAACAGAGATTATTAATTGCAAATAGATTCCCTTTTATTCAGAAAAAAAAAAAAGAAATTAATTAATACACAGGAAACGACGACAAAGGCCGGTTATAATCTTTACAAAAATGAAATTCAGTTTACAGGCGTATAAGGAAATAATTTAGGATCTGAGTTATTGATCCCGGTTCAAAAGTCATTTCTGGATAAATAAATAAATTATTGTGGTCTGTCTAGTAAATTCAAATTTTAAGATACTCCATTTATTTTCAAAAATGTTGAATCAAATATTTCTATCATGACTCTGCCGAAATGTCAAATCAATTGTTTTTAAAAGATAGATGGATTATCTTAAAATTTGAATGTACAAAAAGGACCACAATAATTTCTTTATATTAACCAGAAGTGATTTTTGAACTGGGATCATTAAGTCAGATCCAAAACATTTTTATTTTTCTTCTAGTAACACAAAAAAAATATATTTTAATTTTTCTTACAGCCACAAAAAATTCAGCCTGAAAAATATTGATCAGGATTATTTGTCGCAGTCTTTTTAATAAATTCAATTATAGTGTATTCCATCTATTTGAAAAGAAATATAAAAATATTTCTAATATTTCAATACAATATATTAAAAAATCACAACTTTTTCTATTTAATTAAAATTACTATTAACCAAAAAATGGTGTCCGCAAAATAATTTACAGGAAGTAGCATTTCAGATAAAAAAATTTACCAGAAAGATAACTTTGGATCCGAAAAATGCAGAATAATTTTCTGAATTGGGTAGATTCCGAAATTTTTAAAGCTCGGATGAAGATTTGAAATTTTGTATTTTTTTTTATATTAATAAAAAATTTCGGTCAGAAGAGCATCGCCATTTAAAGCATGTAATACCATCAAAATTTAAGTGCTAAGTTGTAATATTTCCTTTAATTATAGATCCGAGGAGGAGAATTACAAGAGAACAAAGAAATTTTTTTTAAAGATTACGTCATCAGTCCGCTTTAACAGTTTTTTATGTCAATATTATCATTGGTTTCTCTTGTGGGATGATTAGAGACAAAAGCAGAGAAACTGAAAGACATTATAACGTATCGGCATGTCGTATTGCTTCTGTTCTTCACTACTACGGTATCGGAGACCTCTTTATCAAGAGGGTAAGGACAATCCAGCTTATTCAATATGCCAGCTGACGTGTTTGATATGCATCGTGACTGTATCAGAGGCGTGTCGGTGTCGGATACATATCAGACATGGATTTTTTTTTTTTTTTTTTTTTTTTTTTTTGGTTCTTACATGGCCCGTAGGCCGTTACATCATATCCTCAATTCTAAAGACTGGTTCACAAGTCCCATTCCTATCCCATTGGTACAGTCTACCCTGGTTAGCCAATGTGTGAGCTAACTGAAGTTTTTCCTCCAACCTATCACAGTTACACAGATGTATTGTATGGTTGTGTTGTACCATAGAATTCCATCCCTTCCAGATATCTGTAAAGGTCCTCCAGTCATGGAGAAGCGGTTGTCTTGCTGTTAGAGCTTGCACCGTCTCAAAAGAGTCTGAGAATATTTTACCCCTTCCACTTGCTAGACCGTCCAGGATTGAGATACCCTCTAGCACCGCCTGTATTTCAGCCTGCGCAGCATTTGTTGCTCGAACGCACTTTGACGACCAGTACACAAGGCGACCCTGGTGAAAGAGGCACACCCCAACACCTGCCCTCCCAGTTGAATCCCAGGAACCATCAACATAACATAGTGAGACAGGTTCGCTACCTTGCACTTGGTGTGAGGTTACTGCGTGGCCCTGGATTTCTTTAGGTTGGTCCCCTCTTATCCGCAAACTGTTCTGACAGGATTCATAGGTTGACTTATAGAAATTCCTACATGTCTCCAGTGATTGGGGGATGCCCCCGAATACTGCCTCATTTCTAGATCTCCATATAGCCCATGCCGTGCAGACCAGGATGCCAATTTCATCACCAGACATAGAGGCCACCAGGAATTTGAATATCTCTCCAAACGGACCAGTAAGGCCCTCCGTTCGGATTCCCAGCCCCGATGCCCTCCATACCGTTCTCGCAAAATGGCACTGAAACAGAGCATGAGCGATTGATTCTGGATGAGAATTACATAGCGGGCAAGAGGGAGAAAGGTGTCTGATTCGAATTGCCAGAACCGCTCGAACTGGTATAGCCGCGTGAACCGCCCTCCAGATGAACAGCTTTAACTTAGGAATTAGTGGTGCACTTCCCCAAAGCCAGTCCCAAAACTGTTTTTCAGATAAGTCCCCCGTATTTCCCCTTATTAGCTGATAAGCTTTACTGACCGTGAATCTCCCAGAGCGAGCAAAAGTGAAAAAGAGTGTGTTAGGCGCCGGACTGGGGGCAGGGCGGAGGGAATCGTCTAAGGTGATAGCCAGAGCGACAGTGAACCCGAACCTGTGCTGCAGTGCTGAGAAATCCCAGTCATGAGATATCGGATCAATTAGAGATGCCACCCTTTCTCTTCTCTGCTGCAGTGTAACCGCCTTATAATTCTCCCACTGGACGAACCATGGTTGGGAGAAGATGGGGATGGAGTCGCCACTTCCCACTTTCCAGCCAACATTGTTTTTGAGCACTTCTCTTAGGTCCACCATCTGCCTCCAAAGCTTAGAGCATAGGGATTTCCTCTGTGTTGACCAAAACGCCCCTCTAGGATAGTATTTTGCCTCAATCACCATTACCCATTGTGCTTGTACTCCAGAAGCGAGTTTCCAAACATTCTTGAGAACAAGGGCCTTATTCATCTCCTCCAGCCCTCTTAATCCCAAGCCCCCCATTCCTTTCGGTGTCGTGACAGTGTTCCATGCCACGTAAGCCATACTTTTCTTGTCATGGCGTCCCCCCCAGAAAAAGTTCCTAGCTATTGCCGTGAGCTTCTTAATCACCCTTGTTGGGAGAATGATTGTGCCCATCGCGTAAATGGGCATGCTGTTGATGACCGACTGAATCAGCACCAGTCTTCCAGCATGCGAGAGGCAGTTTGCTTTCCAGAGGTTCAGTCTTCTTTCCACCTTCTCAATTAGATAGTCAAAAGCATTTACACCCCCCACCATTATCGGGCATCCCAAGTACCTTTCCTCCGGACCCGCCTCAACAACTTGGAGAGCATCCATAAACCCCTGCTTGTTTTGTGCAGTGGCATTTGAACTGAACCATACTTTAGATTTGGTGTGGTTGATGGTTAGTCCTGAGGCAGCAAGAAAATCATCCACAATGGCTATGTATCGTGACACCTCACGGCTGGACAGCACCCCCATAATGAGGAGATCATCTGCAAAAAGAGAACAAGTTAGTGGTATTGCTGACCTTGCCACAGATAAGCCTTGCAAGTGCCCCCTCCTTCTGTTTGAGTCCAGCAGCCGGGCTAGTGGGTCCATCGCCATAATGAAGAGGTACGGAGACATAGAGCACCCCTGTCTGAGGCCCCGTGTTGGCAAGAAAAATCCGTCGCCTCCTCCATTAAATTGAATAGTGAACCTTGCTGACCTAACACATGCTCCCACCCACTGACAGAACCGGCTAGGGAAACCATATTCTGGTAATAAGGCCAATAAGTACTCCCAACAGACCGAGTCAAAAGCCTTGGCAAGATCTGCCTTGAGGACAAATTGCTGTGTTGCGGAAGACGGGCGTTTAAAGCTATGTATTATTTCCCTCAGGAGAATAACATTGTCGGAGATTTCTCTTCCCGGCACAAAAGCTGTTTGCGCATTGGAGATAATGCCAGTCATGAGTGGCTGCATCCGTTTGGCCAACAGCTTGGAAATGACTTTGTAGATGAAATTACACACGCTGATAGGGCGAAAATCGGTTACCCTGACAGGCGAGTTTGTTTTGGGAATTAAGACCAAATTTGAGTGCGCAATATGTGGCCTCATGATCCCTGTCTCAAAAAACTGTCTCACTTCCCTGATGATAACAGGGCCGAACACCTGCCATTGCTGTTGCACAAGGGAAGCCGTTATGCCATCGGGCCCCGGAGCTTTGGTGGGTCCGAGCGCATTGACCGCCCATTCTATCTCTTGTTGGGAAGGAATTCTTTCAAGGTCATTGACTCTATTGGACGGGATAGAGACCCGCTCCCCCCTTGTAGCCTCCAGAATCGCTGTCAGTTTCTCTCTATCCCAGTTAGGATCAGCCTGGTAAATGGCTTTGAAGTGCCGCACAAATTCCCTCCTGATCTCTTTTTCAGAAACCAGCCACATGCCCTCAGAGTTTTGCAATGCCTCAATTCTGTTCCTCCGCCTTCTAATCATCACTGTCGTAAGGAAAAACCTTGTGTTCATGTCCCCCATACTATCCCAGTCAATTCTGGACCGCTGGCGCCAAAAAGCTTCCTGCGCCGCGATATAGAACTGATATTGCTGTTGCAGGATTCCTATTCGTTGCCTGACCTCATCAGTTTGCTGCTGGTTAATCAACTGCCCCATTTCCTTCTCAATTTGCTCCAGTTCAAAATTCGGATTCTTGCTACCATGCTCCCAGTTCCTAACCTCACTTCTTAGATTTACACATGTTTCCTCCCAAGACTGTGAATCGGATTTGATTGCTGACTGGCATACCCCCTGGAAATCCCCCATTTGCAACCACCATTGCTCAATTTTAAAAGATCGAGGCCTTTTTTTCGGTTTAGGGCTTGTTCTTAGGAGAATCGGCAAATGATCACTCGAGTAATTAGGAAGATGAAATTTTTTTGAGTTTGGGAACATGTTAATCCAATCTGCCGTAGCTACCCCTCGATCCAGTCTTTCGAGGATTAGAGACCTACCTTGTTGGTTGTTAGCCCACGTAAATGCGGGCCCGCTGTGCCCCAAATCGACCAGGCCAGCTCGCTGTATGAAAGCCCTGAACCGCTTGTGCTTTGCCTTGAGAGCTGAGTTCCCACCTACCTTCTCCCTCTGATCCGTCAAGCAGTTAAAGTCTCCCATGGCGCAAACTGGCAGATTTGATTCTGCAATGTACCCAGAGAGTTTTTCCCAGATAAACTGGTTTGCCGCATCACTGCAGTCACCATAAACCGCAAACAACAGCCACGGCTGAGCTCTAGGCCCCAGATTTATTTTTACAACTATAAAGAAAGTGTTTGATTCCAAAATTTCAACGGCGACCTCATCCGCCCAAAGCAACCAGAGACCCCCTCCCTGACCCCTAGCAGGCACAATTTCGGAGTTCGGGAGAGGAAGTTTGGCGATTCTTCTATCAGCCACCACTTTATTGCATTTTGTTTCTGAAATAAAAGCAAGAACTGCCCCCGTGCTGCGGATATACCGCCGGAGGATGGGAATTGTCGAGTCTCCTCCCGAGCCTCGACAATTCCAGGACAAGAGATTCATTGATACCCCGGCGGCGAGGGCCTCGCCGCCTTGGATTTTCTGAGAGTGAGGAACTCTCCTTCTTCTTCCTCTTGGACTTCAACATCATTTGTGTTGGAACAGGCACCATTAGTGAACTGGAGCTGGTGAGGCGCATCAGCCGTGGGGGATGCTAAGTCATCAATTGCCCTTTTTATGCCAGTCATGTGATCCTGCCTTTTAACACCCGAATTCATAGTGGGCCTGGTTGGTCTGTCTTTGCCAATTAAAGGGACCAGATTTTGATCAGAGACCCAGGCGCCCCTTGTAGGCCATAGTATCCCCTCCATCTCCGGCCTGTTAAGGCCCGCCATCCTGTTCTTAATTCTTGCCAGTCTGGCCCATACCGCACAGGAGGCAATATCATGGCCCAAGTCACCACAGAACAAGCACAAGCGGCCGATCCTCTCATATACTAGAAAGCCTGCTAAATCCCCTAACACCGGGTGGTCAATCACCAGCTTATCCTTGATTGGTTTGGTCAAGTCAATCAGGATCTTAATACGAAAAAACCTGCGGCCATTAGAGACAACACTGATTGGTTCAGTTAACGGGAGTCCTATTTCCTTCGTGAGGATAGCGATCCCTAGTTCATTTAGCGATTCTAGAGGGATGTGGTGAAACTGTACCCAGATGAGTGCCTGTTTAAGTGCCACATCGTTGAGATGTTCCTCAGATGGGCATTCCGCCACCACGACCAAATCATTTCTATACAACCATGGCCCTTCCTCCATTATTCTCTTGTACTCTCCATTAGTAGTACACTCCACCAGATACAGATTGCGGTCCAACAGATGGAAAGAGGACTTGGGATTAGCTCCCCAAAGTCGACGCATGGCTCTCTCAAACTGGTTGTCATAAACTGTACGGTCGCTCAAGATTTTGACCACCACACAAAAACCCCAGTTCCTAGCTGTGGCCGCATTCACCGGAATAGATACCGAGGCACCCGCTCCGGCAATACTGGTATGAAGCCCAGCGAATTTCCTGATAAGGTCCTCATCCGACGCATCTATCAAGCTCTCCTGTGAAGTCATGGTGAGGGTAGAAAATTGTATGGGACAAGGGTAGCTGATTTTGTCTGAAGGAGATAGGTGTTGGTAGGATTGGGAGATAATGATTTGAAGAGGGTTGAAAGTGTTTTGGCGGAGGACCCAGGATGGAGGTTTTAGACGGTTGGATTTTGGTATTGTTTCTTGGGCCAGAGGTTTTGGGCTTTTTTTGGTTAATAGCAGTTTGTTTTGCTGCTAAAAACGCCAAAGTTTGGGTCCTTCTTATCTCTGGGGTCGTCAGGGTACTATCTGCATTCCTGCGCTGGCCCAGAATGTTCAGCGGCAGGAGCGAGGCGAGGAGCATGATTCCCCTAATCCCTTCATTGCGGATTTTGTGTGGCGGTTTGAAGCGATTGCGCATGTTACCAGACTGGTGCCTAACTATCCACCCCCTCCACTTAGTCACAGCAGATCCCGTCTTGCCCTGGGTAATACCTGGGAGAATCCCATGCTTTTTAGCATTGGTGAGACCCCGTGTTTGTGTGCCACGCGTCCCTCTATGTTTGCAGGTTGTGCCACCCGGCACATCATAGCTGGGTGCACCCGGAGTATGTGCTTGCCGCGTGGACCGTGGCTGCGGGTGGTGGCCCCTCCCAGTGAACTGACAGTGTGCATCCCAGAGGGATTTCCGTAGGGCTTGGTCCCTCTGCCGAAGAACCATAGGGTGAGCTGGTGGGTTGATGGTTCCCTCGTCATTGCCATCCGACATGGGCCCAGTATAGCCATGCGGCGGAGGATCACCTGTGTAAGCCCAGCCCATGAACTCCACATGGCATGTGGTCCATCTACCTTCATGATCAATGATGACCGTTTTAGAGATTCTATTGGGGTCATAGCACAGAATCGTCATTTTCAGAGATGAACGGTCATTGCCTGGCCCATTCGCCGCGTCAACAAAAATCGTGTTGCCAAACGAGGCGACAAGGAGCCGGAAATAAAAGGGGTGCCAGAAGGTGAATGGAAAGTTCCTAATCCGTAGCGAGATTCGGTACGGTGCCGGGGATGTGGTCCAATCGTCGTCCCCGTCTGGGAGCCAGATTGAAATTCGGTTGTCGACTCCCCACTCCTGCATATCCTCCAACACCTGGTCCCTATCCAGGAACTCTGGTAAAGCTATTCTAAACTTCCTGGTAGCACATCTGAGTACAGGGTATAGTGCCATTGATCCGCCGTAGAGCTCTGCTAACTTGGCCTGGACGATGGCCGGGTCATAAAGAGGGGCCTCTCTAAAGAAGATGGCTAAGATGGAGTGTTCCTCGTCGTTAGAGAGGAGGTCAGAATGGGCTGTGATTGGGAAGTGGACATGAACTTGGTCAGTAGGTGCCGCCGAGTATGGGTAGTACTCGGCCATGAGATAAACTTTGGAGAATGATAATTGGAGGAAGGGGCAGGGTATAAGGAGGAGAGGGAAGAAAGGAGGTGGAGAATAAGAGTTAAGTTGGTGGGAGAGGGATAAGAAGCCCTCTCAGACTGTCAGACATGGATAAGAAGCCCTCTCAGAAGTATCAGAGTGACATAGAGCAGGAATAATGACAATATAGTAAAAAAGAGAAGAAAAAAAGAACAAAGAGAATGCTTTTGCTTCAATTCGGAGCGGTGATAGTGAACGTATTCAATTTCTACATTTCTCCACCCTTGAATTAAGATATATTGCCTCCTTAAACTCGTTAATATATATACAAATTTTCATTTTATTTTATTTATTTATTTTTTCAAATTTTTCATCTTGTAAAATACGAACTCAAATTTATAATCCTAAATAAAAACAAATAAAACGTGATCATGATGAGTAAGTCAATGTCGGTGATATGATATTCTTATAGTGCTCATTGATTAACTCCTAATACAGAACTAATAAAATACTATATGCATGTTAGGTGGAGTAAAATTCTAAATTAGTAGGAAAAATAACTATTTTTAATACTTTTCTTTTTTGAGTGACAAAACGGGGGATGGAAAAGAAAAGTAAATGGAAACGGACCCCCAACTTTAGGTGGTAAAAAATAAAATAGATTTTAACAGTTATATAGTGATATATATTTTAACAGCTTGCAATTATACTAAAGAGTTGGAGTTCTTACAATTACAACACACATATATTACAAATCACCAATAAAAGTGAAAAAAGAAAAGAAAATAAGATAATTCAGAGCCCAGGCCTAATCCAGTACACAAACCGGCCTCCTAAGTCCAAAAAATGCTTGAAGGCTCATCTAGTAGGCTAATAACAATTCATGAGTATCAGAATCATAAAAATTTTAGTTTTATTTTACAATTTCGTAAAGTCAATTATTAGTTTATCTATTGAAGTAAATTGAGTACACATTTGACATTGTCGAAAGATAACTTTTGGCCAGGCATACGATTTAAGATACTAACTATAAAAAGGGAAAGGGCAAAGGCAAACACATTAGTAATAGTACCCATTTTTTAATTCTATTTTGGACATTCATTAGTCACATATGTTAAAAGTTAAACCTAAGGAATTGATAGATATACATGAGCCTATTCTAGGCCTTCCTTTTTGGTCCATCTCTAAATGACTAAATTGCAACAACATAACTGCCCATTAATAGCCGATTTTTTTTTCCTTTAATGTTTTAGACAAAATACTAGAGTTTTTTTTACATCAGTGAGATTCCAGATCAGAGAAGTCGGAGAACAATTACATACAGCAAGAAACAGAATTAAGAGGAAGATTTCTTGCTTGACAATTGACAAGGGAGGATGTAACCAAAGAGCAAATTACTACGAGCAAAAAAAACAAAACATGTATAGTAAGCTACAGTTGAGCTCTATCCAATCCGCATCTGCTCCGTATTTATCCCTCAAAGCACAACTTTAACTAAACAAATTATAATCAAAATAAAACATAGTTCTATAAGTCAAGGAGTGGTATCTCATAAGAGTCAGTTTGGTACCAGTACAGTACCAATATAGGGATAGCAGGAGTTGCTTCTATCAATTGCATTCTGCTATGGCCTAAGCCCTAAACTGCATATTGGTCTGATGTCGATACAAAAGAAAAATAAAAAAAATTAGTGCAAATTGAAGCAAAAAGACTTGGTAGAGTAGGCATAATCCTAACAATTTATACATTTGATTCCTATACAAAAGCATCATTCCCTCTCTGTAGAAGGTTAGAAAAATAAAGAACAAAAGAAAAGACCTGAAACTTCTAATGTAACAAATTATACAAAGAAATTGCTAAGAGAAATTAAGAAAGATAAGCATCTATGTACATATCTCTCAAACTTGATCCGGTTTACAAGAGAGCCTTTTCAAAAACTCGTATGTTGTGATCATTGTAGTTGCCGAGACTGACATAGATGCCCATCTCGGCCCAAGCCCTCGAAAACATGCACCCCACCCACCTTCTCTGACAATACTCCTCATTGTCCGATAAATAGTCACACACCCACCATCCCTATCATCCATCACCTGCATTCTAGTTTTTATCGTGTCTAGAGGCATTGTTGCCAGTGCTGCAGCCCCACCAGCCATAGCTGCACTCGCTGCTTGCACCACCACAACAGTCCTTTGATCTGGTTTCAGAATCAAATCCTGTGGGTCTGATTCCTGGAGCCCATACCGGTATCGGCAGAGGTAGAACCCAATCCCTTCCCAAATGGCCTTTTGAGAGAGGGAATAACTTGCCCACCAGACAGCATTGGATGGTGCGTAAGTTAAAATTGACATGCCGAAGCCGCGATATAGACCACAAATTCCATCTGAACAGATAATTTTCCTAAAGGCATCTAATCCACCTATGTACTTATAGTGTGTGCTGCTTCTACTATTACCTTGAACCATTAGTCTCTGGCTGACGACATCAATTGGGGTCCACACAAATTGGGCCGCAACAGCGGCTGACACCCCAGCCGCTGCACTGGCAACAGCTGAAGCGGTTGGGTCAGACATGCCGAGCTGGAGTGTGGCATGGCCGACAGTTGATTTGGTGAGCTCCAGTGCAGTCATGTAGAGGGCCCGTGCTGGGACGGTACCGGCGAGAGAGGTAGCAAAGCCACGGTAGAAGGCAAGCGGTCCCTCCTGGCGGAAGATCAAGAAGGTGGCACAGGTGGCGGACGGGAACGGCGGTTTGGCGACCTGGAGGCGGGTCTTGAGCACTACGGCCGGGTAGAGGGCGGCGGAGACGGCGGAGAAGAGAGCGGCGCCAAGGAAGAAGAAGCGGGACTTGTCGAGTCTCTCCCAGTTGATCTCCGCCGGGAGTTGAAGAGACGGCGAGGGCTCGTCGGAGTCGTCAGTCTCCACCATTGAGTTGCGAGCGGAGGTAGTTTCTACTTTCTATGGTTGCTCCTTGATCTCCATTAATTAGTATTGATTAAGAAATAAAAACTAGGGTTAGCGCCTTAGCGGCCCTTCATCTTTGTACAGCATTAGTTCCTCGGGAGGAGCATCTTACAAAACAGTGGGTGCCTATTGGAAGGGGGAGAGGCCATCTGATTATCAGCCATTGATAGATCCAAGGGGTAGGAAATCGAAGGTCGAGGAGGGATAAAGGGAGGGAGAAGAGAGGATGACGTCGACGGGTAGGAGAGATTTCAGATTTGATTGGCTTCGCCTTCGCGTAAGTATTGGTTAGAATTAAAATGGTGCAAATAGGAGTAGTATTGGTTAGCATCTTTTTGTTTCCAGTGGTAATTTGGCACGTTAACACTCAACAGTGAACAGCCTCCACTCTCCACTTCTCCAGTCTCCAGCAGTAAAATTGGAGACGGGGAAAGGCCCGGAAGCAGAGCCTGGAGCGGCGGAAGCGGTGGATAAAGTTACGACTTATTTAAATTAAAAATTTGTACGTAACGAATTTTAAACGATTTTATTTTAATATGGATTTTAAAATTATTCATTTTTATTATGTTTCGTAAAATTTTAAATTAATTCGAATTCTTATAATTAATCCGATTTTAAATAATCTCAACTTATAAATTACTGCAATTCCGCAAATGATTTTTTCTTTTTTTTAATAAAGCATATTAATGCCCGTTTCTTTAAGATACTAGTTACCGGTAGGAGTCTCAACCGATTGGGTAAAAAGCATTTTCATATCGTTGTTTATTGTTTTAATAAAAAAAAACACTTTATTCTTATCTATTCCTAATGATCATATCCGTCTTATCGAATACAGTATGGATCAGATAAACAAATAAAACAGTGCTATTAAAAAGATATTTAAGAACCATGAATAAAACTATATTATATCATTCATAATTTGTGTGTATAATTTTTATTTTTTAATTATAGAATTGGATTTTATCCAAAGGCTTTGGACAAAATCTCATCCAAAGCTAGACTTTACCGTTTGATCTACTTTGAAATTTGTGCCAATATATTTAAAATTTAATAACTCTGAATGGCTCCGTAAATTTAAACTATCCATATAAATTTTAACAGATTGAACGGTTTATAATTGACTTTGGATGAGGTTTTGTCCAAAGCCTTTGAACAAAAACTCCACCCTTTAATTATTATTATATAGGATAATAGATGAGTAGAACTAGGGTGCTCCTAAGTTCATCAAGCTTCTTTGTAAACTCGAATCTAAAATTTATCGGATTGACTTCAAACGACAAATCCAAACCGTTGAAATTCTTCTACCTTATTAGTAATGCGTCTACATGTGAAAATTTTAAAGTTTCAAATTAATTTAGTATAAAGTCAAGTGGTCAAAGTTGGAAGGTTTATAAATTAATTTTAATGCGTTCATTTTTTGCACACCTTTTGACCACTTGACTCTATACAAAATTAATTTTCAATTTTTTGCATGTAGATACATCACTGGTAAGGTAGAAGAATTTCAACAGTTTGAATTCGTTGTTTGAAACCAATTCAATAGATTTAAAAATTGAGTTCACAAAAATACTTGGTGAACTTAAGAGCATCCTAGTTCTACTCATAGATAAGAAATATGTTTTATCCTTACCTTACTCATGCAGTAAGCTAAACCAAAAAAAAATGTCTCATTCGTATTGACGTCCCAAGCTATCGGTTACACAGCAATTCCAAATAATACTCACCTAAGATGGAATTCGCATCCTCTGAGATATCTCAAAGTTTGCGTGACTTTTTGGAATATCTCAATCGTTAAAATACGTTCTGCACAAATCTCAAACCTCAAATAATACTGGACCCCTACGTTCCCCCAAATAGGCACCGGACACGTCAGTCACGCAAAAGTTAAGATATCTCAGAGGATAAGCACCCCCTAAGATGGGAATCCAGATCCAGTAATGTAACCCAATTTTTGGGTTTTAAATCGGGACCGTCCGATTAGAGATGAGCGCACGAGATGGAGCTCTGGATTCGAGATGGTGCACACATCCCGAAATGAATCGTGCGACATGGAACGCCGGATTCTAATCAGACGGTCTCGATCCAAAACCCAAAAATTGGGTTACATTAGGGGATCCGGACCCCTAAGATGGTGCCCATCGCTGCAACTTTAAATTATTTCAGTGTCTTCATTTTGGTTTCAGATGATTCATTTCAAAAGTCATGTGTCAGATGTTTCTGATAATACTAGAAGCACACGGTGCTGCTGCTGACACTGAGATGATTACCAGAATCACATATCAAACACAGTGCATTAATTAATTACATTTTTTTTTCCTAAAAAAAAAACTACTTTAAGCTTTTTCTATTTCTTGATTGCTATATAAAAACAAGTGTAATTGTAATTCGTGATATCAAGAAATACATAATTCAATATTCAAACTCTCAATTTCTTGATTACATCTGGTCATCTAAATAAACATGATCTTACAAATAATAACAACAGAGTTCCAGGTAGAGACTTTTACTTCAGTTACCTAGCCACTTACAGATCCAAAACATTGGAGTTTTGCATCAATCGAGATAGAGATACGTAAAATACAAACATCAATCTCACTGTAAATATATAATTATAAGAGCAAAGCTAAGGTGTGATGTGCTCACCAAGAAATTTGGGTGAGCACAACTCCAAAAGTATATCGGATCCACTTTAAATGACGAATCCAAGCCGTTGAAATCCATGTATTTCATAAGTAATGCATCTACATTAAATTTTTTGAAAGTTTCGAATTTATTTGCTAAGAGGTCAAGCGGTCAAATAAATGATGAAAAATGAATATATAAAACAACTTATAAAATAACTTATTAAAATATTCATTACTTTGACCGCTTGACCTCGTAGCAATTGAATTCAAAACTTTCAAAATTTTGCATGTACATGCATCACTTATGAAGTACATGGATTTCAACGGTTTAGATTCGTCATTAGAAACCGATCTGATATACTTTTGAAGTTGTGCTCACCAAAATCTCTTGGTGAGCACATCACACCCTAGATTTACTCTAATTATAATATCTCAATTAGTGATCCATTCATATATAATATGGTGCGCGTCTTCTGACAGTTGGTTAACAAGTTAAATTTTAAACAGAAAAATAATCTGTAAGAGTTCAATTCAGTTTAACAAATAGTAGAGCAAAAGTAATTTGAAATTGAATTTATTTAGAGTTTTACTCATATGCTCACAGTAATAATCCGACGTCTTAAAATTCGCAAAAATATATTTCAATGACAGTATTATCACGGTACTAAAGTCATATCATGTACACAAATTAATTATGCTAATTGAGATTTACAGTTGGGAATAATGATCACAAATTGAAGAATTTGAGTGGCTAATTATTAAAATTAAGAGTTTGGAGGGTGAAAGGATGAAAGGGTCTGATGATATTCTGTCACAAGTCAAACTTTAGAAGTTAGAAGGGTCTTATGATATTATTCCAATTTTCAACTGTTCTAAGTTGATATTTAAATCAAACAAATTTAATATGTTCATTTCTGATAATACATTTGTTTTTAAAAGATTTGGGGATCCGACTCTGCTGCTTTTTTGTAAGAAAAGCAAGGTCCTGTTTTTCCGATCTCAACCATTTAAAATTTTTCATTCGCGTATCTCGATAAAGAAACTTTTCCATGCACAAATCTCAACAAATTTAAATGGTTGGGATCGGAAAAGCAGCAGAGTCCGATTCAAGATTTGGAGGCAACACAAAGATATCAGAATCTAGCAGTGTATTGATTATTAGATGCTTTTTCTTTCTTCATTCCACTTTAATTCGACTTGTATATATATTATGTATATAGAAGATGTAGTTTTCGACTTGCAAGAGTTTCGACATGTAGACACATTGTTTGAACAAAGAACAGAAAAATAAAGAGGGAACAGCCGAACAGAAATTATATAATTAATTTTTTGTTAGTCGGATATTTAATACGAGGTGAACTTGATGGAGGTTATTTTTTTAATCTGTTTTAAGAATTTAGAGTTAACATTTTGTTTATAAAGACCATACGAATTAAATAAGAGAATTGAACAAAAACAATTTCTACTTGGTCCTCGAGCTCTTCATTTATGATTTAATACACTAAAAAAAAAAGGTAAGCGCTACATGCCATTCCGAAGTGTTGATATATATATCATGCCATTATGATTTTGACGAATAACTTTGGTTAGTGCTGCTTGTCATAAAGTATTTACCACAATCACACTGCCCTTGGAACTTTGGTTTGTAAACATAAACTCCGACCTGCATGAATACCGAAACCAAAAACGAATAGCATACCAGAAGATCAAAGGAAGGAAGCTCGAGGAGGGAAAGAGATCAGGCCTTGAATTGCCACTCGCGACGGCACATGGGGCAGTGAGGGGTGGAGTTCTGGCTGTTGACCCACTTGAGGATGCAGTGGAGGTGATACGCATGGTTGCATACCCCCCATATCAGCGGGCAGTCGTCCCCTGGGAATTTGCAATCCGGGCAGCACCCGTCAAAGGCCATACGGCATATGCCACATGTCTCGTCCTGCGCATCCCACGTCCACAAGCCCACCGCGTGCCACTGCAGTATCTTCACCTTCATTCTTCTCCTCTATCTACCTTCCACTTTCAGAGAAAAATTAATATATGGATGTAAATATGAGCTGAGGTCCTGATTACGAGTTTGCAAGTTAAAATCAAGAATGCTCATCTTATTGCCTACAACTACCAGTAATCATGGCATGCTACTGGCAGAATGGATTCTTTGGAAAAATGACAAGAACCCAAGCAAGGTTAATATGACGATACCGGTACTGGTATAGGTCCAGTGGGAAAGGTTTCCAAAAAGAGGAGAGAGCACGATAGACACATAAAAACAAGAGGGAACAAACAGTCCCTCTGATTTCATCAATTTCATAAACAAGTCCTCACATCAACTAAAAGCTGTACCAGCACAAAGGAAAAGCATTGGTACCGACTGAACCAGTGTCCAGAATTGATTTAAAGCATCACATAAGAGGGCAAATGCCCAAAAGTGCACCATAGCCAGCCACAGTTTAGAACTGGTACCGAACAGTACCGGTTTGGATTTCCTTAAAACTTGAAATTATCAACTTTCCATAAAAAATACTTCACAATTTCTCATATTTTAATAGATAAAAGGCACCAGAAATTTAAGCAAAGCAGCTCCTCAAAGTTCATGTTTAAATCTGATCTGGAGCAATCTTATTCACCAAAGCGGCTTCAAAGCTCAACAGAGAATAGAGAAAAAGAAAAGAAGAGAAAAATATCAAGAATCCTTTGAAGTCCTTTCTCTATTCAAGATCTTTAACTAGAAGAATCAATCACACTTCACAGATTCAACAAGCAATTTGAGAGAAATGCAATAATACCCTAAGAGCAATGAAACTGGTTGTAAATCAAACCAACAATGAAACACTGTAAGCTGTAATACTAACATAGTAAATATTTTATTTTGTTTAATGCAATATTAGTAGGTATATTTGCCAACTTCTTGAAAAAAATAAAATAAAATAACATAATATTGTTAAATATAACAACCCTGGTTTGCCCTTTATCCATGACAATTTTGCCCCAGAGAAGTAACTGGTTAACTTTTATTCACTTCCATTATTTGCAATAATTTTTTTAAAACCAGAATAACTTAGGGCGAAGTGGAATCATCGTACGATTTTATATCCAAAGTAGTTCTCAAGGAATAGCATTTTTCTTTCTCATAAGGAAACAAAACGACTTTTTATAAAGAATAGGAAGACAATACCACCCGTTTCGGAAAAAATAGAAAAAAAATATGCCTAAAATTCGGATGCATTCGCTGAGAAGCGTTGACAGAAGGCACGTATTCAGAGTTGTAAATGTCATGTTTTCAGGATATTATGGTCTTTGAGATTTACAATCTGACGCCGCCCCAACAGACTCATTACTCGTTACTATCGTGTTAAAAAATATAATAATTAACTAACCAGATAGTGGAGGAGAGCGGCAAGGGCGGATTCGAGGAGACCGGAAAGCTGCAGGGACGGAGAACAGCAGGGGCAGACTGGTGGAGGCGCGCACGGGGAAGAGAGGAGAGAGAGGAGGGGGAGGGAGAGTGAGAATTAGCCAAGCCGAAAAATGTTTGGGCTTTTTCGGGCAGGAAAAATAGTCAAAAATATTTAGTCGGCCTGCCCTTAGAAATTTGGGCTGCAGCCTGCAAGGTAAGAACAGTTTAAATTTTCTAAATGCAGGACAAACAACTGCTGCTCCCCACCTGACTCAGTCCGATGATTTTTTCAGAAGCAACACTAAATCTTGAAAATTTTACGAAATCAACAAGATTACAAAATTTTACAAAAATCATCTTTACCGAAGAATAGTACTCGGTATGTTAAATTTGAAAACCGAATATCATACTCGGTATTGAATTTGAACCCTTTGAAGTAAATTTCTTTTTGTTATGACATTGAAAATCCAATAAATAAAAATGGGACTTGGTGAGTCAGTTTGTGGAATTAAAACCGGAAATTATTATCGGTTTGAGGGAATTAAAACTGAAAACCATTCTCAGTTTAAAGAGAGAATATTAATTTGATTATATATTAAATTAAAAAAATGGCAAATAATTGCCTGGCATTCTCCTTTGACGAACTGGAAAAAAGCAAAAATAAAATAAAATAAAACGACCATCAGGTTTGGTTAGGCAAACAAAAAAAGGCAAAAATAAAAAAAAACTGGAAAACCGACAATCATGTTCGGTTTTTCAAAAAAGCAAAAAAAAAAAATAGAAACCGAGTATGGTATCCGGTATGACAAAATGAAAAACTGCTCTCCATCTTCGGTATGGCTTTTAAATTAAAATGGGTTGTATTCTGTGTAATATTGTGTAGCATGCGATACCGACTATGGTATTCGGTTTTCAAATTTATACACTGAGTACTATTTCCGGTGAAGATGATTTTTGTAAAAAAAATTGTAACCATGTATGTTAGTTTTGTAAAATGAAAAAAATTTATTGATATTTTTAAAAAAAAATTCCAGTCCGATTTCATTAATTTTTCACGACGAGAAATGAAAAATCATTGTTGAAAAAAATAGTTGCTCTTCATATATAAATGGGAACTACTGAGTTTGCAGCAATGAACGATTAATTGTTGTTTCTATTAATTATTGCGCATTTTTATGACCTCTTAATGAGTTGCTCGGATCGTACGTACAAATATTATGCTTGAACGGAAGTCTAGTAATTGTAAACTATCTTTTAATTTTTTATGATAACCTAAAAAAGTTAATAAAGTTCTCATATCCAGCTGAAAAATTAACTTAATTTTTTAAATAGGCTAGGCGACGTAAGTCCAAGAATTACAAGTGTTTGTAAATTGCATCAAATTTGATTTCATATAAAAAGAATACTCTAAGCTAGCCTCAATAAATAAATATACAGAGAGACATAGTACTACCGCCAACAAAAGTAAAAAAATGAAAAATATTACTTGTGGATTTGATTGTACGCGGTTCGAGTGTACTAATTAACTAAATAATTAATAAATTAAGCCTATTTAACAAGAGTTCGTACCAACGCTAGATCCGAACCATGTGCCTTTTCTGATAATTAACCTAGTTTAACCTCACTACTGCTGGCTGTGATCACGGATAATTATATTTATCATACTTTTGATTAGGGCTGCCAACGAATCCAACTTACTCGTTTGAATTAATATCGAATCTAATTTTTTACAAACTCAATTTTCAATCTTTTACGAATATTTTTACAATAAGAAAGAGTAATCGTACGTAGTCGCCTAGAGCGAGAGATGAAAGTCATCTAGGATTTCAAAACTGAGAATGAGAGTTACGACTTACGAGTTATGACTTATGGCTGGGCGGACTTATGTTTTAATTTTTAAGTCATCAATTGAAATCAACACTTCACATTACTTTGAGATTCGAACTAGAATAGTTCGCAAACTTATTTTAAACGAATCAGATCCAGTTTGAGATTGGTTTGAATTAATTTCGAACTATTTCGAATCGAATTTTTTACAAACTTTTTCTATTCAAACTCGAATCGAATCACGAACTACGAATATTTTGTGCAACCCTACTTTTGATGTAGCAACTAGCAACCCTGACGTAGAAAAATAAAAAAGAGAGAGAAAAATAAAAAAGAGAAAGAGAGTGCAAAAAAAAAGTGCCTTTTCAACATTTTTGTCCGCTAGCTGCTTAAAACTTTTAATTCTTATTCACAGTTGATATATATACTAGATATTTGAAGCCTGCCATGGATTACCTATCTTATACTATAGATATAAATTACACAAGCTCTGCAGAGTAAAGTGCTTTTAAAAAGAGAAGAATTAATTCTTAAAAATTGTAAAAGAAAACAATGCTTACAGCAGATTAAGTCTAAAATGGTTTTAATTAAACAATTGCTCTCAGAAAAATATAGGAAAGATATTCGAAAAATTAGAACTCGTTTTTATGCATGGTTTGGCATTTAGATCAAATCTAAAGGCTCACATCCATCATAAGTCGGATCAAGCCTAAAATATTCAAGTTTGGAACCGAAGAACACATTAATTACCAGGCAGTATACAAATTAAACAACCCTAGTGCAACAAACAATATATTTATGACTTGCCAAATAATTGAGCAATTAAGTAGACCATCCACATTTTCTGTTTTCTTACTAACCCAATTGCTCATTGTTATTAAATTTAAATCCTTGCATGCATGTGGACCAGGATGTATAAATTTTAGAGTTTAGACTATAAGGGGCCTCTAAATTTTTTTAAGTAAAGGTTGGAGGTCAAGCCACCCAACTATTTAATATATACCTTTGGTCATGTTTGGTTGTGGAGTAAAATTAATGAAGATTAAATTGCTTAATTACTCCATATTACTCCTCATATTTTATATCTTGTTCGGTAGTTAGAGTTATGACTTAAGTTAATCCACTTGGTGGAGTAAGATATTGAAAAATGTGTTTCTTTTTATGACAGTGGGCTATACAAGTGGAGTAAGTGTGGAGTAAGTTAATTCACCTAAATAGGTGAAGTAAGTTACTCTGAATTAAGTCACCTCTTACTCCATCTTACTTTTTCTATTTTACTTCTTGTTTGACTCCTTAAGTATGGAATAAATGGTTTACTCCACAACCAAACATGACCTTTGTTATTACAACAAAAGATTTCCTTTATCTGAGTTTCGAACTCATAACCTCTCACATAGAGACCATAACGGGCCACTAAATTTAAACGAACATGTTTTTGCTGTCCAAGAACAGCTCGACCATGCTAGCTGTGTGCTATTAATTTATAGGTATATATAAATAGGCATTTGCTTTTATTGCAAACTTATTAGGGTTCTGACTTTAATAAGTTGAATTTAGTTTGTTCTCTTTAGGAGTAAAATAATTGAGCATCTTACATAGAAAGTGATCGATGCGATGCCCTTAATTTCTATTATATGTTGGCACTAACTATATTATTTCAATGGATATGATCATATGACAGATTATTCTGGTGCCCGTCCCCGATCATATATTTTTAAGCTAGCTAGCGCCAAAGAAAAAACAAAAAATAAATACAAATTCCAAAAATCATATAACATCCACAGTCTCTCCGTATATCTATTAATTTACATACAAAACAAGATGTGTCTCAGTACGTACTTCACAGGCAGATATAAAGGATTTAATTAAGTCTTTAATTACTACCAAGTACCAACCATAAACAGAATAATTAATTAATACATGCATGAAGGAAAATAAATAAATAACTCTCCATAGGAATTTTCACGGGCACTTATAGTATATATATATATGTTGGTGTATGTAGAAAATGAGCCAACCAGAAGAAAATTAGTAAATACCATTTAACAAGCAGTAATTTGTAAAGACAAATCTAATTTATATGATTACCATGTAATAAGCTAGCAGTAATTAATTTGTAATGATATCTCTCTTATTGATAAAGTGGACTACAAGTACTGTCACATATATTACACTGAGAGGTTTTCTCTGGTATTAATTGTTGCGATCAGAGATATGTTATCTATATATGTACAGATACTGATAATTCAGAGTACGTATCATGTATCTCGCAAAAAGTCTTTCAAACTTCTCCAGACTTCATAAATTGAACAAAGTTTGAAACTTTGAATTTGAATAATATTGATTTGGGGTTTTCTTCTATATTATTCACTACGCTAGCTGTGCTAGTCAAATCTAGCTCTCATCGGCTACTGCTACTTTCAATCAGAAAGTAGATTAAAAAAATTAGCAGCACTGACAAAAGTAGATGTAGATAGAACAAGGTTCACTGTATCCTGAACTGAATAATTCTTTCAGGTTAAACACATCTATATTAAAAAAATAAAAAGATCAGCATATATTATATTTTTAGTAGAAACATAGAATAATGAATGTTTTAATCTTTTGTATTTTCTATATCTTTTCTCTATTCTGTACAAGAGTATTTATAGCCTTTCTAACTAATTTACTGTTGAGACTTCTAACGATAACTTTCTTTTCTTTTTTTTTGAAAGAAAAATGAAAATCTCGCCTTCAAGTTCCATAACTTTCTTTTTATTCTATCCTATTTTACAATATTACCTCTCTAATTGATTCTATTCTTCAACAATATATAATATATATACCTTGATTTAGTTCATGGTAACATGCCGCGAACTTATCCTAATCAATATTTACTGTATTCTATAAAGGTTTATTTGATTGGAAGGATTAATTATTTAATGTTTATTTTGGTAATGCAGTAAGCAGATTTGGTGTGCATGGACCACAGTAGGAAAGAAAAAAAAAAAAAAAAAGTAGGACCACAGTGCGTATCCTCTGAGATATCTCAATTTTTGCGTGACCAACGTGTTCGGTGCCTATTCGGAGATAGCGCAGGGGCCAGTATTATTTGTTCCTTGAGATTCGTGCAAAATTATTTAAACAGTTAAAAATTTCTCTAAAGTCACGCAAAGTTTGAGATATCTGAGAGGATGCGAATTCGAGAAGAGGTCATCACCATGTTGTGCATTAAAGGAAGCTAAAAAATAAATAATGGTTATTATGTATGATTACTAACTGGTGGTTTAGGTTAAGCCATTATACAGTTGTCTGGTCATCCGTCGTGCAAACTTGAGCGTTTCTTTAATTAGATATATGCACTCACTACTACTTGCATATTATTTAATAATTAATTTTTTTTTTCTACTTTTAAGGTCATGTGAAAATCTTTAATTGACGTAGTTAGATTCGCTAGCATTAATTAGCAAATGGCAATCATATTATATGTATACATCATTTTGTCGTTTTCAATTTGCTCTCCGTTTTGGACATTATTTAGAAATTTGTATATTAAGATTGACGCTGCCACCTGATCTGAAAAGGTTAAAATCATAAATTTATTACTCAGGTATACTAGTTATATTCATCTATATCGATCTACATGCATGTTGGGTGCTTAACTAACTGTAATTAATTAAGTACTTATTGTATTATAGTATATTTATTGTTTGATGCATCATTGAAGCCAACTACTAATTAATACTGGTAGCATTTCAACTCTACATTCTCAGTGGTTACCATATAAAAAAAAATTAAGCAGACAGAAGAAGTAACTCCGTATTTGTTTTTTCTTTTATTTTTTTTCCTACTTGTTTCAAAAAAAAAATAGTTTTAATTCCCAGCGCCTCTATCTTGTTCTTCTCCGAACCTCTCCAATTAATCCTCCATTCAAAAGACTCCAAAAGATAATATCAGACTGATTGAATTCTTAATGGCCTTAGATAGAAGGAGGTCAAAATGTACCAGCACAGTCTCTTAATCAATGGCTGACATAATTAAATTGAAAGTTTCTCTGAAACTGGAGAGGATCTGAAACTGTTTGTGACTAAGCACACCTTAGGCCTGGTTAATTAATTAGCTGGCATATATAAATTACATTGAATACTTCAAATTGTCATTCTGTTAATTAATTGTTTTAAAAATGGGTGCTTGACGGGTAAGCTTTTAACTATTATTCTATTGCTAAGTAGTGTGATTATTAAATTAATAAGTAAGATCCGAATGATTAGTACGTGCCAATTTGTTTTTTATTATTATTAAACAATAAATAATAGAAACCTTTTACGCTGTGCCAGGGATTAATTCCCTGTTGGTACCATAGGAATTGGAACCAAAAGGGCGGAGGCAGGCTTTCAATTTCTGCTCTTTTAATTAATACATAAAATAATTTGCATGTGAGAAAAAATTGTTATTTGAAGTCAATAAATAAAAAAGAAATAAAGAAAATAGGGAAACAAACAGATTTTAAATAGAAGCATTGTCAAAAGATCCCAAGGACAGAGAAATTTGATTGGTCACATCAGGAATTCGCATCCTCTGATATATCTCAAACTTTGCGTGACTTTTTGAAATATCTCAATCGTTCAAATACGTTCTGCACGAATCTCAAAGCACAAATAAAACTGGCCCTCTATGTCCCCCGAATAGGCACCGGACACTTCGGTCATGCAAAAATTGAGATATCTCAAAGGATACGGACTCGTCACATCAATGGGCTGAGAAAGCCGAAATTTTTATTAATACCTTTCAAAATAAAAAAAAATAAACAAAAAGTTCATTTTCATCGGGAATTTGAAAAATATCCGGGCTGCAATGACAATTGGCTCTATTTTTGGGGACTATCATTTGTCGTTGCGCCCCTAAGAACAGGATCGCCAATTGTCATTGCGGCCCATTTTTTTTTTAAGAAAACATAATATATTTAATTTTATTTTAGTTTGTGTGTTAATTTTGTTGCAAAAATAATAAATGTGAGTTTATTTATTTGTTTCATTTTCATAAAAAATATAGACAAGCAAGGAAAATATGTGTGGTAAAGACAAATGGCAGACTCCAAAAATAGAGCTGTCAATTATCTTTGTGGTCCGGGTATTTTTTGAATACCCAAAAAGTTTCTTTTTTATTTTTTATTTTTTATTTTTTTGAAAGGGTATTAATAAAAATTTCGGCTGTGAAAGTGAAGATATTTATGATTGGGATTTTCTTCTTTTTCTTAACTTCTTTCTTTACTTATTATTTTTTTAATTTTGAAAATGATTGTTACCAGGAGTTGAATGGCCATCTAGAATGGTTATATTTTCATTCTCTTATAGTAAATGCCAATGACATTATCCGGATATTTTTTTATAAAACGTAAATATAAGAAAAGAAAATCACAAAACAGATTGATTACTCCAAATTACAAATATCATAAGAACTGAAAATAATCTTCGGTTATCCTAGCTGGTAACCGAAAATTTATTTTGATTACCCATTGCCCCCACATTTGCATCCGGACCACACCATACTACACCATAAAATTAGGTAGTCGGTTATAATTTTTAGTTACCAAAAGTAAAAAAAAAAAAAACAATTTATTTTTATCCATGGTAATTGAAATTCTACCCAGTAACAATTTTTGTTTTGTTCAACCGAACAAAATTTCGGTTACCATATAGGTAACCAAAAAAAATTCTCAGTTCTTATGATTTTTATAATTTGAAAAATAATCAACTCGTTTTGTGATTTCTTTTATTTATTTATTTACGTTTTATAAAATAAATCCACATTATCCTTTGGAACACGGTTCCGGTCTCTATTATCTTAGCTGGGAGTGGGACTACTGGAGACTCGGCACACATGATGCCACAGGAAAATCGATACACAAGAACCAGCTTGCTGGGGTTCCGCAAAATATCCAGGTCAAGAGTAGATTCGTGTGACATCCAATGTGACCCCATCCGTGACGTAGCTATTTGGAGAATCTATGGAGAATCTCCAAACCCAATTATTCCAACTTATTTAATTTGATGAAAATTTTACCATATTGACCCTGTAAAATCTTACAATATTATGTTTGGTCCGCAGAGTAAAAGGGAAATATCTGATAAAGGGTTTAGAAAGAAACTTTGTTTTTATTTTTGGGGGACGAGAATGAATGCGTATCCTCTGCGTTAACTCAAAAGAAATCTTTTAAGTTAATGAATCTCAACAATTTAATTTTAAATGGAACCAATCTGACTCTTGCTCATAACATAGGGGGTCTTTCGATATTAGCGCATGTTTAATATGCACAAATCTTAATACAAATCGGACGTTTGAGATTTATTAACTCAAAAGATTCCCTTTTGAGTTAATGCAGAGGATACGAATTCGAAGGAGAATCTGTATCCTCCCAGTACCGTAAAAGGAAATCTTTTACAATTAGTGGATTTGAACCGTTCTTTTATCTTTGTACGAATCTCAAAACAAAAATAATACTCGCTGCTGTGTCTTTCCGAATGGGCACTGTTTTTGAATTAATCTGAAGTTGTAAAGTAGTGAGTGGGGCAGGGGCAGAACTAGAAAATTTTGATAGGGGTATCTGAAAATTAAAATGCACAATTGTGGCTCTTGCTTATAACATAGAGGATATTTCAATATTAGTGTAGATTTAATCTGCACAAATCTTAATACAGATCGGACGTTTGAGATTCATTAACTCAAAAGATTTCCTTTTGAGTTAATGCAGACAATACGAATTTGAAGGAGAATCAGTATCCTCCCAGTACCGTAAAAGGAAATCTTTCACAATTAGTGGATCTGAACCGTTCTTTTATCTTTGTACGAATCTCAAAACAAAAATAATACTTGTTGCTGTGTCTTTCCGAATAGGCACCGTTTTTGAATTAATCTGAAGTTGTAAAGTAGTTAGTTAGAGCAGGGGCGGAACTAGAAAATTTTGATAGGAGTGGCTAAAAATTAAAATGCAAAATTTTTAGTGAGTGAGATTTGAACTCATGACCTCTTAACTACAAAATAAAGCTTTTAATCACTAGGCTATAACTAAATATTTGTCTTATACTAAGGGTAGCTAGACTATATAAAAAGTTAAAAAAATTCAATTCAATTCAATTTCTATACATATAATTAAAATTTTGAAATCATAGGGGTGACTTAGCCACTTTTGGCTAAGTTTTAGATCTGTCCCTGCCTGAGAGAATACTTGTGTGTGGGAGGGTGGAGGGGCCTAGATCCCCTAAAAGTAACCCAATTTTTGGGTTTTGAATCGGGACCATCCGATTCGAATCCATCGCTCAGAATTGCTTCGGAAATCGAATTTGTCTCTCAGAATGTGTGCGCTCTACTTCTGAATGAATTGTTGTGGATTCGAATTGGACGGTCCGATCCAAAACCCAAAAATTGAGTTACTTTACTGGATCCTAATTCAGAGGGGAGAGGAGAGGAAGTGAAGAAAATAGACACAAAATTATCTATCGTACTCTTGTACGAAAATATACAATTTTACATATTACACAGAGCTTCAGAAAGCTAAGTGTGTGGTGAGGCAAAATTTCACAATTACTTCATTACATGTATAATTTTTTATTCTTTATGAATCTCTGCCAAAAAAAAAATTAACTATATATTTTTGGCTAAGATGGAACAAGCATCTATCTTTGGAATATGCCTCTTGAGTATAATTTTTTTTTTAACGAGTATCCGTCTTTGAAGGGTTAAATTAAAGTAATATTATTTCGAAGGCCACTCTTGTATCTGGTAAGTTAAACCATTTGACATTTGCAATATTTAATAAATTTTTGAAAATGTAATATGAGCAAATTTCTCTTTCTAATTTGTTGGGAATTGACTTGACAACTCTTTAGAGTAAAAGCATGTGCTCAACGTTCTCTAATTGAGTATGTGAAAAAATACTGAGATAATTTTCATGTATTTCAGAGATTTACACGACCTATTTTATATCTTATTACTATTATGCATGATATTCCTCATTCTGCAGGAGATGAAATACCATTTTGAATTTGAGTATTTTCAGGGTCTGAAAGAGAATTTTTAATTATTAGATAAAAATATCTCCTAAAAAGCACCACTATAATCTTCTACGAGGGGGAGTGGCGTGATCTATTAGGTGGGATTAAACATTATTTATTCTTTAATTGATTCGCGATTTTCTCTTTATATTTGATACTTTGGTTAAATGGGAATTATGGGATGCAACAAGAGAGAGAAAAGAGGATAAAGGATTTAGAACAAGAAGACATGCTTCCCTAAAATTAAGGTTCTTTCTCTTTTTCTCTACTGTTTTAATTTTTTTTAATTGGTATCTTTCTTTCTGATTGTACTGAACTACTGATTACTTTTGCCATCCAATAGGTTCGTACTAGTATTGCACAAGCATCAATTAGTGCAAATTGAGACAGCTTCTTTTCTTTTCCCCCTTTTCAGGATTAGAGCAGTATAAATTAATATAAATGGCAATGAGCCAATTTGTTTTTATTTTTTCCCTTGGTGTTTGTGCTGTACCAATATAGTTTGAAAGATGAAAACAAAGGATACTTAGCTTCTGTATTTTTTACCCCTCCCTAGCTTCTCCATTATCTAAAGAATCGTACCAGTATCAGACTGAAATTGTTGCAAGAAAATAGTGAGTCAGCTTGATTCTAATATATCTTTCTTTTAGTTTTTGAATGACAACTATATATTTTCTTGTAACAAGAGTGAGAGATTTAATCAGAACAACTAACATTAAACTTCATTTCTCTTTTGTGTTACAAACCCTTTGTAACAAACACTATCAATCAAATATGGGCTCAGACCCTTATTTTTCCTCAAAAAAATAAAAAAAATATTAAACTTCATTTTTTGTTGAGTGCCAATTTGCTCTTTTTCGTTCCTCTTATTTTTTTTCTAAGCCTTTATTATGAGTTGTTTCTTGGTGTCGTGAGTATCTTTCTTTAGCTTTCTTTGTTTATTGGCTTGTTCTGATCTGATTACAGCTTAGTGCAGTTTTGTCTTTCTTTCTATTTTTCTTTTCTTTTAAAAAGGAGAGTAGTGTTGTCTTCCAATTTCCTGTTTTTTCATTTTTTTCAGGAACATATTTTCTGAGTAATTAGGTAACAAATTCCAGGTGTTCCATTTTGATTTATATCATTAATGTGCTCAGTTTGATTAAATTAGTAGGTATCCTGATTTCTATGGTTTTATTGTGCAAATATTGTTCATTTGAACATTTTTTCAAGTCCTGTGTTCTGATCAATGCAATATATTATCTTTAATTCTTGAGAAAGGTCACTGGTATAACTTCTCTCAAATAACAAAAAAAGGATACAACAGAAACTTGTATAATTTTCCTGATAAAACCCTTCTTTCATTCTCAGCCTTGCACAAATTTAAACAAGCCAAGTATCAAGTATGCAAATGCAAAATACCATGCTGAATTTGGACTCCTATCCTGGTATGAGTTGCTTGTCATGGTGGAATGGTGGCTTGCCTTTGACTTCCAGGCAGGCTCAAGAAAAGACCCTCAATAGTGAAATGGTAAACTGTAACAGGGTAACTGGTGTTGATTCTGTATCTAGTTATTCTCGATATGACTTGGAATTGATGAGCGATTCTAATTTACATAAAAGGTGCACCTCAGTACAATCAGGTACTAATCTAATGGCTCCTTTTTAAAAAAAAAATTGTTCTACATTTTTATTCTGAAATTTTAACACATTTTATACTTTAATCGTTGTAATGTCTGTCTGACTCTGTGCCGAGCTTGTCAGGATTGCATGGTCCTACAATGATTCCTTGCCTGTTCTTACCATTGAGATTTCACTAGGAATTAACTTAGGTGTTTTCACACAAATACACAAACTACTGTATAGACACATAAAATTGAAGATAGGAAGAACATGACGATATTTAAAGAAACGGAGAGGTTTTGGATACATACAGATATAAACAATGGGATACTTAAAGCATGGTGCTTTGATTATTTCCAGGTCTATATGGCATATGACATAGTAACACTGCTGCAAGTTCGTATAGATATACAGTTACTTGACTACCTTTATGTTGGTGTTTTATATCAGGTGATAGGTCTAGCAACTATGTTGCTAAGATTGATTCCCAGTCAAAGCCGACACGTTCTGCGGTTAGCACTGGAGTTCTTTCGCCCCAACCGTGCATTGACTTTCGCCAACCATTTGTAAGTTTCAGCCTACGAAATGAACCACAATATGAGAAAATGATTCATCGCTTACATAGACATCGTCAAAAGTGCAAAAGTTAAAAATTGTTGTACAATACATCCTTTTACTTTCATATGGTTACTCCAATTTTAGATAAATTCTAACAACTTTTTCCTGTGATTTTTTGGGTCATTATCAACCTACCGTTTTGTGCATTATATCCAACTTTATTGTATATTTCCCTGCTTTGACATCTTGCATAGAAATTCGGTAATTTTAGGGTATATTAGTCAATGCATCAATTGCTCTAAATTGACTGTTTTTTTTCTTTAAATGCCCATTTATCAAAGCTGAAAATCTACTCCTGGGTTGTTTAATTACTGTTATAGATCATATAAAACTAATTTCATGCATCATTTCATTACTTCTTGTCTTGTAAGTCATATCATCACTCTTATATGAAATTTCTCAGGCTTGTGTACCATATACTTCTGCTGAATTATACTCTGGCGGGATGTTCCATTCATATGGATCACATGCTGTGGTATGTATTATATACATTTTTACAATTACTAATGAGTTATCTTGGAATTAAAGACCAGACTTACTAAAACCCTCATATTTTGTTTTGGTGGACCCGTAGGCTTTCCATCCTTCATATTTCTCTTAAACAGAAAATTAAATAACTTGCTCCAGCACATAAGTAACAAAAATGAGAGCAATCTCCATGCTTGTGTCCTGTTTAGATGCAAGGTGCTTGCTAAGTTCCTTAGTTAAAAGACCCTCAAGTAATGAAAAAAAATGACAATATATATAGTTCATTACCACACCTGTTGATACTGAAACACAAAAAAGGGACATTGCTAGCTGTATGATATGAAGAGAGGAGAAATTTGTGGTTTTAATTTTAATGAAAGATATCAGATATGTTTGACAAGAAGTTATTACTTCAACAGTTAAACTCGAATGTTTCTGGACTTGAAAGCCCCCGGGTCCCGCTTCCTCGACAGCCTTACGATGAAGAGCTGATATATGTAAATCCAAAGCAGTATCATGGAATTCTCCGAAGGCGACAGCTACGTTCTAAACTTGAGGACAAAAAAAAGCTCACCAAGGGCCGCAAGGTACTTCTATTTTGTTATTTTAACTTTGTTTCCTTTTTTTATTTTACTTTTAACTTTTTGAGAGAGAAAATATATTAATTAATCCCTTTTTGTTGTTGATTTGGTGCTCAACCTCTCAGGTCTTAATTCTTGAGTATAAACTATAAACAGTATAAAGTTCATTTCAACCCATAGCTAAAGTGTGCCAGTGGGTTATTTCCTGTTACCTCGTACCATTTTGCAAATTTATATCTTGCATTGATTAAAATATAACAGTCAATAGTTCTAAAATACTTGTGAGTAAACAACTTGTTTCAAATATTTTGAACTAATTAAATTTCCATATATCCTGTGATGTAAAAGGTGCATCCCTTAAATTTTGACAACATGGGCTCTACTTGTAATGCCAAGTGTCAGTCGTAGTGGCAAAAGAATTGTTGTTTGTTTTTTAAAGTGGGATAATAAGTTTCAAATATCGGAATTGGTAAAATATCTGTGTTTTCCAAGGGAAAAATATTTGCAAAATATCTGCGTTTTTCAAAGAACTTATTTCCTTTTCTGACAGCCATACCTTCATGAATCACGTCATCTCCATGCAATGAGGCGAGTGCGGGGATCAGGTGGTCGATTCATAAACACAAAGCAGCTTCAAAAACACTGGGTTCCATTCGAGTTATAATTACTCAACCAGGTGTTTCATTTTGATTATAACAATGAACTTATGGAGAACATAATATGCATCACTGGGTTTCAACGACATTATCCTAGTACGTAAACTCCGGCAATTCATCCTTGGCTTTCTTTCTTCTAACGTTGAACTTTTCTTTGATTTGCTTCTGGTCTCTGAAGCTTAAGCTATATATATTGCTTTGATCTGGTGAAGGTTAGTTATTATGTACTGCTCTGGTCTGTTTTTGCTTACATAAAAACGATGGACTTTGGACTTATATGTGTACTTAGATTTTGCATGGAAGACTTCCTGTTTTTTGGTCATTTGATTAATGAAACCTAACAGGTGTAATATGAATTAAATTGTTTCTCCACTAATCAAATTCCAAATTATAAATTTTGGACTTAAAGGACCTATAGATGCACTAATAGTTTTGAATGTTTTACAACTACTAGGCAGGCATGCTAGAACCCATATTGCAGTGAGCAACTAACACTATGGGCTTCCTATATGGGCATGAACCAAATTTGATTCGATGTCTGCTTGCTGATCGAAACATTGAGATTTGTAGGAACAGTTTAGATTCACGGAACGGTTAAAATTAATACCAATCTAAACTGTATTTACAAATCTCAACACAGATAGGTGGTTTAGACTAGACATTAAATCAAATTTGTTCTGATGTTCAAATTCGGTTCCCTTAAAACCCACTCCTTTGAGGCAAACATGTCGATATATATATAGTCCATCCCATTATGATACATATATAATGGGACAATTAATTAGCATTAAATTATGTCAGCAAATATGAAGCCGACAGGAACTAAGCAAAAATTAATTTCATGATGACATTCTTGTCGGAATTCTACATATATATTATGTTGCAAATGTTGATGTTGTGTACCAACCGGAGATTCCTGACGGCGGGACAGTACGTTCCAAATAATGGGCCTCTGCATTAACTCAGAATTTGAGTTAACCGTACGTTCAATTAGAATACAATACTGGTCAATCCAGATCGAAGTAGAATGCACGGAGCACCTTTAATATTCATGCCAATGGTCCGGATTCACTGTTAATTATTTAACTCTAACTTTTGAGTTAATACAGACGATACCATCATACCAAATCATTAAAATCTGGCAAATATATAAAAAAAAAAAAAAAAAAAACAATATCAGCCCAAAGCCCAATATGAAGAATATAATAAAGTAAGCCTTTAATGATATGGAAGTTCAAGGAGCCCGAAATTTATATAAATAGTGCAAATACCTCGTGTTACTAATAAAATATTTCATTCCGTTTCCTAATAAAATCACATGAAGTATTTTTAATCATAGTGCTCAATCGGATATTAAAATCCTTATTTTAAAAACATTACTTATAAGTGAGCTGAGCTCCTTAGTAAGAACAACAACAAGAGTTGTCAGATTCAGATCGAATACTAACTCGATCCATTACAAAATACAAGATCCATTTGGGAATTCATGCCCGGTAGGAGTTTGAGAACTCACATGCGAAGTCCTACCCATTATCTTAGCAGAATTAATTGTAATCGGATTTGGATAATATTTCAAACCTGGAATAATAATTGTTGAAGTTACAAAATACTTGCACGGAAATAATGTACATGTAATTGTTTAGTATTAATTGACAACACGGCTTTTAATATACATGCACATATTAAATTCATAATCAATAAAAATTATTCGGACTTGCTAATCATCGTCAAGGAAAATTAAATTACTCACCCACTAGGGCTGCAAACGAATTGAACCGAATCAAACTTATCTCAGTTTGAGTTTGGTTTTAATTAATTTCGAACTAAGATTGATTTGAATTAATTTCGAATCGTACGAACTCAATTTCGAATCTTTTACGAACTTTTTTACGACAAGAAAGAGTGATCGTAGTTGCCGAAAGCGAGAGGTGAAAGTCATATATGGTTTCAGAACTAAGAACGAGGGTTACAACTTCCGAGTTATGACTATGGCTGGACGGCCTTATGTTTTAACTTTTAAGTCATCAGCAGAAATCAATGGTTCACGTTACTTTAAAATTCGAACTAGAATAGTTTGCAAACCTATTTCGATCGAACCAGTTCCAGTTTATAATTAATTTTGAACTATTTCGAATCGAACTTTTTATGAATTTTTTCGAATCAAACTCGAATCGAAACACGAACTACAATTTTTTTGTGCAGCCTTACCCACCAGGGCTGTCAAAAAAGCTCGTAGCTCATGGCTCACTCGTGACTCACATCTGGCTCGATCGATAACAGCTCATTCGATAGTGGACCGAGCTGTTAACGAGCTGGCTCGCTAACAGCTCGGGCCAAAATTAACGAGCTGAGCTAAGGCCTACCTCGGCTAGGCATCAATTTGTAAATTTGTATGAATTTGTGTGTATTTTATATTGCCAAGCTTGGTCCAGCTCGGTTCAGCTTGATCCAGCTCGGTCCAAAAAGATTTGTAAAATTTATTTTCTTCTTAAAACAAGGTCCAACCAAACCCAGTGAGCCAGCTCGCGAGCTGGCTCGTCGCGAGTTTGAGCTGAGATTTTAGCTCGCGAGCTGTTAACGAGCTGGCTCGCTAACAGCTCGGTCCAGAATTAACGAGCTGAGCTAAGGTCCAGTTCAGCCCAACCCAGCTCATTTACAGCAATATCCACCACTTTCATTAAGCCACATGTGAACTCTTTACAAATTTTACGAATGTAAAATCGTGTAATTTTCCAAAAAATTTAATTTTATACATAATTTATATTTGTTTTGAAAAAGGACTATGTACTTGAAAATGTTCTTTTCGACGAACAAAATTATTTTTAAAATAATTTGTATTGAAGTTTGTTCTAGAGATATCAGGCATTGCTTGGCTATTTTATTATGGTTCATGTGATAGCATCATTACATTCACGTGTTGGCACGAGAAAAAAAAAACCAATTGACTTTTTAGTGGGAACGGATCTTGATTCTTGAAGAGGAATAACAGGTACCAGTCCCGGAATCACATCCTCTGCTGCAGTTTTAAAGTGCAGCAGAGTGCTGCACTTTAATATCGTCCGTTAATTTTTGATCGGATGGACAAAATAAAATTTTTGCACGAATTTTAAAGCAAAATTAATACTGCCCCCCCATCATCCGAGCACTCACCGGCTGGAGATTAAATCTGACCCGTCCAAAAATGCAGCACCCTGCTGCACTTTAAAACTGCAGCAGAGGATCACCAGTCCCGGAGTCCCCTTGGGCCTTTGGGCTTTGGGCTCGAGAGAAGAATAACGGTTGAAAAGGAACGTCCGCATGGAATGGATAGAGTTGCTATCGTCTTTGAAATATAATCGAATAAACAGTTTTTCATGTATACCTCTTAAATTGTTTTTTTTTTTTTTTTTAGAAGAAGACCTCTTAATTTTTTTAAATCCACATATTTTTTTTTCTCTAAAATCATAATATCATATCTATCCTTTAATTCGCAAACACACAAATTTACTCTATTAATTGCATCTTCTATTAATAAGTTTAGATTTATAAAGTACTTATTTAATCTTTATTATAAAAATAAAAAATATGTATCATATTGAAGATAAATATTTTTTTTCTAATTGGTCGGTTGTGAGAGGAAATAATTCATTTTCTTACTTGTAACACATATACAGTGACTTTCAGACATACACTTGAGTGCGCGTCACAAGTAAAAAAAGAAAAATTTACCATCACAACCAGTCAATTAGAAGACATATATAACATTTCTCTTCAGCATACTATATGATTTTTATTTTTTAAATGTAGGATAAAATGGGTACTTTAAATTTGTGAGTTTCTGAGATTTAGAAAGATAAATACGCTATTATGAATTTTAGAGTGAGATATACGTAATTTTAACTTTTTTTAAGAGTATACTCGAAATTCTAACAAAAAAATATATCAGGAAACAGGGGAGGTGTTGCTTGCATTTATTGGAAGACGTAAATGGTTAAGACTTAAGACACTGATACGTAAAAATAAATTCAAGTAAATGGTTATGAGTACATTAGATTTTGATGAGAAACTTTCTATATCCTGTTGTGCTTGTAATAAAAAAAAAATCAAGGTTGTATTGCTCAGTATAGATAGCTTTCTATTGAATTCTAGGAGAATTTTTTATCTATAGAAATTATTAAATTTAGAGGTACAAAAATGAGTTGATGAAATGTGGTAGGGAAATTCTCTTATTCTACCGATTTTTTATTTTTTTTTGTAAAAAGAAGAAGAAGATTGGATCGGAATTATTGGTTCAAATCTTTCTAAATTTGTTAATAATAAGGTACTATTTCTATATCCGTACTTATAAATTTAATAATTTCTATGAATAAAAAAATTGTCGAATTCTACACTGATTGAGTACAACTGATGCAATATTAATTACTAGAAAGTCTTAAAACTCGGAAGTGTTAAAATTTATCAATCATTCTAGACGTCGAACATATATCACGTAAAATAAGTTAGATTTCAAATTTCAATAATTGCATGTCAAGTCGAGTATATTGCTGACATATATATATATATATAGCCAAGAAACCTTATGAATAGTTTTAATGGGGGACGTGACGTTCCGTGTTTATCGCATGATGGAATAAAATAAAATTTATTGATAATTAATTAGATAAGCATGAGTGTAATGTGTTATGTCTGCGCAGCCACAATTAATAATTTAATATGAAGTTTCTTGCAATTGGAAGAATCTCGTACCATTCAATTCAAAAATCAAAGCTGTCTTTCTTAGAGGTATTTAATTATGAAAATGATCAAGCTGTCAAATCTACTCCAGATTAATTGTCTCTGCATACTTTCAGATGAAAGAAATGGTATAATTAATTATCTTTTTTTCTTTTAGATTGCATTTGCGTATCCAACTAGGGAGTTGACCCACAATTTTTTTCCTTAACTTACGCTTAATTGAAGAAAGTAAATTAACATAATTTTACATTAAATAATTTATAATATTAGACATGACGAAACATGTGACGCTCGACCAGCTCAACGATTAACCTACTCAATATAATTAATAAGGGAATTCTTGTGGGACTGATCAATGTGTCATTTTTATTCTAAATAATTTTATTATTTTAAAAATATTTATTTCTATTCAAAATTTGCCGAATGTAAGATTTTCATATATCTTAATTTATAATTTTAAATTTTCTTCAAATAAATATTTTGTTTTTTTTGGAACGAAATCGTAAAAACAACTCTAGATAATTAATTAAACATGAGTTCATTATTGTATTTTTTTGTTTGATCCATTATTAGTTGACTACGTACCTACTTTATATTAAAACTTCTAATTAATATCTGTGTATGATCTGTTATGTGTTTACCCACATATCAAAGGCCAATGAACAAAGCTGTTTAATTTCAATTGGACGATCCGAACTTAATATAATTTCGCGTATAATGTTTTGTATAATTTTTAGAGTCATTATTATATATATATATATTTTTTAATGCACTTTCAACAAACTACTAATTGCTTTCAACCAATCACCAATGAATTTTTATTTTAAATGATCCTATATATATAACTCATGTATATTTTGATATTAAAATAAAATTATAAAATGCAATTACAAGTAACAAAATCATCTAAAATAAATAAAACTAAATTTCCAACTATAATGATCAAGAGAAAATTAAATTGTTACATTTATGAAAAATATGAACAATTTAGGGTCGGGTAGGTCTGGTCCAGAAGGTAACAAGATGGGTCGAATTTCAATTTTCATGCCACATGACAAAAGCCAAACTAATTAACCAGACCGTTTATTATTTGAGAAGGACCCAAGTTAGAATTTTACATCAATTTGAAAAGCATGCACTTGAGATTTGTTCCCTGAGTTTGAGAAGAAATTCAAAGGAAATATGACGAAAGAAAGGAACATGAGGAAGAAATTAAATTTATATATGCTTCACCATATTTATTTCATTCATTTACCTTTCTTCAACATCTGAAAATTAAAAAAAAAAAGATTACTCTTCAAAACAAAAACATAATCTGAAAATTAAAACTCTAGAAAGAAATGAATGTGCTTCTATCTTTTTCTCCTCCTCCTCCTCCCCCTTCTTCATTTATCCTTCTCTAGTCTCTACCCAATTTGGGAGTACACCCATATATACATATATAGTCAACGATGCTCTATTGCAACGCATAACTTTTAGAGTTCAATTAATGATTCATCAAATTTTGATTAGAGAAGAAAGATATGAGAAAAGGACATTTATCAAACCCGAAATAAAAAGAAAAAGGTTTCTTGCATCAAAGAAACAAATATGAACAGTAAACAACTAATTAATTAATTATCTGTTGAAGCTACAAAAATTATTTAGAACTATATATCCAGAACATTTAAGCAACGCGCGGATTAAGCTATTTATTTTTTATTAGATTGCTTGTATATCAGTGACTTGTCACTATTAAGCATTTTTCTCACATATATTTTTTTTATTAGATTTCTTGTATATCAGTGACTTGTCACTATTAAGCATTTTTCACATATATTTTTTATTAGATTTCTTGTATATCAGTGACTTGTCACTATTAAGCATTTTTCTCACATATATTTTTTTATTAGATTGCTTATATATCAGTGACTTGTCACTATTAAACATTCCCCCCCTCGATTTGTCACATATATTTTTTATTAGATTGTTTATACATCAGTGACTTCTCACTATTAAGCATTCCCCCCTCTCGATTTGTCACAATATTATGTTAACTTTGCTCGTTCCGTTGGCATACATTATATATGTAGGGGTGTCTACGAGTACGATAAGAGTCGGGTGGAACAATTTTCATACAGAGGTGGAATTAGAATTTTTGTCGAGGGGACAAAAAAATATCGAATCGGGTATAAATAGCTAACCGGATTTAAATCCATTAACTAATTGAGTATTCGATAAAAAATAATGCTTTAACTTATATTTTATAATGCCTTGACTTGTAATTTCTGATGTTCTGACTTATAATTATAAGTACCAATCATAATTCAAGAAATTTATTTTTATTTGAACTATAAATTTAACCTGAATTACCAATTAAACATCCAGAAGGGGGCAAAAAAATTTCGGAGGGGGGGGGGGCAAAGCCAGTCAAGACCGATAGATTTCCACAAAAACTCAAAATCCAGGGAGGCGGCTACCCCCCCCCCCCCCCCCCCCCCCCGCGGGTATACACTGGGTCCACCCATGTTTTCATACCCGTACACGTTGCAAAATGTTATTATCCATATCTTACCCTCACCTGCTATAAATTATCTTACTTGTACCTTATCCTTACCTGTTATAATTGTCGGATAACGAAATGGTAGCGGATAAATAACGGATAATACTAATATAATAATTATTGTTATTATTTATTAAATAAAATATTAAAACATATAGAATCATTTCACACATGTATAGGTCTTTATCGGAAAAAAAAAATTCTGATCATGCTAAGCCCAAGTAAACTAATTAAAGTACCATTTTCAATGCTTATTATATATGCGATATATATAATTTTTTTTTATATAATTATCCGATCGGGTAGCGGGTACGAAATAGATTTTATCCCGTATCCTTACCTGTTTAAATAACAAAAAATAAATTTTTACCCGTACCCGTATCTAATAAGTTTACAAAAAAAAAATCTTTCCTGTACCTATCTTATCGGACACGGTACGGGTCGGATAAATGAATAAAAGAGTGCTATTGACACCCCTAATTATATGTTGTTTTGAAGAACTCGATCCTGCTTCTCTGTTTTCTTGTGAGAGAAACATCATATTTAATTTCTGATGAAGATAAGAGGCAATAATTTTATGAGAACAACTTTTCTCAATTAGTAAAATAAAATAAAAAAAAACGCAATTGCTACGCAATATTTTTTCTAATATGTTTACCCGATAATGAAATGATAATATTTAAATATTTGTTACTGTTACATGTGTGTCTTAACTTCTTAATCTATTAAGTTATTAAATGCTTTTTTGCACTTTACAACTATTAATTACTTTAATAGTTATATACATCCTTCGTCGTTATTGCATGCGCTTCATCCAAAAGTTAATTTATAATATATTATTATATTAACAAATAAATAAAAAAAACACAATCCGGAATAAGGATAAATTGTTGTTAGAGAAAGCATCAAAGAGTTTAAATTAAAACAGTACACAAATTGTAGGCTTGGAGGGGATTTTGTAGGCATAATTAAATTAATGTCCAGATGTCAATTTCGCCGCTATATGATATGATTCTAAGTTATATATAGCCTTGTAGACTTGTAGTTGTAGGGTGCGGCTGGTGCCCTGTTACTTAAGAAAGGAGTTAATTAACATCATCCACAAAAACCTTCACCAAAAAAGGAAAATGTAAAAAACCACAATATATATGTCATAAATCCATCAAAATTTTCACAAAAGAAATTAACCAATTTTTTTTCATTAACAATAACACAGAGCCACTGTACAAGAAATGATAAAACCAGCAAATAAATGCATGTTCCCCTAGTCTTACCAGCGGGAACGGCTATGTTCCTAAAAGGAATTAATCCACTATTATATGTGTATCTTTGTACAACTTTTTTACCTAACTAGACCTCATGACCTCATGACCAAATGAAACCCATAAACAAAAAACCAAGGAAACAAATACAACTCCCACATTACACAAATTATGAAACAAAAAAATGCCCTCCAGTTTAAGAAATATGGAGCTGTCCATTTTGATTTGAAGAGAACTCTCTAATTTGAAGTCAAGTCAGCCATTGACGTTACCGGTTAACCCACCCAACTGCTGACATAACGGCGTAAGTAGGTTCGTCTAATTAATGTCTCCATTGACTGTACCAAATTTAGAGAATCCAAAAAAAAAAAAGTTCAAATTTTTCAGCCCCCCTAATTTCCTAATTTCCTAATTTCCTCATCTCCAAATCATCTTCTTCCTCGTCTGTTTTTCTGAACAAAGGTAGGTAATCCGGCTCCTCAACGTACAACTTTGTCAAATACACATAACCCAAAATGGCCAATACCACTGTACCGGTCAGGTACCAACTGAACTGTATATTCACCAGCGATTTTGCCCGATCATGCGCCTCAGTGGTATGGCACCGCACCACTTGATGACCTTCCTCTATATTTAAAAAGCATCCCTTGGATATCAAGCTAGGTGTCCATAGCATAATCCCCATAACAATAAACCAAATCCCTTGAAAGGCGATACTCACTGACCTTACAAAACTAACCATGATGCTTCTATGATAAGGTATGCTGAGAAGAGTCGTGGCTAAGGATACCGCAATCACCGTTTGTAGCAACCAATGGTATTGTCCCTCTACGCCCATGTGGTCGGCAGAGTGGAGGTGAAATATCAGCAGTTGTTGTGCAAAGGCTATGGCACCCAAGAATTGCGACATCGCATCCCGTTCCTTCATCTTGATACGATCAAAATAAATGGTAAATGCCGCATAAATTAGGAAAGTTAAGGAGATGGATGCGTGCTCAAAGTTGTGAAGGTGGTTGGAAGGAATGGTGCCATCATCATCGAATGGTTGGTGCTTCTCAGGACCAATAACTAATTCCATGGAGATCGATCCGAGACTACCGAGAATGATCAAAATAAGCTCTAGGTGTCTGACGAATGGAGATGGGAACCATGGTGGTGCGACATAGGACTTAGGTTGGACAGAGAAAAGCCTAATGTGGTTGAAGAAGTGCCATAGACCGATTAGGAGGAAGCCGAAACCGGGAGCAACATGACCTACCAAAGTGCCCATGTAGCTTGTTTTAGCAAGTTATATGTTATGATTGTGATCGAGGGGGAAAAGAGAAGAGGAACGGAGAGATCGATATTAGGATAAGTAGGTGTGATGTGAGATGCGAGGGTTTGGGGTTCAGTTTTGGTTTATATATTTGCGGGAAAGGGATCGTCTAGAGAGTTCTTGGTTCTGAAGAGAAAAAGTTTGAAACTTCATTTGATTTTTCAATTAGAATTCGGAACAAACAAGGGACCTGATCATGAGTCATGACTGACCTCAATTAATTCTTCTCTGTTGGGAATGGCTTCTTCAGCAAGGCTCTTTTGTCTAAATATTTTAAATAATTAATAACGGTAAATTGAGAAACTAAATTTACACCAACTCTGAATCTAAATTTAAATAGAAAAGAGGAATGTTTATTTTTTTATTTTATTTTTACACAAGTAACCGAAAAAGATTAAGAGGCGAGTGATTTTATTTATTCGTCCTAAAATTATGCAAATAGAAATGATATGTATGCGATTACGAACATTAATTATTTTTTTATACCTACTCAATGTTTGTGGACAAATTGAAACCTCTCTGTTTTTTTTTTTTTTTTTTTTTCTTTCAGTTTTGTGTTGTTTACGTTAAAACAATAATAAATGCACAAACAACAATTGTTCAACCCTTTTAATTTTCAAAACTTAGCTTTAGAATTCCCAAATAAAATTGATTGTTAAAAGACTAGGCAGATAATAAGTTGAATGTACTGCATTTTTTAACAGAATTAATATATATACTGTGGGATTCATTTTCAATACAACTAATATCACAGACACAAAGTTATAATTGTGAATATTTTCAATACCTGACATCTTTTATATATAATATATTACCTTTTAACTTTTAATTGCAATGAAATTAACGGTTTAAATCATCAATTTACATTTTAAAATACAATCATTTATAACTAATTATATGTAGAAAGCTCCGTTGAAGCTGCCAATTAATATTATATTAAAAAGGTTTAAATATAGTAAAAAGAAAGCGCATAAATATGCACAGAGCAATATTAACTACAAACAGCCTACAGCCTGCAAAAAGGTCGTTAATATTTTTTTTTGTTATGTAAAAAAAAAACAGAGAGTAAAGCGCCGCCTACAAGTCGTTAACTTGTCAGTGTCATACATAAACATAACTCATAAATCTTTACACGCATGTTCTCAGCCACAGAAAATCTGATGATTAAATGCTGGGATAAGCTAAACGGGTTGACCATCACTGTTCGTCTGTTCGATCATATATTTGTGGGACCGACTATAGGGTTCTGGAGAAAATTCATTCCCCAATTACACTCTCTTAGGGGAATAGACTCTGCTCCATTTCTTGAGAAAAAAATAGGGTCCTTCTTCTCTTTCATTCGGATTATTCAAAATTTATTGTACGATTTTGATTATTTTCTATTTTTAAATCAATTTAATTTATTAAAATAATTCAGATTTAATTGAAGCCGTACGATATATTTTAAAAGATCCGGATGGAAGAAAAGGAGCAGAGTTTGATCCCTCTTAGGACTCCTAGTTACAATTGGAATCATATCCTCTGCGGAGTTCTGAGGTTCTTTTAATCTGATTTGTTCGTTTTGATTGGACTAACCAGATTAGGTCTTGCCCGAATTAAAAAAAAATTCAATAAATTTTAGATCTGATCTAATCTGTCCGATCAAAATGAACAGACCAAATTAAATAAATCACATAACTCCGTACCTTTTAATTCTGCAAAGGATACGATTCCGGTTACAGTTCGCCTATTCTAAAGGCGTGAAATAAATCTCCAACTTTTACTTTGATTATGACCAACTCTCACCCGGTATGAATTTTTTGAGAAGCAATACTGGATTTCATTGTGAGTTTAAACCTAGGGAAGAGAATCTGAAGGCCCACCATTTGGCTAATATAGCGCCATCAGGGCAATTTTCATACCGGGGTTCCATGTACCCTCTCTTCCATATCTGGTAAACATGATGTGATATTTGTAATTAGGATAGTTTTCAAAGTTGTAAGCTCATGTATTGCTACTGAATGTTTAATCAAAGCCTAAGGGCACTTTCTACCAAAAAAAAAAACTCTCACCTGGTAATCGCTACTTGAATTTGAAGGAAAAAAAAAAGAACTCAGATAATTGTTTCCGCACTACCATCCCCCCAATATCCTCCCACTAAAAGACAAAAAAATTAGTTACTAATAATTTGATAGTTTAAATTTTCTGCAATATTTAACTTCAATCTTTAGTGTATTTACCGTGCATCGATCTAGTATTTAACTTCGTTCATTGTAGTATTAACCATCGGTGTCCAGCAGCGAAAAATGTTGTCCCCGCACCACCACCCCCCATATCCCCGCACTAAAAGACAAAAAAGTCTGGTTCTGACAATTTGGGTATTTAAATTTCCATCAGTATTTAACATCTATATGTAGTGTATTTACAGTGCATCAAACAAGTATTTAACTCTATTCATTGGAGTATTAACCGTCTGTCCAACAGCGAAACAATCTCTGTCCCCGCAAAAAAATAACATATCTGTTATGCGTCCCCGCACTAAAAGACAAAAAAAATTAGGTTCTGACATTTGATGGTTTAAATTTTCTGCAGTATTTAACTTCAATCTTTAGTATATTAATAGTATATCAATAGTATATCGAGCAAGTATTTAACTCTATTCATTGGAGTATTAACTGTCCACGTTCAAAAACGACATAATCTTTGTCTCCGCAAAAAATGACAAAATAATTTGGTATTGTCCCCACACATCAGTATTTAACTTTAGGAATGTTAGTATTTAACAATTTAGTTAGAACTATTTATCCCTAAGAATTGGAGTGTTGAACAATTAGTTATAATAGTATTAATGTGTGAAATATAATTAGAAGTATTTATTCCTAAAAATTGGAGTATTTAACATTTTTAGTAATAAGTATTTATCTCTTCCAATATGAGTATTTAACAATTAGAGATAGTGATAATAATGTCTAATATATATTAGTATCAATCTGTAAATATTGTCTCCGCACCACCGTCCCCCCATATCCCTCCACTAAAAGACAAAAAAAAAATAGTTACTGATAATTTGATGGTTTAAATTTTCTGCAGTATTAAACTTCAGTCTTTAGTGTATTTACCGTGCATTGATCTAGTATTTAACTTCGTTCATTGTAGTATTAACCATTGGCATCCAACATAAAAAAAATGTTGTCCCCCTGTATCCTCCACTAAAAGACAAAAAAAAATTGAATTAGTTAGTGACTTTTCTTTTATAAGATTGTGGAGATGAAAGAAGAATGGAAATTGGAGATTCTATATAATTATTCAAAAAAAAATTAGGAACAACTCTGAAGTTGGCCAGGAATTAAAGTAAGGGGTATTTTCGGGATCGCGCAAAAAGTAAATTTCAGTTTCCCCAAATTTCCGTCCTTTTCATAGGACGTGCCGTGTACAACAAATATGCCGTGTTGTTAATTTTTTTTACTTTTCACAAAATAAAAAAAGGAAATGTTTTGCATCACCCTAGCAATGTATCATCTAAATGGCATTAACAGGTAAAACACAGTAATTGCGTACAGGCAATTAATTTCTATTCAAGGTAAAACACATGGTAGATGCGTACATTTCACTTCATTGGCATTACTATCCGAGGTATATAATATTTAAAATTTTGCATAACGCATACAAATGGTTAGACAATTACTTATAATTTGATGAGTAATTTATTTTTGGAAATCATATATAGTTTCTAGAATAGAACCAGAATGTTTTTAAGGTAACCAACTTTTTTGTGAGCTTTTCTCCAAAATCTATTGAATTGATATTAAACAATATATCCAAATTTACTTCAAATGTGATGCATTTACATATCAAATTTATAAATTTTTGAATTAATTTAGTAAAAAGTCAAGCTGTAAGAAAAATAATGAAAAATGGATACATTAAAATTAACATATAAAATTTATTTTTGGACCGCTTGACTTTATACTCAATATAAATGCATCACTCATGAAAAATTTCAACAGTTTGAATTTGTAATTTTAAGTCATTCTGATTGGTTTTAGAGTAAAACTCATTAACGGACATGATAAGCTTAATTAAAAACACCCTAGTTCTAGTCATAATTTCTATACTTGACAAATTAATAGTTATATGTATATATGTTGCTAAGTATCATACAGTTATAGACATGGACAAAGTATGTATTGGAGAAATAAATTGAATTTTTCTATATATGTCCTTTTAAATTGTAATTTTTACAAAAAATAAAAGGTTAGCATTAGCCTCTTTTATAAAATAATTTACATGACACCTGTACATTTAGCGCCCTCTTTCCCAATTTAAATTTTCTGATTTCGTCTCTAAAATATTAATTTTATCCTTTACTATCTACCTTTTTTTTTTATTATTGGTTACCTTGTCACAGCAACTTGTAACACGCATGGGAAGATACTTAGCAGCACTCATTAAAAATGGATACGTTGCTTATGATATCGCTGACGCCATAACTATAATGGCTAGAAGATTAAGTATAAGCTTAGCAAGGTGTCGTATAAGCATGACGAAAAATTAACAAAACTGGTTGGTAATTAAATGAGAGTCCCACATATCTTTGATATTTTTAAGGCAAAGTTTCATATGCTAATTATGTACATAAGACTGTATTTTTAAAATTATATTTACGAAAAAATTATTTGAAGATTTGATAAATGATAAAGTGTGTGTTGAAGTTGTGTGTGTGTGTATTATTGTTCATGCAAATTTTGTATCAAATTTGATGTATTTTTAAATCAATTAACCTTCATTAAGTGATTTAAAAAATCTATAAGTTTGTATTTTAAAAATCAATTGATTTGAAAATTTTATTGGTTTAAATTTGTTAACATTTGATTGTTGATCAAAATTTTCTCAAACTACACTAAATTTGACCCACTGTTAATGCAAACTAACGAGACACATTTTACAATTTTTATTTCTTTTTTTTTAGTTTTGATAAACAATTTACTGATTGCAATAGTTGTCTAAGTTTGGCCTAATCATTTTTTTTTTTTTTTTTTTTTTTTTTTTTTTTTTTTTTTGCAATTAACCTTGTTTTTGCAATTAACCTTGTTTTTGAACTAGCCATTGCTTATCAAATACGAAACGAAAATAATAATAAATAATCAACCATAGGTCGTCAACTGATATTTATAATTCAAAAATGTATGTAATAATTTATTGAATATGCATGTGAATTTAAAAACTGATGCCACCTGATTCAAAATAGGTGCATTCCACCAACGTCCCTTTTTTTATATATAAATTGTCACCCCTAGTTTAATTTGATGTGCATTGTATCATGGAAAAAATTGTTCTTCTTTTTGTATATTATCCAAATTACCTATTGCTGACAGTCCACCAGTTTTGACGAATGGCATTACATTGACCGAATTACCAGGGTGAGAGACTTCAAAAGGACTAAAATATATTCTTTTATTATTTTGTTTTCAGTGCTTTCACGACATACTCCAAGTCTCGGATGCGAAATTAAGTGAGCCCAAGTGCGCATTAATTAAAGTTCCTTAAAAAAAAAAATTAAATATCATTAGCTTTCATTTAGTCCTGGTGTTTTAAAATGTTTACTTCCAACCCAATTAATCACATCGTGTTAGCATTGATAAGGACAAAAAAAAAAAAAAAGGAAATCCACGATGACATTTCATATTGTAATGAGGCCCATAATAAGATGGAAGAGAATATTATTGTGTGAATGCGTCACTTCTCTCAATGCATTCAAAATTATGTACATTTCTGGGAGAGATATTAATATCATCAATTATATATGTCATCAAAACATTCATGAAAAATACACTTCAATTTACTATTCAAATCAAATTGAATAGTAAATAATACAAACAATCTTTAATAAATTATACAAAAAATTGCAAACAAATATTCCTTCATGGACCAGTTATATAAAAAAAGAATACTTTTGTCTGTTACTTAATAGAATTTACCCCCTCATATATCATGAATTGACTTAGTCCATCTATAATGAGTTAATTTACTCCTGAATCAATTTATATAAGAATATTTCTCTGATGTATGACCGAAATTATATATTTTTACAATCTTAAAAAAAAAACTAAATAACCAGTTTTTTATTTCTGAAAAATTGATTTTTACCGTGTCCGCAGTTTCAAACTATGAACCAAATTTGGGTGTCCGCAGTTTGAAATGGCGGACTATATGTTGGCAGGGTTTTCGGGACCATAATGGATCTCCAAATTTGAGTGTCCACAGTCTGAAACTGCAGACAGGGAAAAACAAAATCAAATTTTCAGAAGAAAAAAAAGTGTTTATTTGATTTATCTATTTTTAAGATAGAAAAAATAAAAATTTCGGGGTTTATAATTAATTTACTCCGGAAATAATTATATAAGAATATTTCTCTGATGTAAGTAGAATAGTAGATAGATGAAAGAATTGCATTCCATGTATCCTAGGTGCTGGAGAAGTGGTATCAACCGGATAATCAATCTGATCACATGATTAATTGTATCCTTCCAGATTTGACCAAATGGAATTCCTTGTTGGACAAGCAGCTCTGATATTCTAGAAACGCAACCAGAAATAATTTAATTGCCACACCTAATTAATTGGGGTCATCCAAAGAATTATCTGAATTTTTTATTATTATTCTGCTATAGTATGTTTGAAAATTGACAAATGCTGTAGAATCAAGGCTCTAGGCTGAGATCTATTGGAGGTACGTGTGGTGCTTGTCTTTTGTTTATCTGTGCTTAATATTCCAGACAAAGAATATTCAATTACTAGAATTAATGGTACAGCATACATGAGAACATTATTATTATTCAATAAATAATATAAAAATTAATTGAATCATCTGATTAAATATAAAACCCTATTCATGTTGACATCTAGTGTGTAATTAAATCACTGCAAATATTTATTAATGCAACATACATGAATTGAATTTGATGGGATTATATATCCACTAAAAACAAAAATGTTTGGTGTGAACATATTCTTTGCTTTTTGATGGAATAAATTTTAAAAAAAAACGAAAGGTTTTAGAAGGGATTCTATCTAGAACTCCTTGTGGAGAAGAGGCCGGACAACTTGAACTCCCTTCAAATTTCAAACAAAGAGGTCTACACAAGACAACAGTATGGACCCAAACAATTTTTTTTTTTTTTTTTTGCAAAGACTCAAAACAGTTAGGTATGTGGATAATGGAATTTGGAACTTATTTCAAAAATAATCCCTAATTGGTCTCAATCTCATAACCAACCAACACCAATTGTCTTAATTCTAGATGTTTAGAAAGTAAAAATCTACAGGCGAAGTTATTTGCAAAAAAGATATATAAACTTTTACCTTTTTTATTTTGTCGTAACAAACAAGGTCATGTTATTGGAGAAGGCTATTTATGCCAACCATATATATATATTGGAGAGATATATATTGGAGAAGGCTAAAAAGTAGAAACAAGTGTGCTACCCATTAAGAAACCACGGTTTGCTTTTATACCGATTTTTTTATTAAAAACCCCAAAAAAAATTAATACAAATAACCAGACTCTTAAAAAAAATTTAAAACTAACCAAACCGCTCCACTGAGGGGCGGTCCACCCTTCACCCCAGACTGTCCCCTGTGAGGAGGTCCACTATATCAACAAAACCGTCCCAGAGGGGCGGTCATTAATTTTTTTTTTTGAGATAGTTGTACTAATTGTGGAGTTTATATTAAGATAATTTTTTTTATATTATTTGTTGTACATGCATTGACTAATTAAGTAAATATCAAGTTTCAAGAATATCTGATAGGTAATAAATGATTTCATTTAAACTTCAAGAATGCCCGATACTATATAACTTGATTTATTATAAAGACTGTCAACTTTTATATTTAATTTATTTGAAATAAATATTATATTAGAAAGACTACTGAGAAAATTTACTCTTCACATATTTCTTTTATTTTCAAGTCATTTTGTGTCATCTCTCATAAATCATAAAAAATAGTAAAAAATTCCAAAATAGTAAAAATTGATATTCTACAAGTTCATTATATAACCAATTTATCGAGCTACTTAGATCGAAAAATATAAATGAAAATCTTAATCAGAAACTTCAACTCAAGTTTTGAAGTTCTTCTCTTTATTTTTTGGCAATTCTGAATTTTGAAAACTGACATTGCAACAATAACACATGCTTATTTTTGCAAGCTTTCCGAAAAGTGGTCATTTATTGAAATCAGACACTCGAGCGCCGTTTTATAGCCATTTGAAGCTTCGTCGTCGTTTTATGTCTTTTCAGTGAAGATATCGTCTCTTTTGCTTTATTTATTGTCCTAACCTCAGCTGTTTACGAGAGATGTCTTAGATAAATACATGTACAACATATAGGTGCTTTAGAAATGAGGCAAACTACTTAAAATTTTTAATACAGATGCGTTATAATATAAAGACACATATCAAATTCCTTAGAACACTAATAAATATCCGTCTGAAAGAGATGTAATGTTAATTTTAAATAAATCAAATATAAAAATTGGCAGTCTTTCTAATAAATAAAATTATTTAGTATCGGACATTTTTGGAGTTTAAATAAGTCATTTATTATCTATCAGACATTCTCAAAACTTGATATTTACTTAATTAGTTAATGCATATACAACAAATAATATAAAAAAATTGTCTTAATATAAACTCCACAATTAGTACAACTATCTAAAAAAAACAATTAATGACTGCTCCCCTGAGGGCGGTTTTGTTGACATAGTGGACCACCCCACAGGAGGCAGTCTGGGGTGAAGGGTGGACCGTCCCTCAGCGAGGCGGATTGATTAGTTTTAAAAAAAATTGAAGGGTGATTATTTTTATTAATTTTTTTTTGGAGTTTTTAATAAAAAAAAATCGGCCATTTATATATTGAGTGCTTTCTGATTTGTCGTTTATATTAATATTTTAGCGTATCTCTAGGAATAACAATTACTAAAAGATGGTTTTCATTATCCTCGTATATTTTTTGAAAGTACAAACAAACTTCACTCGCACAAACTTTTTACTTCAATTCTTTTTTTTATGATTAGTGGTTAAATTATCACTAATAAATATATTGATAAGAAAAAATTACAAAATTTTAAATTTTATTCTCTCATATAATATAAAAATAAATATTTATATTTATACTCAATTTTAAAATTTATTTTCAATCTCACTTCACGACTGGATCCGCTTCTTCGATTGCCACCGTGCTTCGACAACGATTAGATCTAGTCACCGTCATGCTCCAATCGAGATAAAAACTCAATACTCTGAGCTCCGACATTACTGCATTTTCAGCTCCAATCGGCTCCGTTCGGCACTAATTACTTTCCTCTCGATCCACTATCAGATTCGCTTCTTCGATTGCCGCCGTGCTCAGACGACAACCGGATATACTCACCATCGCGCTCCGACCGAGATGAGACTCTACGCTCTAAGCTCCGACAATATCACATTTTCGACTCCGATCAGCTCGGTTCCTTTCCTCGTTCTCATTCTCTTCTTTGCTTGAGAGGTATCAAGAGAGAGAGAAGGTGTTGTGTCGAGAATGAAATCTACAAGAAGTAAAAAGAGAATTTGAATGAAAGAAAGTGGAGGGATGGCGGTGAGGAGGGGGGAGGGCGGCTCTTACTTCAATCCCTTGTCCATGCATATTTTTAGTCAGAATTAAATAGAGAAATAAAAAGCTCAGTTTACACTGAGTCAATTGCGAAATAATGAGATCAGCTTAAAATAACATAAGTCTAACATTAGCCTCCATAACTTAGATATGTGGGACCTACTATCAGTGAAAAAAGTTTAGAATATTTTATCTTGTGTTTAACTTAGACATCTTTAATTTATGGGAAATTTCATGTATACTCTTCAAAAACTTCGAATTTATCGTATAAACTTCATAATACCATATTTATCCTTTTAAACTTCAAGAATTAACAAATTTACCCATTTTATTATCTTTTCTATTAAAAACTCATTTTAAATAAATTTATAAAATAACCATTTACCCTTTACTAAAAACATAAAAAATATGTAGCCTATTTAAATGTCAGCTTTCTAATTAGTTGGTTTTCGAAGACAAATTGTTCATTTCTCTACTTCAGAAATATACACAAGCGTGCGCGCATGTGTGTGTATTCCTAAATGTCACCATGTATACATCAGAAGTACAGAAATGAACCATATGGCATTAAAAAACAACCAATTAGAAGAATGATATTTTTCTTAAATATACTACATACTCTTTATGTTTTTAATCAAGGATATTTTTATAAATTTAAAATGAGTATTAATAGAAAAAACAATAAAGTGGGTAAATTTGTGAGTTCTTGAAGTTTTTGAAGGGTAAACATTATATTTTTATAAATTTAAAATGAGTTTTAATAGAAAAAATAATAAAGTGGGTAAATTTGTGAGTTTTTAAAGTTTTTAAGGGTAAACATGACATTATGAAGTTTAGAGGGTGTAATACGTAATTTCAAAATTTTTGAGAGAGATATATAAAATTTTCCATTAAATTTTAAGTATTCATTAAAAAAAAACTTAAGTGAGTCTAACTTAAAATAATCAACTTGAACCTTCTAATTATTTATGTCAAAATTTGATTTCAAATTAAAGTCCTCTTAAACAAAATATATAGAGTCATATTTTAACGGTTTTTTCCAACATAGAGAATAATATAGTATCAATTTTTTTTTTACTTTAAGCTCCGTCGTTAGGAGGGGCTCGTACTTATTAATTATTAAAGACCTAAATAATAATATTAGATAGCTATTATTCCTTATGAAAGTTCTTTTATCTACCATCTTTTTTAATCTCAGAATGATTTAAATTTAATAATAATAAACCAAACCTTAAAAAAAAATAACAACCATTAAAGGTCACTTTAATGTTTTCCAAAGCTGTTCTTCATAATACGGATTTACAATGGCGCGATTAATATGTAATGTGATGCCTCATAATTTATATCATTTTCATAGTTGGTAGTGCTTAAAACCTGAAAATACCAATTTATATAACATATTGGTCCGATAATTTGTCAACCTTTTCATTACCGCTAAGCGTTATAGATAACTATTACACTTTGTAAGATTAAAGCTCCACCAAGGATGCTCATATTCAGTTGGTTGGCGCTGCAAAACAAAAGTTTAACGCATGCAAACCTACAAAAGAGAGGATGGAAATTAGCAAGCATTTGCCTACTGTGTAGACAGAACCAGGAAACAACAAGACATTTATTCCAGAATTGCCCTTACACAATTCAATTGTACCAGAAGCTCACCATGAGGCAACCCTTCCAACACTGGCCTCGATTGCGAGCGGATTATACGACAAAGAACACGACTGGTACGATGGACAGACTGAAATCAATGGAAGTATCAGCAATTCTTATTATGCAGTTTATAATATGGAGAGAAAGGTGTAACAGATGTTTCTCGGACTCAAGCAAAACAACGGATGAACTACTTGTAGAAGTATTGGACCAATTACAGCTTTACCGGCAACCGGTAAGACTGGTACAGAGGGTAGCAAGGGGGCAGAACAGGGACGGATAACTGCATTGGAGAAGTTCCTACAGAAAGGGAGAAAAAGCACGCAGACTGACAACCTTGGCCTTAATTTGTCTTACTATTTGCAATTCTTATTTATCTTAGTTTGCTTTTTCTGTTTTCATTAGTTTTAATTATACTGCATTATCTTTCTTATTTCAATATCTCCGCTCAACTGTTTTGAGCATTTACCACTTCTTTTTATGGAAACAAACTCTGTAACCATTATGTTCAATTAAATATGGGCATGACCCTTATTTTTACTCAAAAAAAAAAACTATTACACTTTGTAAGCATACGGATAAGAAATAGATATTCTATGTTCCTTAAAATATCATGTTATTAACCACGCCAATTATCCTTTTGTTAAAGAACATGTTCCTCAACATTGCTTTAACACATATTTATGAAGAAACAATTGAGACTTACAAGACCTTGATACTGGGCTGGGCTTTGGTATAAAAAGGGAATATCTTCAAATTATCGGCCCATGCTAATGTTTTGATAAATAAAATGATTATCGGCCCATACTAGTGATTCGCTGCATTATCAATGGAGAAAAGGCAGCAACTGGCAACTGCTGCTCATTCCGTTTGATTAAATTTCTCTGCTTAAAATGTACTTTATAATACAGTGGAAACGTGTTTCCAAAAACAATAGAAACCATAAATCTATAATACTTCCAAGCTATCTTGCTTATTTTGAGCTAAGTTGAAAATACGTAATTGGTTATGCAGATGTTCGAGTAATTAATTTAAGAACAATTCTTCCTTATACCATATTTTATGAAAGAAAATTTATTCATTGATTTTGATCATCCGATCAAATAAGAAAGTAGGGTTTCCTCAAAAAAAAGGGAAAGTTTGTTTTGATTTGAAAACTATTTTTAATTTAATTAAGAAAATATTCACTAAAAAATATAAATTTTAACAAAATTACTATTATATTCTTGTCAGTAACAAGTGATCTTGTATTTCAAAGAAATATTGTTACTACCATATTTTGTTGTTACCATATTTGTGGAGATGAGTTTGTGTCCGATGCCCATAGGACTCAAACTAAGTTCGATGGGTTCCACAGCCGTCAACTTTAATATCCGTGCACACAAATTTTAAAGCGAATCAGATGGTTATGGAACCCATCGCAAATTTAAGACCGATAGGCATCGGACCCAAATTTAATTAAGTCATATTTGTGATATTTGGTGCCTTGTTCTTGTTTACTTTGTTCATATGACCTTTTAGAGGGGAATCTATGGAGGTACTATCTTTTAACCCCGTTTGGAAAATTAAGTATGTTCTTGGTCATTTGTGGAAAAAAAAGGTAAATAATGGTCTGTGGACTGATTGCCAACTGACGCATATCTCAAAAAAAAAAAATAAAAAAAAAATAAAGTTGAGGGGTCCGTTCAAACAATGTTACTACAAATACATGATCTCTTTTAACTATAGCACCTTTCGAAGTTTCACACTTTTCCGAGCTTGTATGATTGTTTTTACCGATTATCTTTTGCATCTTTGTGTTAACACATTGTGTTGAAACATGTATTTAATTTGATAAACAAATACAAGGTGTTTACCGCAAGGTTTTTTTTTTTTAATATTTCGGTCATGTTACCATGGTTTGAAAGGATTCATTCATTGTGGGATTTTATCATCTGATGCATTTTTCTTTTCCAAAATACAAACGAGAAACTTAAGTATTTGAAAAAAAAAAAAAAAAAAGGAAACATATCATATAAAAAGCGCTGAGTAGGCCTAGCAAACATTACACCAGGCCCACACCGTTATCCAAACGATTCCCCTGCTTCAGGCCATCACTCTCGCTGACAGTGGGCCCGTGCAGCTGTCTATAGTCCAGATTCCAATTTAATTTCAAGCTCAAAAACGCTGCCAAAACCCACACCCCAGCCACGGCCCAACTAAACTCTAAATTTGCCACGGCCATGGCTTTTTTCGTAATTTCCTCGCTCCCGCACGCAACCTCACCGTTCTCCACGTGGCAACCCTTCGGCACCAGCGTTGGCACCCACAAAGCGAAACCCATCACCATGAACCACCATCCTTGGAGGATCACACAACCCGACCGCACCATTGCTGCCGGGAAGCTGTTCGATGAAATGCCTGAGAGAAAAGTAGTAATCAGTGAAGCTGCCACGATGAGTTGTAGTAGCCAGTGGTAGTGCCCTTCAAGTCCGACATGATCAGCTGAGTGGAAATGCAACAAAAACAGCTCTTGTGCAAAAACCGAGGCAGCTAGTGTTGTTACCAATCCAGAGAGGGAGTTGCTTGAAGGAGAGAGGTCTATGACTATAGCTAGAATAGAGTAGAGTGCAACATGGAGATACATAGTGGCGTGTTCGTAATTAAGGATCTCAAAGGGGTGGTTTATTAATTGGAGGAACATTACCCCAATGGAGAAGGTGAAGAGGAGGTACAGCTCCAGGTGTTTGATGAAATGATTTCTAGTGTTGATTGGAAACCATGTGGTGGAGGTGAATTGAGAAGGGCCTTTGAGCTTGTAACATTTAATGGTACAAATTGTGTGCCATAAGCCGAGAAGTGTGAAGGCCAGGCCTGGTACAAAGTGGCCGATGAAAGTTCCCATTGGAGCGTAGGCGATTGGAAGTGGTTTGAACAAAAATGTTGTTTAAATAGGTTCATATAATGGGATTTTCGCAAGTATACCTCGCAACTATTATATATTTATTGTACACCACTAAAACTTTTTTTATTTTGGATCAGTTAGGTTTCTGAATTTTATATGTTGCACACCTGTTTTTCAAAAAAAAAAAAAAAAAGTTTTGTATTCATATTCAATGTTACATTATTACCCGGTAAGTAATTGAACTATGCAAGACTCCAATTGCCACAATTAAATAATACGTACATCTTATATATAAGCAGAAATTTCTTCATGTTTGTAAATAATTCACTATTAGTAATTTTATCTTATTATTTTTTAAAATTAATAAAGCATCAGGTCAGATTGTTAATGGATCTAAAATTCGATAATATGACTCAAATACTCAATTTTGTTATGTTGTTTTAAAAAAGTGTATCTTATAGCTTATTAAACGCCTTTTTTCTTCTCTCAAAATATAAAGAAAAATAAGTCACAAAGTCCCTATCTTTGCAAAATGAAAAGAACTATAGGTTTGATGTGCGTAATTGTTACGATTGTGGTTTTGTACTCCGCAAAGCACTATAACAAATGTGAAGTGCGGTCGGTCTCACGAAAAGAAATTTTCTTTCTTTGTTGCACAGTAAAATATGAAGGATGCATTATCCGAACTGCTTTATGTTAGTCCAAGCGTACACGACTGGATTGGCATCAAAATAATCTGTTCTATACTTCTATGTTATTTAGGAGATAAGAGTAGGTCCAATTAGCTCTTTCACCATACAATTAGTATTAAGATATGTGTGTACAGAAATTGAAATAGACTGTAATGTCATTCGCACGAATCTTGATGCAATTGAATGATCATTACATCTATCAAAACAAAGTAGGTCTGATTCCCATCGAACCTACTCTGAATTCGTTATTTAAATATTATTAGGTCCGACGGTCCATTTCGATAATTAATTATCGTACAAATTTTTTTTTTAAAACATAGAGTTAAAATATATTATTAGAATACACGAAATAATTGTATGCAGTAAGATTTTAATTATATTAATATTACTCATTTAAGAAAAGACGACAATATTGCTCATTTAAGAAAAGACGACAATATCGTGAATAAAAATTATAGAAAAATTATCAGTCATTATATGAATACATTTTCAAAACAAGAACAATAACAAATCAATAAATCAATACAGGACACAAGGAAACTTTTTTTTTCTTATTCTATAATTAATTTGAGAAATATAATGCGAAAATAAATTAATCTCACTGACAAAGAAACGATGATTAATTTTCTTACTACTTTAAAGTGTATAATGAAAAATAGTTGTTATCTCCATTATTTATTTGTGGGATGAGCAATCTAAAAAATTTCATTAACATTAATATACATTTTTCTCATATTATACGATGAAATATGACAATAGATACATCTTAACCCATCACCACTTGACACTTCGGTTATTAAGTCTGCGCCGCAGAAAGTATATATTACAGCTTCTATTACTCTGTTTGCAAGTTTGCAACACAAAGTCGTTAGAAATTTTTTGAAAAATCATTAGGTTTCAAAGAAATTTGAAATCAACCTCGGTGGGTAACGAGAAATAATAGGAGGGTTGATTCCATTGCAATTGTTCTGGCATCAAAATAATTTGTTCTGTTATTCTTTACAAAACTTTACAATTACATGTTAGTAGCGACAATTTGTCAATTTATGCAAACTATTAGTAAAAAGAACTCATATGTATGATTTATGATGTAAACCACTAATTGTGGGAGTCTTAGTAAATGCTTTTAATTAACCTAATTGTAGATAGTGATTGGAAAAATCTATTGGTCGATTGATGTTAGTGGAAACTTGTTTGGTCACCATTATGTATATAAAAAAGAAAAAGAAAAAGAAAAAGAAAAAGAAAAAGAAAAAGAAACAAAAGACAAGATAAGGCGCAATAAGATCTCTTGTTAATGAAAAGAGAGAATAAGATGAAGAATATACTTCCTAATCATGATTTTCACTGTTGTTAAGTTGTTCTGTTTTTGAAAGTTCTTTTCATTTAATTATAAATTATAAAAGCAGTGGTGAAGCCACACGTTCAAAGAATAGTGTTATACTGTCAAATGACCTGTAATTTCACCAAAGATTTTAATTATATCATATAATTATGGTTCTTTGGATATAACATTTTTAAATAATTAATTAATGGCCTGGTTGAGAAAATATTGACAATTTAACTATACCCAAGAAAGATGTAAAACAGTTGCCTAAGGCCGTAATTTTCAAAACATTTGAGCCTAATTTCAGGAGGCCCACAGCCATTTCCAAATATCTCTAGGCCCAAAATTGAATATTGATTTCGAAAGAAAATTAATTTATAACTCGTAATAATCTAACAAAGAGTCCATTTATAACACTTACAAATTACACCGCACCCGCGCTTCCTTTTATCAGCAAATTAATTTAATAGACATGTTATTATAACAAATGATAATTTTTTATCTGGATTGTGAATCTATAATTTTTTATATATAGACTATGTGTTTTTGCCACTCACACAATACACACGCTAGAGCTATCAATTAATCTTCAAGTTCTTAGTATTACCAGATAAAAAAAAATGTAATCAAGTTTTTTTTTTTATTTAAACCCGCAGACACTCCCACAATACACGCGCAACTCGAACCCATGTTCTCCTGTAGGAGAATTGATGCCTTATCCATATGCTCTAAGCAGTGTTGGTTGGTGATCAAGTTTGATATCTGTCATAGTGTCACACATCCTGTGATAGGGCCATGTACAATGGCCCTTGTAGACTGCTCATGGGCTACGAATAGACTGGGATTCGGACCTCTCCCCGGAGCCAACCCGAGATAGAATAAAGCAGAGCCCATGATCAGGCAACAACTAGGCCTAGCAAGACTTAACGAAAGATTCGCTCCGATAAGGGTCAAGCTTGGACTCGGCTCAAGAAGAGGACCACGTACTAAAGGCCCTCGCGGATCACTTATGGGCTAAGAACATACCAAGATTTGGGCCCCTTTTGGGGCCAACTCGAGTTCGAATAAGATAGAGACCAAGGTTTAGCAGCAGGTAGGTCTAACAAGGTCCAACAGGGACTCATCCAAGCAAGGGCCCAGCCCGGACTCGGCTTACGGTCACCGCTCTCGTATCCGTACATGACGGGTGCAGTAGAGTGACTGTCATCTATGCGAGCGTCACCGTTCCAATGCGAATTCCCCTAACTGCTCTGACAACACAGAATTACTGTTAGGGGACGACCGATTTAAGGCAAAAAGATCCATTTTACAGGGGCTAGATTTTTCCGACAAGTCTAGGTATCATACAAACTAGAGTCTGAATACCTCCTTACATTCCCACTTCAATTACCGACAATCCACTTTTCTAACCTCGACCCGTCTCCCTGAAGCAGGACGAACTCAAATCCAAATATTCTCACATACGACCTACTCTTCCAGAGATAAGACGTATCAGCCTGGTTATGGGAAGAAACCTTTTAATTTTGCACAATGAGAAAGCAATACAAACTAACAAAAGCAAATGCATTATATATAAATTGGGGCCCAATGTAACCAATTAAATTCATCTGAGTCTGGCACGTTTTAATGAGGGGCCTAATTAGGGAACACATATTAAGGACCTTTCACTTTGCGCTCCTAGTAACATTTTTACTTGAGTGTTTAACAAATGTACACAACTGGGTACTGTTTGGTTGAAACTAGTTAGAAGAGGGCTAGGCGCATGGATTGGGGTGTCTGGTCAGGAGCTGATCTTGTAAATATAGTTAGTTATCATGCTCTGAGTGTTTAACAAATGTATATAGAGTGTGTTTAAATTCTAAATTAGGATCTTGTAAAAACTTTTTTAATCGTCAATCCAATTTTTGGAAGGCCAAAAGCTTCCAACCTTAAAAAAAAAATACATTTTACTTTCTCATTTGGATAATATTTGGTTCTGAAAATGAATTAGAATGCTTACTGGAACAGCATTTTTGCATTTTAATTCATGACATATACAGATATATATATATATATATATATAGTAATTCAGACACTTCTAATAGAAAATACATCCTCTATTCTCTTATTATTCGAAGAAATTTAATTTCGCACTTATCTGATTAATAATATCTCAACTAAATAGTACTTCTGGTATATATTTGTGTTTGAAATCTCAAAATCAGTTCTTCTTTGCGTAAAAGGTAAAAAGCAGTTAAGTTGGCCAAACAGAGGTATTGCTCTTTCTCTTCTGTAATTTCTTCTAATTCAGAAGGTAACGCATGCAAATTGCAAAGAATGGTGATTTACTTTTTACAGCAGCATGCAAACACTTAACTGACAAGAGGCACCAATAACTGCTTCTACGAAAAAAAGTGGTACCAATTTCACAAAATCAAGTCATTTATTGGCTTAAATGAACAATCTACTGCTTGTTGAGTTGTTGTATGTATGTCATTGTAAAAATCAGGGCACTTGTGACTGGGTTTGTCAAGTAAATTTTGACAAGTAGCTGGCAAATTGTCTACTATATATAAATTCATTAATTAATAGAATGAAAGAATATATAGGACGATTTTGCATGTAGTACTCAATAATTGAAGCCACGCACTGATGCACACTACGGCGAAACGCAAAAAGGTCACAAAAATTCCTTATAAAATTCCTTATGACAGTGATACTGAATTTTTTTTTTTGTCAAACTAACCAGTACTAGTTTAATTAATTTATATCTCATAACATATTGATATGGACACATATAATGGAGGTAGAATAATTAAGTCAATCGGAATAATATATCAGTTACATATATCATGAATTGACAGATTCAGTGGAGTTTAATTTAATTTTTTTTTAAGGTCAGTGAGCATCTCACATGACGATTTCATTGATAAAAGAAGAAAAATTATATACAAGGTCTTATTATGTAATTACACAGTAGAACAAGGAAAGGGAAAAAAGAAAAGACTCAGCCTCTCTATCGGAGAGTGTTTTGCCAACTACTAAACTCTATTGAAACACTATCAACAAGTTCTATCACCGTCTTATGCTGACATGTGAATAGTCGCCTGTTGCGTTCACGCCAAAGTGCCCAGCATCCCATAGACCATACCGTGTCCCAAAGTGTCTGAGCCGATTCAGACAAGGCTTGCCTAGGGTTCCACCATAGATCCAGGATGCTCACCCGGTATGTCATGTCGATTCGGAGATTGTATAGTAAAATTCTTCAGAATCCCATCGCATAAGCACATGTTAGTAAGATGTGCTTTGTAGTCTCCACTTTCGTGTCCTGGCACAGATGACAGCCCTCCTCTACGTTACATCCCCTCGTCCTCAGTACCTGCTGAGTAAGTATCTTATCTTGGGTAGCAATCTGGATGAAGATTCTCACTTTGAGTAAAATAATATGGATATGGTAAAATTGACTCCTATTTAGAGTGAGAAAATTTTATTGATCGACTCCCATACTTTGAAAGTCTGAATCTGTCCCTGCATACCATTAAACATTATAGTAGTGAAAAAAAAATTCTTATTCATACTCGATCGCCTTACTAAATAAGCTATGCATATGATAAACTGATCAGAAGATTTCGTCGGCACCGCTAAATTAAAGGATGATTAGTTCTGATACTTTGCAGTGGCAACAGAAAATTAGGACTAAGAGGAGTTGGGTGGGGTCACTAATTCACTCACTCTCAAACTGGTCCCTTTAATTAACTGGACATTGAGGTGACTGCATGTACTGGTTGCAGTTTTTAGAAATGGTACATCTCTACAGCTTAACCTTACTTCAGTGTGGTCCCATGTAGTACACATATGTATGTGTTTCTTCCTCCTAGATCTCTGCTGTCTATGAAATTTTCTTAATGTAGCAAAATGACAAATATCCCTCTATAGATTTATTGTCTGGAGCTAAGCTGGGTAAAATAAAGAATCTGGTTGTATCAAAACCCCAATTTTATTTAGTTATTTTCTTTTGGATAAAAGTTAAATCCTTGATGTAGAAAGTTTGCCCTTTTGTTTTCTTATTCAGGATCTCAACATAGAAATTAGAATATAGGTAAAGTTTCCAATATATTAGTAGACAGATAAAATAATTCTACTTAATTACTTCAAACACCATTTATATAGATATATAGGTGCCAATTGTACCAGACTACATGTAGTTACTGGTTTACATCCAGTAACTAATAAATGTTGTACGAGAACACACAAAGTATATATAATGCTTCGTCGTACCAGTCCCATAAATTATTTCATCCTCAAGTTGTTTACATTTAGCACATATAAATGTTGTGACAGTAGCCAATCTTTTTTACATTATCGATCTAAGTTTTTCTTACCTGGAACATTGCAAGATGTTCCTAAACGTACTCTAACATGTTTTAAACTCACTAAGCATATTTGAGTAGCATAATTTGAGTAAGAAATGAAAAAAAATTCAGAAGCAATTTATTAATGTTTCAATTTAACAGCAATTATATATATATTACTAAAGAAAAGGCATACTTCACAGAGATAAATATAATTTTAGTTGAGTACGTAACAGAAAAACAAAATTCAATAATTTCATGGAGATGTAATTTGAAGACAACATGAAATAGAATAGTGGTCAAACTCAAACTTTATAATTAATTATAATTTCTTTCATAATCAATAATGAACAAATTGTGGTCACTTTCCCATTGGCTCTTGAGTACAAATGAAATTATAGATGTAGTTAAAGCAGTGCCATCAGATGGCCCTTTGAAAGCTACAATTTGACCATCATAGTTCTCATATATCTGAACTTGATTCCAATGCTTAGTTTTGAAAGTGACTCGTTTATTAATTAATATCATGAGAAACAACTATGTTTTTTTTTCTGTGCACAATACAGTTGTATTATTATATGTGTCATGTTTGTTTCATTGGTCTGAGACTTGGAGCGTCATTGCTACCATACAAAATCTGGTCGACCTCTACTGAATGTTCGCTGGAGCATCGCCGAGAAGTTTGCTGGAAATTATACGATATAATTAGAAAGATAATTGATCATAGAATGACTAGTCAAATTATTTAATTAATAGTATTGATGATAACAATAACGATGTCCACATAATATTTCCCTTTCTTATAATCAATTGCCTATCTAGATCTATTGATTTCACTTTTAAACTAATTAATTAAACCATAAAGGAAACTTTCAATTATATATCCACGCCTATAAATTACTTAATTTGAGTGGGTCCGTACTATATATATATATATTGTAGAGCAAATAAAGTGTGATAATTAATGAAAGAGTTTGATTCTATCTTTTTTTGTTTGGATTGTTTGATCTTCAATATATGGACCGAATTTATGCACTGAGGTTGTTCGGTGGCGGATTCAGTTTCGAATAGCATCGGCACAAAATTAAATCCTATCATTTCTACAATGAAATTATTTGACTTTCAATTTCGTGAACAAAAACCTAGCACTTTAAAAATTAAGCATCACTTATTTGAATATGCATGGTAGAAAGAAGGGCTGTCAAATATGCAGGGCCACCGAGGGTGACTGCCATGAGCCTCAAGATCCAACAGGTCTAAAAAAAAATAGTTTGTATTTATATAAAAAAAATTATTTGTATATATTAAAAATAAATAAAATATTAGGTTTTAAATTTTGTATATATGAAGAGTCGAAACTTTTCCATAAATAAGTATGATTTATTGACGTATCAACAAAAATTGAGACCGCCTAATACATTTTGGAGTGGTATATCTGCTACCAGTTATGAATGTTGAACCAAATTTATATTTCATTCAATTCAACAGCATATGGACTGTCCCTATATATACCAGAATAAAATTAAATAGACATACGTGGGTCCCGATCGAATACGGCCGGATAACTCCTCCTTAGTCCTTAAGCGCCGACCACAGTATCTCTCCTATGCGCATCTTAACTGGCTTTTTTCAGAATTTAAGTTGGAGAATTTTCTGCAGCCGAGACTACATCACATCTGGTGCAACGAGTTACCCACAGAAATTGTAGTCCAAAATAAATCATTATTTGTTTCTCTTAGAGTTTGAGAAAGATGAATGAAATTGTATAATTTCACTTAATGTGTCGACTTTAATTACAAGTATATATGTTTCTATCTCCTTTTATAGAGAATTACGATGCTTCATGCCCTAACCTGGAATAGAAATGCTAATCTATAATAGTATCTGTTGTAACAAACTATTAGGCCCAACCCAACTAACTAATTAAGAACCTTTTAAGCCTAACTAGCTAACAAATTAACTCATTTAGTTCACTGTTAGCTCCATAGTTTTTAGACCGTACGTGTGTGTCAAAGTTATATTGTTTCTATTAGTTTCGTTAAAAAAAGAAAAGGAATCACACAGAATATGAGAGAGGATGCGACCATGGGCGGGCCAGCCACAACACAACAGGGGCGGAACTATAAAAAATTTATAGGAGTGGCTGAAAATTAAAATGCACAATTGTGATAAGTGAGACTTGAACTCAAGACCTCTCAATCACAAAATAGAGCTTTAGCCACTAAGCTACAAGTAAACATTTGTTTTATATTGAAGGTGGCTAAACTACATAAACAATTTAAAAAAAAAAAATTCAATTCAATTTCTATATGTATAATTAAAATTTTGAAATCATAGAGGTGGCTTAGCCACCTTTGGCTAAGCCTTAGATCTGCCCTCATAAGTCGAGTGCGTATTCCCAGAGATATCTCATATTTTGCGTGACCGACGTGTCCGATGCATACTCGGGGATATAGCACGGGACAGTATTATTTGAGCTTGACAATCTACGTATTTGAAAGGTTAAGATTTTCCAAAAAAGTCACGCAAAATATGAGATATATGATATCAGAGTATACGAATTCCCCCAAGGCCCAATGAACCCCGAACCAACTCTTGAACAAATGGGACAAAGCCACCTGAAGAGGAGTTATGGAGAGTGGGATTTTCTGTCAACTCTTTTGTTCGGATTAATTTCTAGTTAAAGTTATTTTACATATATTTTTAAATTATTCTGAAATTTTTTATCCTTTCTTATATAATGTTCTATTGATTATATGTGCTATGAAAAAAATTGCACTCTCGGTTTGCCGAAAATTTTAAATTTACCATACCTCAAAAATAGATAAACAAAAAAACCACAAATTATGTAGAATTCGTTATTCACTACAGACGCAACCTCATGTTGCATCCACTCAGTCCATGTACTAAAAACATCATATAGTTTAGATGTACTAGAAGTACACCAAACAATATTCAGACAAGATTTTTTTTGTAGCTATAAAAATGAAACTATTTATTATTGTCTTACTGGAAAAAATATAAAAAAGTTTTGGATCTGAGAATTTATTGTTGTATTGTGTTATAATCTACTTGTCTGTTTGACTAGATTTGCAGAATATATATAAATTGAATTTAACATTTTTCTTGTCTTGAGATATTGTGCAGGATCATGACTATAGAAAATGCAATACATACACATTGAGGATAAATTAACAATTATTATATATATTGAGGATGAAGTCATAAAGCACTGGACATTGGACAGTAGAAGCATCATCTCAAGATTAGAAATTATAATCAGTAAAATTGGTAAAATAAGTTTAAGATTGACCTAAGTAAGACCTACTGTTTCAATGGTTCAGGAACCGTTACAACGGATAAAATAAATATTTTTTCCATTCCACCATGGATTAATTCAATCCCAACGGTTCAAGCAACAGATTAAATCGGTTGGCTCATCCGAATTTCCAGAGACCAACCGTTATGGAGCTGTTACCACGGTTAACCTACTGTTAGGTTTAACGGCATCCAAACCCGCCATAAGTTGGCCAACCGTTATAATGGTTTAGGACATGTTATAATGGCAGGACCAAATTACTTCATTTTATTCAGTTTTCTATAAATAAAAGCAATATCAAGGTTTGGATATCACTGTAGCCGCTTTTAACTTCAATATTTTGAATTCTCAGATCTAAAAAAAGTCATTGTCTCTTGCGGACTCCAACTTCAATATTCATATTTAATCTCAAGCTTATTCAATTAATACACAAACTCTTAGAGTGATCATGCGTGATCAACCTTCTCCCTTTGAGCCTTTGTTGCTCACCTTGTTATCTTTGAGCCATTCCGTGCCCGGGCCATGCGACTGCCCAGAAGATTGTCAAGGCTCACCGGTTCCACTTTGTACTTCTTTTTCATTGGGTAAAGAAAAACGCACCATCTTGAAGGTCGCGAGCCCCGGAGACGTAGGCATTAGTGCCGAACTCCGTAAACAACTCTCATATCAAGTGTCTCTAAACTCTACTATTTACTTTATTATATTTTACTTTAGAACCAAGTTATTCGTGTTTCTGTCAATAATAACTTCAAGACACATTAGGAAAATATAACTTAGATTAAAAGTTTAAAAATGTCCTATTCACTTCCCTCCAAGTGCTGTTGGGACCAACATTTATTAATCCCACTTCAAAAATAACTTCTGGATATATAAAATAGTTGGAGTACCTTAAAATTTGAATGTACTAGAAGGATAGCGATAAATTTTTTATATATTCAGAAGTAATTTTTGAACCGGTATCAATAACTCAGATTCAAAATATTTTTTATTTTTTGTTTCCAATAACAACTAAGAAATAATTTATTTATTTTACAGACACAAAAAATATTGCTTCAAAAATGTTTCGTTGTACTTCCAGTAAAGTTGCTATATCTATTTTTTTTTAAGAAATAGTTTAATTATTATTCAAATTATAAGTTGCTCCATCTATTTTCAAAATTTAATAAACATATCTATTATTGTGTAATTAATTATGTGTGCGTCCGTGGTGAATATCAAATTCTACAGAATTCATAGTTTTTATGTTTATCTTTTTTTGAGGTATGGTAAATTTGAAAATTTCAGCTCAGTTTGTGTTCGTTAACTAATTAAGATAGGTACGTAGTTTTACTTAAAAAAAACTCCACCCCTACAACATGTCTAAAAATAAACAACATAACGACGCAAAACAACACGAGACTTCAATGCCCAATTTACAGTCTTTGTGAAGATTTACAGACTTCGGTGTCTAATTTATAGACTTTAGTTTTACATGCAGTTTACAGACTTTGGAGCGAAAGTCGGTAGTTTTGGAAATTCGCAACAATTAGTTTGGCAAAATTCTGAGAATTGATATTTGAGGGTAATTAGTCTATTCCTTAAATTTTAATATGCATGGTTAAGATTACAAAAATCATCAGGATAAATTAGTCTATTCCTTAAATTTTAATATGCATGGTTAAGATTACAAAAATCATCAGGATAAATTAGTCATCATGTACAGAACCCCTAAATCCGCCTTTGATTATGGATCCACCTCTTCTTGGATAAGTTCTGATGATCTGATCAGTTTTCTTAACAATTTTATTTGCCATATCCAAAAAACCCAGGAACTTTTAAGAAACTAAATTAATTTATTTTATTCTATGACAAAATTGAAAGTTGGAGGGACCCGAAACACTTATAACTAGTAATGGCAATTGTTCTGTTATATAGAAAACAAATTAATGCTTGATCAAATGCACATTCACAAGAAACCCCAGCTAACCAAATCCAAGACTTGTCCAAAAATAGAAAAAAAAAAATACTATTGGCAATTTTTCCATTGTATGATCTCTTCGAGCAATAAATAGAATACTTGCATAATCATATATATATATATATATAGGGATAAGAGGAAGAGAAAGAACAAGATAAAGAAAGGAAGTTGCTGAGGCAGATCCAGCCCTTGGTTCTTTTCAGCAATGTACATGTCATGTCTTTTTCTGGAAAGTTAAGACTGTTACAGCATTGTTCCGCAATAACTACACTGCTGACATTTTGATCAAGGAAAGGTAAAGGTCGAGATCTAGTTGGAAAAGTGTGGAAGGATTACATGAGCCGTATACCACTGCATGCCCTTTATGTATTAGTCCATTAATTAATTTGGTTTTATGAGTCATATGTTTTTAATTTCTTTTAATGTTGATATTATTGTGTGTGCATTTTATAAAGTCAATATAAACAGCGACATCAACACCTTTATCCAAAGAATTAAGAATACTTACTAATATGAAATTAAATATCGTAATACACATGACTATACACATGGGACCCGCAAACAGTGAGATCGCTTGTTATAACTTATAAGACGCAGCACAGACGTTCACGGCACAAAAAACCAAAAAGACAGAAAGAGAATTGTGTGTGATGTTAACTGATATCTACGAGTCCAGAGCTAATGAAGAGCCGTCGATTTCCATCTAAATCAGGGATCTATATTGATGGAAGCAAAATCTACGCAGTGGGTCAGGTTGGATTGGTACGTACACTAATTAATTTTGCGCAAAGCTGATAATTAACTATGCTCACCCACTTGAACACTTACAGCGTACATATATGTCAGCATCGGATGCCTTTGAAACTTTAGTTTTGCTCCTGACCCCACTTGTTTTTATTATTACTATTGCATCAGCCTGACCTGACTATCTCATTACCTCTTTTCATTAGGTGCTCTTATATATATATACTAGTCCATCTGTCACGACCCCCATTTAGGCCTCTTTTATGTTTCCCTTTCTGGTTTCGTTCGTCGATCCCTTATCAAAAGGCCATATTTGGCTACTAATAATGAACAAAAACCTTATCAAAAGGCCATATTTGGTTACTAATAATGAACGTCTTTTGTGTCTCTCTTATTTTTAAAATAATAACACTACTACTAATATAATAGTTATATATTTTAGTACTTTTTATCTACTTTTGAGTGAGGCTATAGGATAATGCATAGTGTGGATTGGTTCATACTATAGACCAATATTTTTATTTTCGAAGTTCAAAAAATTAATGTGAAATGGTCAACATGATTTGTATTTGCATACTAAATTTTATATGTTTTAGAACTATTTTATTATTTTTTTAGATAGGTAATAAATCATTATTTTTCAATGGTCTGTAATTTTAGATCAAGTGATTTTCTACATGTATAAAGAAATAGTAAAAGAAAATTGTAAAAAATATAAATTTTGATCTACATGTATATTTTTCATACAGTGTTCTAAATAACGCGCTATAGCGATGCAATAGCGGCGTTATAGCGTTTTCAGACCTTAAACGCTAAGCTATGAGATAAAAGTGTGTTATTCCAGTTACGACTGCTATAGCAGTAATAGCGGTTCGCTATTTGTGCTACACGCAATGTGCTATAGCACACACTATGCTACATAGGCTTTTATTTAAAGGTCCAAACTGATTTTTTTTTTAGAATCAATTTTTTTTCAAGGTTCAGATTGCTTTTGATTTTAAATAGAAAAAGATAGATAATTTATGCCATGATTCTTAAGTTTTTTTTAAATAAAAAGAGATATATAATTTATGACATGATACTTAAGTTATTGTGAATAGCAATAACAGTTTACGATATTATTAGGGATATTTTGAATAGCAATTTGGACTTTGTATTTGTTCAATATGAATATTATAATTCCTTAACCAATTTTGTGTTATTTATCGCTATATGAGACTTTATATAAAGTTGATAACTAGTAGAAATATAAAATATTTTTTTTAAAACAAAAACGCTATGTAGAATAGCTTTTGCTATAGCTACACTATTCGTGATAGCTTTTTATTTAGTCTTTACGCGATGACGCGATAATCGCTATTTAGAACCTTATTTTCATGTGTGTATGCGGATATATTGCCGCTCTCAGAATGTCATGTAGACTCATATAAGTGGATTTGAATATGTAGTTGTATATATGAACTGCATATGCGGTCATGCAGATGCATAATCCAAAAAATAATTGAGTTGGGGGAGGTTTGAACCTTTCACCTCTATGAATGTGGTGAAAAACACAAATTACGTACTATCCTAGACAACCTTTTGATATAAATTGGTTTTATTTTATTTATATTTCTTTAACGACGCACATTAAAACCACATAAAGTGTTTCTGTATACGGGTTGGCATAATATATATGCAGTCTGCAGTAATCTTCTACATACACAAACAAAACTGCATTTTGAAGCACTAGATTTAATCGACTATTTAAAATTTTAAAACATAGATAATATATAGTATAGCTCAATCCGCACTGTACACAGTACACTTACGTTTAGAGAGCTATTAATTAAACGCAAGCAAAAAAATTCTCAAACACAGAGCAAAGAAGTTGAAGCATAAATACGTGAACGTATGTGTTTAGATCGAATTACGAACGCATACGTTCACAATTAAAATGTACACTTCTTTGTCCATATTTGAAAAAAAAAAAATAATTAGGTGCCTAAAACTTCATCAGTTAAATTAAAATTACTAAGATTCAGTGTGGCAAAAGGAATCTGCAGATTTTTTTTTTCACTTTTATATAACATTCTTTTTTTTTTTTGGTCTTCTTATTTATTTTCTCAGTAAAAGCAAACAAATGTTGGACTTGGTAATTCATTTATTAATTAGTTGTTTAAATATATACATATCATTCTAAGTTTCTTTCTTATTATGAGGCGCAATGTCAAAAATGAATAAAACGTAGGCTTATATTGGCCAAAATTTTATTGTCTTCTCATCTTTTTATATATACCCCTCCCCCTAGCTTTCCCCTAAAGGTTAAAGCCTAGATGTTAGATGTGAAGTATGGAATCCTTAAAAAGTATTCATCACTATATTTGAGAGGGATCCTTAAAAGAATATCAGAAAAGGAAAGTCACTTAAACTTGAGAATAAAAAATAGCTTGTTAAATGAACCATTTTCGTAATAATTTAAACGTCAACGTCATTAGTTGGACAAGTTGCAATGGATAAATAAATGTTCTTTGTTTCTCAGGTACAGGTTATTTGTTGCTATCTTAATTGTTCCGCATTTATTTTTCTTTTGATATTTCCTGTTCAATCGTTTATCCAGATTAGGATAGATGTTACGGTTACACATCAAGAATTTCTCCATTTGTACTCAAACAGGATATTTACATTGTACCTATTCCAGTTTTCCATGGGAATAACGTCAGAAATCTAAGAGCTTAATAATTTGGCTAATTATAAATTTATAAAGTATATTTGTAGGACCCTAGAGGTTAAATTCAGCAAATCGATCTGTTATCTGACTGGAATAATTTAATATATAATAAACAGAGGAATATAAAAAAAAGGCGAATTATATATTTCAAATACAATAAGTATTATCATGTTTAACAAAAAAAAAATTCGAAAAAAAAGAGATGCAAGAGGGGTCCTCATCATTAGAAAGGAAAATGTACTGTTGCATCCTTAGCGATCCTTACTGTATGATCTTAATATGTGGTCAAATAATATTGGTTTGTATGCTTTAAAACTTTATGTGTGTGAGTGTATATTTTTATCCTTACATTTGTTCTGTTTTTTTTTCTTTTTCTTTTCCTTTTTGAGAAGCTTAGCGGAGACTGCCGAGACTTGTGTTCTACTTTGTTAATCTAGATAGCATCAACTACTAGGATAAATTGGCTTAAGCCATGCACGAGACTCTCCGGCGTATAAAAGGAGATGTCCTATTTCCAAGTAAAAAAATGAGATGGGCTTTGAAAAATAAATAAATAAATATATATATAGAGATGAGTTAACTTGCTTTGGAAAGTAAAAATAGTGTTTTACTTTCCGCTCATATCTTCATTTCAAAGTTCAAATAGTTGATTCGAACCTTCTAACATGTTATCCATATTAAAATGTGTTCGGAGACCAAATTTTACATTTTTTGAAATTTTTTTACTATTTATTAAGCCACTTTGAAAATCTGAAAATCCAGATGAACAGTAAAAAATTCTGGACCACCGGATCAGCGATTTTCAAAGTGGCTTAATAAATAGTAAAACAATTCCAAAAAAATTGAAAATTTGGTCTCCAAGCACATTTCAATATGGAAATCATGTTGAGCGGTTCGGATCGACTATTTGAATTTTAAAAATAGAGATATGAGCGGAAAGTGTTAGCCTATCTCTCTCTCTCTCTCTCTCTCTCTATATATATATATGAATATATGATGAGCTAACTTACTTTGAAAATTAAAAATACTGTTTTACTTCCCGCTCATATCTTTAATTTCAATATTTAAATAGTCGATTTGAACCTTTCAACATTTTTATATAAAAATGTGGTTGGAGATCAAATTTAACATTTTTTTTAGAAATTTTAATATTTTTTTAGTATTTTTTAAAATCATATATTTTCATTAAATAAAATAATAATAATAATTTAGAAAAACAATAATTCTAAAAATTTCTAAAAAATAATAAAAACATTTCAAAAAATGTAAAATTTGGTCTCCAAGCACATATTAATATGAAGATTATGTTGGAATGTTCGAATCGACTATTTAAACATTGAAAATTAAGATATGAGCGGAAAGTAAAACACTCTCATTAATTTTCAAAGCAAGTTAGTATATATGTAGAGAGTGGCTAGGTTCAAAACGTTTGTTCCTAGCTCCCAAAACAAACGATTTGATTTTCTAATTTTCAAAGTCTAAACAATCGATCTAAATCGTTAGATATTCAATCTATATTAAAATGTGCTAAGAGACCAAATTTTACATTTTTTAGATTTTTTTACTATTTATTAAGATAGTTTGAAAGTCGTTGTTTTTCAATGGTGCAAAAGGATAATAAAATCAGTGATTTTCAAACCATCTTAACAAATAGTAAAAAATTTCAAAAAATATAAAATTTGGTCGCCAAGCACATTTTAATATAGATTGAATATCTAATGGTTTGGATCGACTACTTAGAATTTAAAAATTTGAAAACCAAATCGTTTGTTCCGAGGACTTGGAACAAACGTTTTGAGTAGCCACTCTCTATATACGTATGTATTTACGTGTGTGTGTGTGTGTGTGTGTGTGGAGTAGAACTAGGGTGTTCATAAATTCACCAAGCTCATTTGTGAACTCAATTCTAAAACCTATCAGATTGATCTCAAACGACGAATCTAAACCGTTGAAATCCTTCTTATCAGGATGGGGCGATTACATCTCAATACCAAACTGTCCTGAGATGGAGCGGTCAGCTCTATACCAAATTGCCCTCCAATGGAGCGATTTGGTATTGCACTATTGCCTATATATTGGAGGGTAACCTGCCGTTTTTCACCCAACTCATTTCAAAATTTCACCCTCTCTCTCCTTTTTTCTCTCTTTCTCCGGCCCTTCCTCTACTTTTGCATGTAAGTCCCTCCATTTTTTTTTTGTTTTTAGTCCAAAATTATTTAGAAATTGTTTAGAATTAATATAAATTGTCCAAAATTACTTAGAAATTATTAGAAATTGTTTAGAAATTGCCAAAAAAATATTTATAAATTGTATAACTTGTCCAAAATTGTTTAGAATTAATATAAATTTTCCAAAATTGTTTAGAAATTATTAAAAAAAATGTTTAGAAATTGCCAAAAAAAATTATAAATTGTAGAACTTGTTTATAAATTGCCCAAAATTGTTTAGAATTAGTATAAATTGTCCAAAATTGTTTAGAAATTGTTAGAAATAGTTTAAAAATTGCCAAAAAAAATTATAACTTGTATAACTTGTTAAAACTTGTTTAGAAATTGCCCAAAATTGTTTAGAAATTGCCCAAAATTGTTTAGAAATTTCCAAAAAATATTTATAAATGGTAGAACTTATTAGAAATTGTTTAGAATTAATATAAATTGTCAAAAATTTAGCAGAAATTGTTAGAAATTGTTTTGCAATTGCGCATTCCACCTCGGCAGTTGTCTCTATTCGCCATGTCATTTTTTTTAAGTTATGATATGGTTTTAGTTAAACTGAATTTGTAGTATTTTTATATTTGGATAGTTATATTTCATGTTTGTTTTATTTTGTAGACTTAGCATTTTATTATTTTTGTTTTACTATTTCTTTAGTTAAACAAAATCAATTTATAACATTACAAAAAAATTAAAACAAATAAAATTATAACAAAAAGTAAAACAAATTATAAAACATTACAACAAATAAGCTTATAACCCTAAATTATAAGTAATTCAAGTAAAATTATAAAACATTACACAACAAGATAATATAAAACATCATTTGAAAAAATTAATTAAAAAACAACATAACTTATATTAATTCTAAAAAATTAATATAAGATACACTAAAAAAAAATTATATGCCAAACCGCCTCACTGATGGGCGGCATGGTCTGGAGTTGACCGCCCCACTAAGAAATGGTTTGATACTGGGAGCTGGTTGTCTATCAGTGGAGCGGTTTGATCATTTATAACAAAAAAATTGACAAGGAGAGTAAATTTGCTATTTTTTTTAGATTATTAATAAAAAAAATCGGGGCAGTGTACCATTAGATCAAGTCCCTGCCATAGTCACTACTCCAAAGGGCAATGTCTATATATAAAGAATCAAGTCAATCAACTATACGGCCAACCAATCAATCCCTGGTCAGGAGATGCACACAACCACTAATGTATAGAGAGAGAAAGAGAGAGAGAAGGACGGGAGAGACGTAGAGAGAGACACAGAGATGGTCACATTCCTATCTATCCACTTGACTGATGGCAACAGATGCATGAAAGCTAGAGATCCAAAGAAGAAAAGCAGAACAAATAAAAGCGAAAAGAAATAGATGGATGACACCCAGAAAGAGATGGTGGCATTGGTGGGATGTTATGTAATACCATATATATATATAGAGAGAGTTGGGCTAACTTGCTTTGGGAAGTAAAGATGGTTATTTACTTTCCGTTCAAATCTCTATTTTCAAAATTCAAATAGTCGATCCGAACCGTTAGATGTGATCTCCATATTGAAATGTGCTTGGAGACCAAATTTTACATTTTTTGGAATTTTTTTACTATTTATTAAGCCACTTTGAAAATCGCTGATCCAACGGTGGCTCATATTGAACAGTGAAACCGTTGGATCAGCGATTTTCAAAGTGGCTTAATAAATAGTAAAAAAATTCCAAAAAATATAAAATTTGGTCTCCAAGTACATTTCAATATGGAGATCACATCTAACGGTTCGGATCGACTATTTGAATTTTGAAAATTGAGATTTGAGTGGGAAGTAAAGAACTCTCTTTACTTCCCAAAGCAAGTTAGCCCAACTCTATATATATATATATATATATATGAGGAGGGTTCCAATGCACCCAAAATTTCATGCTCCCAGTTGCACCCATTTTTTTTATTTCCTTTATCTTCATTTTGAAAGTCCGAATAGTCGATCCAAACCGTTCAACACGATCATCATAATAAAATATGCTTGGAGATCAAATTTTATATTTTTTGGAATTTTTTTACTATTTTTTACGATAGGTACAAAATCATTGTTTTAAGGAGATTCTAGACCATCCGATAAAGAGATTTTGTACATATCTTAAAAAATAGTGAAAAAATTTCAAAAAATATAAAATTTGGTCTCCAAGTATATTTTATTATAATGATTGTGTTGAACGGTTCGGATCGACTATTCGGACTTTGAAAATGAAGATAAAAGAGATAAAAAAAATGGGTGCAACTGGGAGCATGAAATTTTGGGTGCATTGGAACCCTCCTCTATATATATATTGTTATATATATATATATATGAGTGTGGCTAATATGATTTCGGTTGTATTTCGGCCGAAATACAACCGATTTATTTTTCAATTTTCGAAGTCCAAAAAGTCGATCCAAACCGTTAGATGTGTTCTCCATATCGAAATGTGCTTGGAGACCAAATTTTATATTTTTTGGAATTTTTTACTATTTATTAAGCTACTTTGAAAATCGCTGATCCAACGGTTTCACTGTTTGGTTGAGCCACCGTTGGATCAGCGATTTTCAAAGTGGCTTAATAAATAGTAAAAAAATTCCAAAAAATGTAAACTTTGGTCTCCAAGCACATTTCAATATAGAGAACACATCTAACGGTTTGGATCGACTTTTTGAACTTCAGAAATTGAAAAATTAATTGGTTGTATTTCGACCGAAATACAACCGAAAGCATATTAGCCATACTCTATATATATATATATATATATATATATATATAGAGTTGAGCTAACTTGCTTTGGGAAGTAAAGCGGGTTCTTTACTTCCCGTTCGTATCGACATTTTCAAAGTTCAAATAGCCGATCCGAACCGTTAGATGTGATCTCCATATTGAAATGTGCTTGGAGACCAAATTTTACATTTTTTGGAATTTTTTTACTATTTATTAAGCCACTTTGAAAATTGCTGATCCAACGGTTTCACTGTTTAAACAGTGAAACCGTTGGATCAGCGATTTTCAAAGTGGCTTAATAAATAGTAAAAAAATTCCAAAAAATGTAAAATTTGGTCTCCAAGCACATTTCAATATGTAGAACATGTTGAGCGGTTCGGATCGGCCATTTGAACTTTGAAAATGTCGATACGAGCGGGAAGTAAAGAACCCGCTTTACTTTCCAAAGCAAGTTAGCCCAACTCTATATATATATATATATATATTGTTATATATATATATGTATGTAGCAGCTACAACACAGAATTCAGCAATAAGCCATGTAACATTTCCTGCTACCTTCAAACAAACAAACAAAAATTTCCTGTACCGGAGAAACAAAAAAAAAACACACGTGGACTTATCCTATTGCCGCGTGTCGCATGCCAATGGGAAATGGGCACGGACACAAAAATTGAACTAAAAAATATTGTTCATGTGAGGAAAAAAAATCAGTTAAACTGAATTTTTTTTTTCCCATGAAAACAGTAAAGTGAAGCGGCCGAACACGCCCTTAGATTTACTAGGAGGGATGGTGCGAATCTTAGCAACGTTATACAAATCTGGAAAAAGTTTGGACCGTGGGATCTTGTTACAGTGCAGCTAGCTGATCTCAATCCTGGCTCAAAAGCGAGGCAACATATATACTACTGTTCTTCAATTACAAAATTACGAATCGTTAAAGTTAACATAAAAATCTAAACAAATATATGTACCGTGAAAATCATGTCTTTTTTTATAAGTAGCAATTTGTGGTCCGTTGTTATTGTGATCGAGGTTCTAATTAAAAAGGTTACAATTGATAGACCGGCCAGAACAAAAATGTTGTTTTATATGACGATTTTTATTTTAATTTTTTTTTATAAACTAAAGACTAAATTATATTAAATATACTATATATAGTAATCACAACTTCACAAGCTCTTAAATTGGCTAATTAACTGAAATAATCTTTTTTTTGTCCATATCATTTATGACGCTTGTTATACAAAATAACAAAAATGTAATGCAAATACACACACACACACACACACACACACACATATATAGAGTAAATCTAGGGTGTGACGTGCTCACCAAGAGAGTTTGGTGAGCACAACTCCAAAAATACATCGAATCGGCTTCAAATGACAAATCCAAACCGTTGAAATTCATGTACTTCGTGAGTGATGCATGTACATGCAAAAATTTTGAAGTTTCGAATTCATTTGCTACGAGGTCATGCGGTCAAAGTAATGAATCTTTTAATAAGTTATTCTATTAGTTGTTTTATATATTAATTTTTCTTCATTACTTTGACCGCTTGACCTCGTAGCAAATGAATTCGAAACTTCCAAAATTTTGCATGTACATGCATCACTCACGAAGTACATGGATTTCAATGGTTTGGATTTGTCATTTGAAGCCGATTCGATCTATTTTTGGAGTTGTGCTCACAAAACTCTCTTGGTGAGCACGTCACACCCTAGATTTACTTATATATATATATGAGTAAACCTCAAGTGTGATGTGCTCATCAAGAGAGTTTGGTGAGCATAACTCCAAAAGTATATCGGATCGACTTTAAATAACGAATTCAAACTGTTGAAATCTATGTACTTCATGAGTGATGCATATACATGCAAAATTTTGAAAGTTTCGAATTCATTTGCAACGAGATCAAGCGGTCAAAGTAATGAATATTTTAACTGTTTGACCTCGTAGCAAATGAATTCATTACTTTGACCACTTGACCTCGTAGCAAATGAATTCAAAACTTTGACCGCTTGACCTCGTAGCAAATGAATTCAAAACTTTCAAAATTTTGTATGTACATGCATCACTCATGAAGTACCTGAATTTCAACTATTTGGATTCGTCATTTGAAGTCGATCCGATATACTTTTGTAGTTGTGCTCACCAAACCCTCTTGGTAAGCACATCACACCCTAGATTTACTATATATATAGAGAGAGATGGACTTGGCTAAGTCATGGTGTAAAATGCGTTTGTACTCCACGTCATATCTTCAATTCCAAAGTTCAAATAGCCGATCCAGCTCAAAATGTTCTCCATATTGAAATGTGCTTGGAGACCAAATTTTATATTTTTTGGAATTTTTTTACTATTTATTAAGCCACATTGAAAATCACTGATCCATTGTGAACAGTAAACTTTCTGGACCATCGAATCAGTGATTTTCAAAATGACTTAATAAATATTAAAAAAAATTGCAAAAAATGTAAAATTTGGTCTGCAAGCACATTTCAATATGGAGATCATGTTGAGCGGTGAGGATCAGTTGTTTGAATTTTCAAAATGAATATATTGTGTCATGACTCACCAAGTACATTTACACTATGGCTTAGCCAAGTCCATCTGTGTGTGTGTGTGTGTGTGTGTGTGTGGAGGAATCCACTTACACCATTTTTTGGTGATACCAAATTACACTCTACATTTTTAGAGTTTTCAAAGTCCAAACAGTCGATCCAAACTGTTCAAACCATTAAATGTGTTTGGAGACCAAATTTTATATTTTTTTTTACTATTTACTAAATATTTTACAAAATCGTTGTTTTCAAACCATTAAATTTGTGTAGCCATCTTAATAAATAGTAAAAAAATTCAAAAAATATAAAATTTGATCTACAAGCATATTTGGACGGTTTAGATCGACTATTTGAACTTTAAAATATAGGGTGTAATTCGGTGTCACCAAAAAAGGGTATAAGTGGATCCCTCCAATATGTGTGTGTGTGTGTGTGTGTTGTTCTATGCAATTCTCTAATTATCATTTTTGACTAATTTTTGACTAATCGTCTCCAGTGCGGGTGGACCACCCGCAGTCGCGCTGCCAGAATGTGTAAACTATATATAGATGGGTCCCCAAGACACAAGATAACCAACTCTTTTCAGAAGTTATTCTTCTACATAAATTGAGTGCCTTCTCCTTTCTTCCACCATCAAAGAATTGAGAGGAGAATTCCATTTAGAAAATTGGAGAGGAATTCTCAAGAGGCGATCTTGTTGCTTTGGAAGACCTAGTCTACGACCATACAACCAAAGGCGAGGAGAGAAGGGCTTCTTGCCGTAGAAGACGAGTCTCGTGCTCACGGAGACGATTCTTCGCAGTTGAGGATTCCATGGCCAACGTTATGGAATCAGGTATTGTATTCCGCATTTATGATTATGGCTTTGGCATAGGGCGGTCCTTAGGTTAAGGTGGGGATTGTTTCTTCTTCCCCGGGGTGTAAGTGTTTGACCCCTAGATGAGATGTAATTGTTTGATCTCTAGATAAGGCGTAATTGTTTGGCCTTCATGATTCTCCAACAAGTGGTATCAGAGCCTGGCTATGCCGAAGGATTAGGTCTTTGGATCTAGAGAGAATTAGGTTTTGAATTGATGATTTTTCGTTGATTTTTTTTTGTTGGATTTTTTTGATTGGTTTTGATCTGAAAATTGAAGTTTGGATAGCACAAAATTAAAGTCCTGATTGCTCAGATTTCAGTTATTAAGATTGATTAGGGGTTGCTCGAAGATTTCCATAAGAAATCGCAAATACCTAATCAAGATTCGGTCTTGGAATCCTTTATGTGGCCTACCATGGTACGCATGAAATTCCGCATGCCATTCATTTGGCAATTTTCTGGGCAATTTTGGAATTAGGAATTTACAAAGTAAGAAAGAAATTTCTTAATTTGAAAGGTTATTTTTATTATGGTGCTTCCAAAATTAAAGTCTCTCTAGATCATGTCATAATTCAGCATAACAAGTGTAGTCATTTTTGGATTTTCCCTAAATTTGGATTATAAATAAAGGCGGTGCAGACGCACTCACTCTTAATGCGTCCGCACTAGGCTCGGGAAAATTCAGAAAATGAATGCAATTGTTATGATGCAATTATAGTAATTTAATTGCAATTTTTATTTTATGGTTAAGGTATAAATTATAGTTCTTATAGAGGCATTAAGGTGTTATATATACCTTGAATTGAATTGATTGAGTCACTATCGTACCCTCCGGTGCCTCTTTTGACAAAGTTAATTTATATTCATTGTATAAAAGGAAATTAGATGTGCATTTGATGGAAGCAATTATTTATCGGCCCTCCGGAAGATAATGGTTGTTGAAATTATATGTACAATTAAGTGATAATAAAGTGTAGTGATGATTATTATGTCTTATTACATATGTTAATAAGTCGGCCCTCCGGAAGGCATATTGTCGATATGTTACTAAATCATCAATGCTTTATTATTGCGCCAAAGTATCATAAGAAATTAATTCGTTACCCTCCGATGGCAAATTAATGGAAAGCGATGCTTTGTTAATGATGGAAATGTTTAGCCTTTATTTGAATATAATTTATAAAATCCAGAATTTTTCGCTAAATCGTGGTTGTTTTGTGTGTTTTTTTGTTCGTATTTTTCAGCAAGCATTACTACTAGCCTTAAAGATATTCCGATGTTGAATGGTTCCAATTTCAAGTATTGGCAGGAGAGTGTTATGATAACTCTCGGTGTCATGGATTTAGACTTACCATTCAGGGTGAACTGTCCCACCATTACGGATACCTCTACCCTTGATCAAAAGAGGGAAAAGGAAAAGTGGGACAGATCAAATAGAGTGAGTCTAATGATTTTGAAAAGGTCCATTCCAGAGGTATTTAGAGGCTCGGTTACTAATGAGATTACTAACGCTAAGGAATATTTTGCTGAAATTGAGATAAGGTTTGTCAAGAATGAAAAGGCAGAAATTGGTACACTCTTGACGAAACTTGTTTCAATGAAGTATAAGGAAAAGGGAAGTATTCGGGAGTATATCATGGAGATGTCTAATGTTGTTTCAAAACTAAGGGCACTTAAGTTGGAGATTTCTGATGATCTCTTGGTGCACTTAGCATTGATATTCCTTCCTTCACACTTTGGACAGTTTAAGGTGAGCTATAATTGTCAAAATGAAAAATGGACACTTAATGAGCTCATCTCACATTGTGTGCAAGAAGAGGAAAGACTGAAACAGGATAAGACAGAAAGTGCCCATGTTGCTACTACTTCCAAATCTAAGGGGCCGGCTAAGCGTAAGAAATCCAATCAGACTAAGGATAATAAGGATGCTGCATTGACCACCAATAAGAAACAGGATAAGGGCAAGAAAGTTGCCACATCTGAAGATTCATTGCCAGAATTATCACGCATGGCGTGCTAAGAAAGGTAAATCTCTTGTTATGATTTGTACGGAAGTTAATTTATCTTCTGTATCTAGATATACTTGGTGGATAGATTCAGGTGCAACTACTCACATAAGTATATCTTTGCAGGGCTGCCTAAATTGCCGGAAGCCAAGTGATGATGAAAGATTCATCTTTGTGGGCGATGGCAATAAAGTTAAGGTGGAGGCTATTGGGACTTATAGATTATTGTTAAAATCAGGATTTTATTTGAATTTGTATGAGACATTTGTTGTACCGTCTTTTCGACGTAACTTAATTTCTATTTCTGCTTTGGATAAGTATGGATTTACTTGTACTTTTGGAAATGGAAAATTCAGTTTGTTTCGTGATTCAAAACAAGTTGGTTCTGGTTTTCTTTCAATTTATGATAATATATATTCTTTGGATGTCAATAGTTCTTATATTGAGGCCTTGCATGTGGATACAAATAGTAAGAAAAGAAAATTAACAAATGAGAATTCGGCTGCATTATGGCACAAGCGATTAGGTCACATTTCTCAACGTAGAATTGAAAGACTTGTGTCTAATGAAATTCTTGAACCCTTAAATTTTTCAGATTTTTATGATTGTATTAATTGCATAAAAGGGAAACAAACCAATTTCAGAAAATATGAAGCCAAAAGGTGTTCAGAAGTCTTAGAATTAATTCATACCGATATCTGTGGTCCGTTTCCAACGGCTACAAGAAATGGTCAGCGGTATTTTATTAGTTTTATAGACGACTATTCAAGATATGGCTACATATATTTAATTAAAGAAAAGGCTCAAGCCATTGACATGTTCAAAAGTTTCAAAGCGGAAGTTGAGTTACAACTTAACAAACGCATTAAGGCCATTAGATCTGACCGTGGTGGTGAATACTATGGCAGATATGATGGATCGGGGGAGCAATGTCGAGGGCCTTTTGCACAGTTCATAGATGAATGCGGAATTGTGCCTCAGTATACATTACCCGGTTCGCCGGCAATGAATGGTGTTTCTGAGAGGCGCAATAGAACGCTTAAGGATATGGTAAGAAGTATGATGAGTCGTACTACTTTACCACAAAATCTATGGGGTGAAGCCTTAAAGACAGCAGCATATATCCTAAATAGAGTACCCACTAAAGCAACTAACAAAATCCCATATGAAATTTGGAATGGGCGAAAGCCTAATTTAAAACACTTGCGTGTATGGGGATGTCCAGCTGAGGCAAGGCCTTATAGGCTGCACGAGAAGAAACTGGATGAAAGGACTGTTAGTTGTTATTTTATTGGGTATCCTGAGCGATCAAGGGGTTTTAAGTTTTATAATCATACAGAACATTCAGTTTTTGAGACGGGAAATGCAAAATTTTTTGAGGATGTTGAGTTTGTGGGGGGAGATACAATAATGGATTTTGAATTCGAAGAGGAATGTGCAAACGTTCCCTCAGGTGTTGAGAGTTTTGTGGATATTGAACCCATTTTTACTCAAAATACAATTGTCGAAAACAAAACCATTATTGAAAACCAAACTCAACAAGATCAAACAACACAAAGAGAAATTCCAGAAATTATAGATGATGTTGTTGTTGGCCAGATTATTGTAGACAATGCTGGAAATTCTCAAGAAAATTTAGAAGTGCCAATAAGAAGATCTGCTAGAGAGAAAAGGTCTGCAATATCTTCGGATTATGTAGTTTACCTTCAAGAACATGAGTTTGATGTTGGCATGTTGGAAAATGACCCCATAAATTTACAACAAGCCATGCAAAACTCTAACTCTCACAAGTGGATCGATGCCATGAATGAGGAAATAAAATATATGGCTGACAATGACGTTTGGGAAATTGTCCCATTACCATCAGGTGCGAAACCTATTGGTTGCAAATGGATATTTAAAACCAAGAGGAATTCGAAAGGTAATGTGGAGAAATAGCTAAGGATTTTACACAAAAGGAAGGCATCGATTATAAAGATACTTTCTCTCCGGTTTCATTGAAAGACTCTTTGAGGATTATATTGGCATTAGTTGCGCATTTCGATTTAGAGCTTCATCAGATGGATGTTAAGACAGCGTTTCTAAATGGTGACATTGAAGAAACGATCTATATGGTGCAACCAGAAAACTATGTATCGGGAGATGCAAAGTCTATGGTGTGCAAACTTAAGAAATCCATCTATGGACTAAAGCAAGCGTCTCGTCAATGGTACTACAAATTTCACAATGTGATTATGTCATTTGGTTTTGAGGCAAATATTGTGGATGAGTGTATATACCACAAGTTCTGTGGGAGTAAGTTTGTATTCCTGGTTTTATATGTGGATGACATATTGCTTGCCAGCAATGATATAAATATGTTGCATGAGACCAAGAAATTTCTGATGAAGAGTTTTGAGATGAAAGATCTTGGTGATGCATCATTTGTCCTAGGGATTGAAATACTGAGGAATAGAACCCAAGGTATATTAGGTTTGTCCCAAAGGAATTATATCGAAAAGGTCATGAAAAGGTATGGCATGCAAAACAGTAAACCAGGAAAGACCCCTGTGGCAAAAGGAGACAAATTTAGTCTTAGCCAATGCCCAAAGAATCCTATAGAAAAGGAAGTAATGCAAAAGTATCCATATGCCTCAGTTGTTGGGAGCATACTGTATGCACAAGTGTGTACGCGTCCAGATATTGCGTTCATCACTGGCATGTTGGGCCAATACTTGTCAAATCCAGGTCTAGATCATTGGAAAGCAGCCAAAAGGGTCTTGAGGTACCTGAAGCGAACAAAAGACCACATACTCACGTATCGGAGGTCGGATAAGCTAGAGGTCATTGGGTATACCGACTCTGATTTTGGAGGATGCCAAGATAGCATGAAATCGACATCCGGCTACGTTTTCATGTTAGCTGGAGGAGCCATCTCGTGGAAGAGTGCTAAACAGACACTTATAGCATCTTCCACAATGGCCGCAGAATTCATTGCATGTTATGAAGCATCGAATCATGGTGTATGGCTACGCAATTTTGTCACTAGGCTGCGCATAGTGGAGTCTATAGAGAAACCACTACAATTGTTATGTGACAATAACTCAGCCGTGCTATACGCGAATAACAACCGAAGTTCGTCAAAGTCCAAGCACATTGACATAAAATTTTTGGTTGTAAAAGAGAGAGTACAGAAAGGTCAGTTGTCAATAGAACATATAGGGACAAACTCCATGTTGGCGGATCCACTCACTAAAGGATTACCACCCAATAAGTTTGAAGAGCATGTTGCTCATATGGGTGTAATTCCTATTAGGGAAATTCAGTTTTAGTGGGAGTTTGGTAATTGTTTATTTTGATGTTCTATTTACTTATTTTGGATATGTAACTTGTAACATAAAACAAGTTCCTTGTGTAATATGCATTGTTTTGCAAAAGAGTTTTATTTTGTTTTCTATCTCTATTTTAAGTTTGACCTCAAATTTGGATATGTGTTTGCAAATTGTTTAGTTGAATTTTGCATTTTACAATAAGTTTATGAAATTTAGTTTCAAGTTTTAAGTGGGAGACCTAATTAGAAATTGGCACGTAAGATCACAATTGCGTGTAATTTCTATGCTACACATCCACATCATGATTCATGTCATTTAGTTATGTTAGTACTGTGATTATTGATGGTTGAGTTACGACTAAAATAAATGTGACGAAAGCCGCTTTAGTCCTTTGCTAATATGATTGATGGACGGAATTGGTTTGGGAATACATGAGGATGGCAGAAAAGTATGTGCACACATAAGGCTGACAATACATAATTAAAAGAGTATAACATATTGCTCAAGTGGGAGATTGTTGGATCTTAATCCAACGTTGAGCATATATGTAATATAATTATGAATTGTTTATTGTCAATATGATTGTCACAGTTAAAGTGATCTAATATGGAATTAAGATATTAGACAATCTATGTATTCAATAGGATGTGGTCCATAAGTGTGTAGAACAATTTGGGCAAAGATCAAATCATTGATGGACTGATTCTGAAATTTGCAATTGAGAAAACTGCCTTTTGGACGTCCAGTGTGGGTGGAGCACCCGCACTGGATCCCAGTGCGGACGCAGTCAGCGCCCAGTGTGGGTGGTCCACCCGCACTAGATCTGAGTGCGGACGCACTCAGTACTTAGCCAAATTTTGGGAAGTTCGGACAACACAGGAAAAGTCCAAGCGTAATGCGGACACACTGGAACCCCAGTGCGGACGCAGTCGGCGCCCAGTGTGGGTGGTCCACCCGCACTGGATCTGAGTGCGGACGCACTCAGTACTTAGCCAAATTCTGGGAGTTTTCAGGGAGCCCAGTGCGGGTGGTTCACTCGCATTGGACCTGAGTGCGGACGCACTCAGGTTCTGCAGTTCAATTCGAAAAAAGTCCGAGCGTAATGCGGACGCACTGGGATCCAGTGCGGACACAGTCAGGACTTAGTGAAAATTTGGGCTAAGTTTTAAGGCGGTTATTTGGACGCGAATTATCTCAGTGCGGACGCAGTGAGATCCAGTGCGGGTGGACCACCCGCAGTCGCGCTGCCAGAATGTGTAAACTATATATAGATGGGTCCCCAAGGCACAAGATAACCAACTCTTTTCAGAAGTTATTCTTCTACAGAAATTGAGTGCCTTCTCCTTTCTTCCACCATCAAAGAATTGAGAGGAGAATTCCATTTAGAAAATTGGAGAGGAATTCTCAAGAGGCGATCTTGTTGCTTTGGAAGACCTAGTCTACGACCATACAACCAAAGGCGAGGAGAGAAGGGCTTCTTGCCGTAGAAGACGAGTCTCGTGCTCACGGAGACGATTCTTCGCAGTTGAGGATTCCATGGCCAACGTTATGGAATCAGGTATTGTATTCCGCATTTATGATTATGGCTTTGGCATAGGGCGGTCCTTAGGTTAAGGTGGGGATTGTTTCTTCTTCCCCGGAGTGTAAGTGTTTGACCCCTAGATGAGATGTAATTGTTTGATCTCTAGATAAGGCGTAATTGTTTGGCCTTCATGATTCCCCAACACTTTCTTCTTTGAGAGAACAAAAACTTCAATATTTCATTGATCATCTCAAATCCACTTAACTAATATACTCAAAAGATTTAGTTAGTATTTTCTTCTAGTTTGTTAGAGTGGAGATTTACTTTAGTGCTCACTTTCTATAGTCAAGTGACTTCCCCGCTTGTTAGGGCATTTAAGGGCTTGCCAATTCGAGCGTTTCCTCTCACTTGCAAACATAGTTGTGTAACTATCCTCTGCATAGGACTTGCCATCTCGAGCTTCAAAGCCCAACTTTGTACACAAGTTAGGCCGTTACTTCCCACTTTCGTTGGGTTCACGTGTCACGAGTTGTATCATTTTTTTTTTTGTAATAGGAAAGAGGCATTGACAAGATTGTTCTACTTCGGAAACGAAAGCATTTTACGCAACATAATAATTAACTAGAGTAATACCCAAAACAAGGCTTGAAAAAAGAACTTAAAAATAAATAAATTAAAAAGGCTCAAGCTTATGCACATGTTTGTGGCGCCGATCAATATTATAAAATCTAAAGTTGCAGAATGATGTGCTGAAAGAAGAGCACATAGAATTTATGGAGAAGTTGACATTAAAATGAGAAAGTAAAAATTAAGGGTATATGTGTGACAATCGCGCGCAAAGATTAATCATGTAAGATGCACGAGAAGAATCATACAACCATGGTAAAGTACGTATAGAGATGAGAACTTAATTAAAAGACTGCAGGTCATGCATTATGAATAAAAAATAATGACAAAGTGAGCGATGTAGCGTATATGGGATCAGTGTTATAAAAACGAAATCAGGTGATTAGTTGTTAGTAGCGATTAAACTGTTACGGATTTTTTTAACTAATTAGTCGATTATTTCTGATTATGACCGATTATTCTCGATTAATCATTTGACAAAAATATATTCATCCGACGAGCACATACCATTATTTACAACACTGGTTGGGACTACTAAAATGCTCAAGTGGTATCGTCTTTAATTAGTATAATTCCACTTAAACGATTAACATTACTGTTTTTTTCAATATAACTCCAAAAAAAATTAATGTATAGACAATTTTAACCCTTGAAGTATCTTTTTTAATGTTGTGACCATTTATTAATCATTTGACCATTTGTTATAATTGCTATATATATATATATATCCACTAGTATCATGCCCATGTGTTGGAACGGGGATAAATTATAAGATTGAATAAAAGATGAAAAGACATTTTATTTGACATTCACACAAAATAAAAATAAAAGACAAATGAAAAAAAAAACGGAAATCTAAATAATAAATAACAATAAAAGAAACAATAACAAATGAAAAAAATGATCAAATATTATATGAAAAAAGTTCTTAAAGTATCATTGCTAGTGTGATCATCTTTGATGTAGTGCAGTATTTCTGAAAATGAACAAACAAAATATGAAAAGTATTGCTCAAATTGAAAATATATAATAAAATAATAAAATTAGAAATGTTAAATTAATATGGTTCATACCTTATTCCTCGCATAAGTACAACAATATAAGTGCTTATTCACAAAACTAATAAGCATAACTATCACCTAGAAAGTAAATTATTATTACCCAGAGTAAAACTTAGCTGGCATCTTCCAAACTGGGTCAAGACTCATAATTTAAATTAATTTTCAAATCATCCCCTCTCACATCAAAAACCTGTATCAGTAAGCAATGAAGAAAATAGTACCACTCCAATTCAAAAATTATAAAATTGAACTTATAAGTTTCACTGCACAATGTTTCTCGTCTTGTATTTATCGTGGGGTTGAAAAATTACACAAAGCACAATACGATTTAATTTCTAATTAATTTTCTCCACAAACAAGACACGTCATTAAATAATTCAAATATTTAGAGGAGAAATGATCTGTAAAGAAATAAAATTAGGAATTATATAATTAAATGATTCAAATAAGTATTTTCTCTACAAATTTATTTTTGATAAAAAATATTTTAATGATGAAAATTTCTCTATAGATCATTTCTCTACACAAAAGTTTTAGATATTTTTAATTTTTCTCTCCAGCTCGAAAAGATATAATTGTTTCATCAACACAAAATCTGCTCTTCATCTATTCGCAAAAATACAATAGCCTTAATAAAAATTATTTCTCCTCTTAGCACAATGAATATAACATATAAAAAAAAAAATTCTCTACAGATTCAAAAATATTGAATAATTTTCATTTTCTCTACATTATTTATGTAGCAATTTGAAACCTTAAAATATAAGTTGTATTAATATAATATCAAACTTATTCGTAGATTAGACTAAATTTTATCCATGACATATCTAAATAACAAAAAAAATATATATTTTTTAAATTTAGTAGTAATAATTTAAATGATCGTTATTAAGATAAGCGTACCTTACAGTATGTATCTCGTTGTTAATCAGTTTATAATAAAAGAATAACACAAGTTCAAATTTTCAAAATCCAACGTTAATTTTGACATCAAAATATTATATTCTTGTCATTTCAAGAATTCTCTGAATAAAGAACTTTAAAGACAACCCCTCACCCTAAAAAAACGAAAGAAATAGTAGTGGAATTTTCAGACCAGTTGAATTAGAGATTGAACAATCAACAGGAGTATTTTAATAGGGGACTAGATTCGTACATATCCCATAGGATTTATTGATTCTCCAAATAAAGCATATTAGCAGTAAAATAAATAAATAAAAATATATTTGAATTGTATGAATCAAAGATAACTTTAAGGAGTAATAAGGAAATATTTAGTGATTCAATTTTAATTGTAACAAACTATACAGCAGTATGTGTGGCGAGTATGTATTTAACTAAATTTAGACTTCTACAAATAAAATAGATACATTTAATCAAAAGAAAACATATTATGTGATTGAAAGGCTGATATTAAATCTGAAAATTCATCATTCAATCTCAGTCATTGACGGATCAGGAAAACTATGTGTATAATATAAGAATGGCGATATATATATATATATATATATATATATATGATATTTTCTATTTTCTTCTGATAGTGCATTAAATATGTATCGCTTCCAATGACTACAAATCGTGTTTTTTTTCATTGGTTATCATGTCATAACATTAATGAAGAAAATAAAACAAAGAGCTATCAACAACCTGAAGAGTTTGTTTTTTTTTCGAAATGATATTGAGAAAGTTTATGGAACATTTTATCAATTTAAGTTTATTGTAGACAATTTTTCAAACTTTAGTTTTTTTTTTTTATTGTTAGATGGTACTTGTTTATTTTAGTTTTTTTTTTTTCATCATCAGCCGACTGTCAAGATTATTCATGATAATCATGTAATATGCTTTCTTATAATCTATTTACATTCAATTTCTATAAGCAATCATGTCATTTTTTAGTGATTTTTGTGAAAGTGAAGTTGAAATGTTAATTCTCAAAATAACTTTTTTTTTTTCAAAAACAGACTGTCAAATCAAACCTGTGGGCTGTGGAGTTGGGTAAAGTAAATTAAGATACACTATTGATAGACTTTCAATACTATAATAAAATCCTTCATTCTTGTAAAGTCTTTAAAAGTTCTAAAGATGTGACGAGATACAAAAAATGAATACGAGAAAATATTGACTTATTTTTAAACCTAACTTTCAAGAAAAGAAAATCTTATAATAATATATGAGAGGGAAGCAGCTTTTAAAGAGAATAATTTTATTTTAAAAAAAACATTAAAGAAATATTTTTTTTATAACAATGTATATATGGAAGAGAAGTTATTTTTAAAGGAAATAATTAATGAAAGGTAAAACTGTCTAATAAAAAGATTACCAGTGTTAATATCATCACATTTTTTTTTACTAACTTCTTTCAATTTCATAATGTTTATAGTGTCTAAAAAATTATAGCGGCATTATAAGGAATTATATAGAACCTCGGAAATTATAGAAACACTTTATTGTCATCCATAATTGAAGGTGCTAATTGATACTTGATCAATTAAGGTACATAATCTGATTTCATATCATAATATTTTGGGTAAATTTCGTAGAGATATGAGTAGATAAAAGTAAATAAGATTTAGGATCTTATGTGTATAAAAAGTTTTAATGAATTTTTTTGTTAGGCTAATATATACCATACATATACCTTCTCAGATAAAAGGAAGATAATTAAAGGGTTTTTTTTTCCATGAACAATGTGAGAAGTTTATTCCTAGAACGAAATCCGGTTATAATAAACAGCAAAAATAAGATCTTCATTGATGAATTGATCATTAGCAAATAATCAGATCTCATATATATATATAGAGAGAGAGAGAGAGAGAGAGAGAGAGAGGGGGGTTGGCTAATATCAAAATATTTGTTCCGGAGCCGTAGTGCAACCAATTTGTTTTCTAATTTTCAAAGTCCAAACAGTTAGATATGATCTTTATATTAAAATATACTTGGTGACCAAATTTTATATTTTATAGAATTATTTTTACTATTTATTAAAGCAGTTTTAAAATCACTGATTTTAATAAAGTGAAATTTTTCTGTATCATTGAAAACAACGATTTTAAAATTGACTTAATAAATAGTAAAAAAATAAAGAATGTAAAACTTGGTCTCCAAGTACATTTTAATATAGATTAAATGTTGAAGGGTTTGGATTAACTGTTTGGACTTTGAAAATGTAAAAACCGAAGCATTTGTTCCACGACTCCAGAACAAACATTTTGATATTAGCCAACCTCTATATATATCTTACAAGATTTTATTAAATTAGGAGGCTATGTATATAAAAGTAAACTAGTATCGTGTTGTGCATTCCAACATGATAAGAGAACCAAAAATTATCACATACAAAATGACATATTTTTATTAAAAAATATTAGACTAAATGACAAATAATATTTCTTAAATGACAAATTAAACAAGATCTACATGTAAATAACATTCTTTAAATGAAGTATTAAGTGACATATATATTTTTTATTTTTTGACATATTTTTATAAAGAAATCTCAAACAGAAGGACATACTAAATAACAAATAGCATTTCTTAAATAATATAAAAAATAGAAAGAAATGAAGATATGACCAATCAATTATCAATCAATTCCATAATTTTTAAATGATATTTAAAAATATAAAGAATTCAAGACCAATCAGAAAGATGACACAATTTGCATGTAGAAAGTACGTGTGACGAGTATGTGTCTAAATTAATTTGGACTTCTACAAATAAAAAAAGATACATAAAATCAGAATATTTGATCGAAAAGCTGATATATAATCCAAAAGTTCATTTTTAATCAAAGCCATTGGCAGTCAGGACTTTTACGTGCTGAAATATAGAAGAATTAATGGAGTAGGATTTGGAATCTCAACAATTAAATTTCAATTAATATTCTTGTTAGGCTCTTTTTTCGTATCTTGTGAAATAAAGAAGAAGATAAAGGATATATTTGCTTTGAAAAATGGTAGATTATAAAAAAAAAAAAAAAAAATCCGTAAAGGATCCTTCTGTAAACAGCAAGAAGAATAGAAGATCCAATTTTTTTTCTGGTTTATGCCTATCAATTTTCGCCTTAATTTCTTTACGTATTTTTCTTTTATTTTTTAAAGTTTTTTTTCTAACTTAATTATTCTAGAAGTATGTCCACCACCAACTTATTGAAACAGTACTTCGTTCCCCGTGTGTGTGTGTGTGTGTAATTCATAGTATTTTCTAAAAATATATAAGCATAATATTATATTAAAATATAAAAAAAAAATCATATATATAATAGATGGCCCATTATTATGCAATTCCCATTGTTCAATAAGCTAAAATGGCAGAGAACATTTGGTTCCCGAACCCTACTTAATTTCTTTACTACATAGCTCCTCTCATCTACACCCTAACTACCAAACAAAGAAAGGAAAATAAAACCCAAATGCAAAACAAAAGAAGAAACTGGTCCCATTCTTGTTAAAATCCAACCTAAATATAACCCCACATGCAGTATACCCTGTTCAATGTCACATTACTATCTCAATCCCCCCAGATGAAGAACATTCAAAACGTCTCATAGATTTCTCAACCCCCCCCCCCCCCCCCCCCCCCCCCCCCCCCCTCTTTCTCCTCTATAGCTAGAGCTAAGAAAACCACACAAACATGAGTGAACAAGAGACAACTCATAATTTCATGGATACTGGCACAGGCGCTGTAGCAGGTGCCAGCATAGACTCGTTCTCACAACTCCCGTTCCTCCGAAGCACCTCGGCACGGGATAAGGAACCAAAAAACAACACTGGAAGCACATCTCTTCGTCTCTTTGGGTTCGACTTCCCCAGAGAAACCTCCGGCAACGAACTACGAGATCAAGAAGAGAACAATTCTCCTAACAAAGAAACCAAATCTGATAACAACACCAGTGTGTCATCCCCAAGTAATGAAACCATGGCTGGTCGAAAATTTGAATGCCACTACTGCTGTCGTAACTTCCCAACCTCACAAGCCCTTGGAGGGCACCAAAACGCACACAAGCGGGAGAGGCAACAAGCGAAGCGGGCCCAATTTCAAACCTCCATGTCAACAGAAGGGCAGATGTACAGCCCCATCACCTACTATCGTCTTGGGTCGATGCCATCTGCAGCCCGTTTTGAGTCGACAACAGTGCCGCCACATTATCCTTCATGGGTACCCAGTACATCCTATCACAGTCAAGGTACAAGATTCTATGGTGGATTAGGGTCAGTATCTGAACCGATTAATGGCAACCCGGTGAGTGGCACTTGGAGATTGCCGGGACATGGAGCTTTCGGTGGGTTCGTCTCTACACATCATGACCGTCCAATGGCTTTGCCTTTGATGGGAGGAGGTGATCCAAAGGCTGCCGTTGGTTCCTCGTTTTCTCCTACTGCTGCTTCAAGTAATTTGATGCCAGAGAGAGGGGCTATGGATGGAGTTAGTTTGGACCTACACCTATAGTCGTCATGGAAGTAAATTAAATTGAACGAAATTAAGTATGTTGATTTATTCCTATTAATTTTCCTCTTAATTTCCTCTCCTCCTTTGTGATGTCAGGATATTCTCAAGGTTAATAATTTTTTTATTAATTGAGGTATTTACGCATTATTTCTTCCGCGTTCTTTCTAATGCTCTTTATAGCTTGTAATTTCTTCAATTTGAGCACATCATAATTTTCTATTGAAAAAGTCAAAAAGTAATATTGACTGGAAGATATAAGTATTTTTATTTTGATTATTTTAAAATTATTAACTATCATCTATAGCTTGATTCCTTCTATATATGAGACTCTCATGATAGTTTTCTTTGGATTTTCTTTTTCCAAATTTCCAATATATATGATATGAAATTTGAGAACATAATGTTTTCCGGAGGAAATTTTGCTTGAAATTGATTATTTCCAATATCCATGCAACTATTGCCACATTTATAACATATTTCATTTCCTTATTTTGCTTACCTTTTTTGGCAGGACAACCAAAGAAAGATTTATATATCAAAATTAAGATTTTGATATATAAGGTACAATAAGGTTTTCAAGATGGCGGACATAGTTAGGTCAAATTAAGATACAATTAATTATCTATATCAAAATCGGCTTACAATCTTGAGGTATTATTCTTCTTTCTTAATTGATCATTATCAGATATGATATATATATATAGCTGGGCCACGGTGTTTCATAAAGTACAACAAGTTTTTACTCCATAATATTATGTTTTCATTTTAAAAAATTCAAACAACCGATCCGAACCGTTCAACATGATCTCCATATTGAAATGTGCTTGGAGACCAAATTTTATATTTTTTAGAATTTATTTACTATTTATTAAGTCACTTTGAAAATCGTTGATCCGATGGTCCAGAAGTTTTTACTGTTTTTACTGTTCATAGTGGATAAGTGATTTTCAAACTGTTCATAGTGGATAAGTGATTTTCAAAGTGTCTTAATAAATAGTAAAAAAATTCAAAAAAAATATAAAATTTGGTCTCCAAGCATATTTCAATTTGGAGGACATGTTGGATGGTTCGAATCAGCTATTTAAATTTTGAAAATGAAAATATAACATGGAATACAAACGTGTTTTACTCCATGTCTCATCCTAGTCAATCCTCTATGTGTGTGTGTGTGTCTTAAATTTCTGTATGGTTAGGAAAAACTAAATTTGAAGTAGCATGTAAGCTTACACGATCAACTTAAGCAAATTATGGAAAAGATTAGCATAGAATTCAGGATCATTAAAATTCAGAAACTAAAAGATTGTCTTATTTATTTTGGGGATTGATCTTTGATCAGTCCGATAAATTAATGATTGTAGCATACTTTTTGTTTTGCCCAAATCAATATCCTTGTTGAGTGCGTTGGCACATGTACTTCACTTTTTAACTAGACACGTACGGGACCATTCTGTCAACACATATAGGACCGCTTTAAGAATTGTACCATAGAAAGAAATTTCTTGAGTATTTACATTATAATTTATGTAAGTCACAATAATATTACATTGTGTTAATATTATTTCAGTGGAAACCTGTCGGTGCATCATAATAGAATATATATATATATAGAGAGAGAGAGAGAGAGAGAGAGGGGGGGAGAGGGGTTGGCTAATACACAATCGATTGTTCCTGAGCTCCCGTGCAATCAAGTCATTTTCTGATTTTCAAAGTTCAAACGGTCGATCTAAACTGTTAGATGTGATCTCTATATTAAACTGTGTTTGGAGACAATATTTTACATTTTTTGAAATTTTTTAGCTATTTATTAAGCCACTTTGAAAATCGCTAATCCAACGGTGGCTTAACCAAACAGTAAAAACATAAGCCACCGTTGAATCAGCGATTTTCAAAGTGGCTTAATAAATAGCAAAAAAAATCCAAAAAATATAAAATTTGGTCACATTTTATTATAGAGATCACATCTAACGGTTTAGATCGACCGTTTCGATTTTGAAAATTGGAAAACGACTTGGTTGCACGGAAGCTCAGAAACAATCGATTGTATATTAGCTAACCCCTCTCTCTCTCTCTATATATATATGTAGCCTATCCAAATAATACTTCAGTATACAAGGGTCTTCTTACAAGGTGCATGCATGTTAGACAAAGTTCTTTGCAGATCAGTCTCAGATAAATGTAATTCGAATTGAGCATGTGTTCTAGATTTAAAAAAAAAATCTTCTAATATACATACCAAGTACAGTCAAAGTTATCAATTATCATCTCATAATCAAGAGAAGGTTCAATCCTCACTTCTCATTAGTCATTTTAAGTAGTATTCAATATTGAGAGCTATGTTACAGAGTGTTTTATAAAGGAGAGAGGTGTCATTATTTTAGCTTCAAATCTTAATTTTTAAAGTTTAAACGGTGAAGCCGAGTCGCTTAACGTGATCTTTATTGAAATTTTGTAGGATACAAAAATTTATTATTTATAGAATCTTTTACTATATTATATTACGGATTCTTTTTTAAATATCCGTGTTTGGTATGCCCATTTTTTTTAAGGTCATCTTTCAAATATAAAAAAAATCAGTAAAATACTTCTAAAAATTATAAAATTTGATATCCTACAATATTTGGATATGTTTGAACTTCGAAAATAAAGATTTAATTAGGGGATATATAATTAAGCTAGCGGATAGATAAATGAGTAAACAATTCCTGGGCGTACGCATGCACGAACTTCACTTATTTTAAGTTCAGGATGGATTAACTTAATTACAACTTTGTAATGATATATAACATCATAACAATTATTAATTATTTTTGCAACAATAATTAATTTTAAAGTACCAAATGATGAAAGTGAGCCATTGAGTTTGTTTATTGTAACAAGCATTGCTCATATATGTTAGCTACATTTAGAATTCATTTATAATTAGTAGAAGGTCGATCACTCATTACAAAATCAACGGTTGGTTAATTACAATTAGCTCCTCGTGTTGATAAATTTCTTCCGAAAGTGAATCAAATGAACTCCAATAGTCCAATTCATATTTTTTTTTTTTTTGTGGTAAATAAGGAATCCGTATCTCTGCATTAACTCAAGAGGGAATATTTTGAGTTAATACATCTGGACCATCTAATTTTTTTTAAGATCCGTACAGACTAGATATGCATTAATATTGAAGGACCCTTTGTTAAAAAAAACGGTCGGATTAGCTCAATTTAAAATCAGAAGGCCGAGATATATTAACTCAAAATATTTCCTTTTGAGTTAATGCAGAGGATATAGGAAACAAATCTGCTGCGATTCTTTGGAATCGCAGGGTCTCTGCTTGTCCAGATCAAACCATTCATTTGTTTTGAGATTCGTACATAAAATCAACTGCTTTGAGATTCGTGCATTTCAAAAAAAATGATTGGTTTGACCAAGACAAGCAGGAACCCTGCGATTCCAGAGAATCGCAGCAGATTTATTTCCGAGGATATATGTTCGTAAATAAGTATGACAAGAAACGATGGAATTTTTCTTATTTTTTAAGTTTCTTTGTTAATTATAAAAATTTATTGGAGATGGGTGGTAGCGCAATTGGTTAGAAAAAAAAAAGTTTTAGGATTGTGGTTATTCAAAAGTCGAGAGTTCGAGTCATACTCACGGCTTTATAGTTTTTGTGAAGCTTTTAAAAAATATATATATAAAAGTTTTATCATAATTAATCTTTCAAATAAATACAAAAGCTGTAAGTTGATTTTTTTTTTCAAATATCTAATAGCAGTTTTCAATTGTGTCTAGATTAGATTCAAAATTTAAAAAAATAATTTTTGTGAATATTAAATAGTTGTATATTTTGACCTTTATTCTTTACTCAAAAAAAAAATTGTGTCTAGATTATGCTGTTGGAAATTTGGAATCCGTGTCGCTTTAATTTGCAACTCAGAGTTAATTTGTAGACTAGCTTTTTGTTTGAGTGGTTACAAAGTTTGATGTTCTTAATTTTTTGACGTTTTATAGCAGAGCTGATTATTAATTACATTTTGTTTATCTTTTGAGATGGTAATAAATATATTACGTATTCAACTGTGGTATTAATTCATGAGGATTCAATTACACCATTTTATGGTGATACATCTTGACACTATATTTTTATAAGTCATTTTTTCAATTTTAAAATCTAAACAGTCAATCAGAAACATTCAACATAGTCTCCATATTAAAATGTACTTAGAGACCAAATTATACATTTTTTTGAAACTTTTTTGGTATTTATTTAAATTTTTTTTAAATCGTTCGTTTTCAATGGTCCAGAATTATCTCAAAAAAGCAATTTTTTGTATATCATAATAAATATTAAAAAAAAATCTAAAAATTGGTCTCCAAGCACACTTTAATATGGAGATCATGTTTGAGGCTCTAGATCGACTGCTTGATCTTTGAAATAGCAAAAATGACATATAAATAGTACATATGGTGTCAAGATGTGTCACTATAAAATAGTGTAATTGGATCCATTCTCTTAATTCAAATATCTAATTTCAAAGTTCAAACTGTTGAGCTGAATTGTCAAAACATGATTTCATATAAATGTATTTGGATATTATTTTTTCGATATATAGAAAATCACAGTTTTTGGATAGTCTAGAATTTTCAAATCAAGTGATTTTCTACCTATATAAAAAAAGAAAATAAATTATAAATATAAAAGTTGGGATTTAAAAAAAGTTTTTGTAATTTTATAATTATAAATATAAAAATGTCTAGAACTGCTTTTAGATATTACCTATCAAAACAAATAGTACATCACTGCTGACCGGTGATTTTTATAATTATAAATAAAAATGTACTTAAAGAATATCAAAAATCACCGCTGAGCGGTAATATCTAAATATAATACTTTTTACTATTTTTTCTAGAACTGTTTTCAAACTTCTAAAATCAGTGCTGAGCGGTAGAAAATCACTTGATTTGAAATATATATACAAAACATTTCAAAAAGTGGTTTTTGAAAAAAAAAATTGAATTTTTTCCAAAAACAGTGATTTTGTACCTATTTAAAAAAAATTCCAAAAATATAAAATTTGGACTCTAAGCACATTTTAATATGGATATCATGTTGAACAGTTCGGATCGATTATTTGAACTTTGAAAAAAGAGATAGAGATGCAGAGTATGGTTGAAACACAAAACTAATGATGTATTTTAACCCTCCTCAAATTTTATATGATTAACTCTCGATACGTGTTTGGCCTCATAGTTCAAAATTTTGACATTGTTTCTGACCATTTGTTTTGCCTTTAAAAATAAAATACGAGTTCATATAATATGCATATTTACCATAGCCTCAATCTTTAACAATAACAATAATAAATATCACTCTTAGGTTTGAAAATCGACCTGTTATATATGTTATGTACGACGTTTAAATAGTAATTGTTTGGTAGATAATATATAGTAAGCTAGCTACAGTGAATAATTTTGTGTAAAGTTCCATCTGAAGGACGACTATAGAACTTCACAATTTCTCGAAGTTATAATAATTTAGTACTATATGTGTAAGAGTTCCCCACATGTTAAAAGTATACGTGAGAAAAGAGAGAGAGAGAGCAAAAGCAAACCATTTTTGAACCTCATCACTCAAAGGATAATAAAAGTATAATAAAAGCAGGGTGTTTTTGCAAATAGTTTCTAAAAGAGAAGTGGCAGTAGTAAATTAAGTACGTATATATAATACATGTCTGAGGAAGTGTTTTCTTTTATTTAAGAGACTGTCGACTTTATTTAACAAAGTCTGAGGACTGAGATACAATTATTTAAAATGGCATGTTGTGCCAGATAACAGAACCATGCTCTGACTTACGTACATGCATGTAATTCAGCTAATTTCAGCACCAACAAAAAAAAAAAATAATGCTACAATCCGCTAGAACAATTCTGTCTAGAATCTCTCTCTGTCCCTCAGATCTGAGATAAGAATATTAGACCTCAGGTCAGGTGAGATACTTTACTATTTTCTTTCTTTATTATATTATTTTTTAGAAAGATAAAGATCACGCTTTCAAATTTCATTGAACTGGACACCAGCGGTGCTTATTTGTTAAACAGTGGACGTCTTTTACGATTAAAAATAGGTTACGAGCTAGTGGTACCACTCATAAATAAATTCGTGTAAAATTTTGAATAAAATAATTATCATTCTTAGAAATAAGTTATACTTGCATGGAGACCCGTACCAGAAAATTAATTTTATTTAATATATATATGCATTAATTAATTACCAACCAAAAATGGCAACATCCGAAAGGCAGTTAATGTCTATTCGGCACGTGGAATCGAAGAGATCACTGCAAATGCGCAGTGTGTGCACCTTTATTTTCTATAGATTCTCAGTTTGTTGCTCCCATGATATCCCCTGTTCATACCTCAAAACCGGTATAAATTGTGAATTTGGATCCCCCGTCAGGGGCAGACCTAAGAGAATGTAGGCTAGTGTCTATTTTTATCAACAAAAAAAAAAAAATTAGATCCAGTAACATTTTATATTTGTATCTATCTCTAAATGGAAATAAAACTTGTCTATTACTGAATTTAATCACAGCCAAGTAGAAGAAAATTGTACGGAAAAAGTCAGTTCAAACTTATTCGTGTAAAAGAAAAAATAAAAATAAAAACATAGTCTGAGTCGCTAATTCATTTAGAAGAATCGTTGATTTACTAGGAGAAAATAAAGTTCATTACTAGAGATTTAAATATGTGTTGTGTCATGAGCCCATGACTAATCATGCCGTGATATGAATCACATGTTATGTCATGACCAAGTCAGATATAAATGTGTTGTGACCAAATTTAGAATGATGGTCACGACACTTTAGTCACGCTGTGACCACATGTGACGTGTACAAACGTGACTTGTCACGTTTGTTACTTTTGGTCATGTTTAACTAGATTGTTCATAATTTAGGTTAGTTTACTCAAGATTCACCATTTGATCAAAGATTTAACGGTACCTAGCTATGTACATGTCACCACGCACTTGTTGGATTTTGTCATAATCTACTTGTTTGTTTGACTAGATTTGCAAAACATATATTAATTGAATTTTACAATTTCTTGTCTTGAGATATTATGCAGGTTCATGACTATAGAGAATACAATACACACATCAATGATGAATGAACAATTGCTATATTTATCAAGGATGCAGTCATGAAGCACTGGGCATAGGACAGCAGAGAATTTTTTTTATAAACCATAAATAGAAAAATCAAATTAAGAATTCCAGCATGAGTACTTTGATATTTATAAAAACCATAAAGAAAGAGTTGGCAACTCATTCTGAAAAAAAAAATTCTCAAAGAACGAGTTGCCAACTCGTTCTTGATTTTTTTTTCCTGTTTTACCGGAAAAAACCAGTTTTTTTGCCCAGAACGAGTTGCCAATTTATTCTCCAATAAAATATTTTATTTTATTTTAGGGTTTACTTATAAAATAAATTAGATTTTTTTTTTGTTTTGTATATTAACAATAAAATTAATGGAATAATTTGAAGATAATTTTTTTGTATATTTTGACTATTTTATCATTTTATCAAATCAATGGATTGGTTTTCTATATAAAAAAAAATCAATAAATATTTCCGTGAAGAAAATTTAAAAGTGAAATACAATAAAAAAAATACTAAAAATTTATGTCCCTAGATACTTTTTTCTATAAAATAATGTCTCTAAAATATTAATGGACATATTTTCTATAATCTAACAGCTCTTATGGAAAAAATCGACTTCATTTTAATTTTTATTCAAAAATTATAGGTACAGAAACTTCTAAATCCTCCATATAGTAGACCAGTGTATTATTATTCTAAAAAATCGACCAATTAGAATACTAACATATTTTTCAAAAGTAAAAGACTTATTTTATATTTTTACAAAAAAAAATAAGTACTTTTTAAATTAAAATGAGTTTTAATAAAAATAACAATTAATGATTAAATTCGTTTGTTTTTTAAAATATAAAAAAATAAATTTTTAAAAAAAATGATACCTACATTTGAAAAAATAATATACATATATAGTGGAGTCGTTTTTTACATTTTCTTCTAATTTCCTTCACGGAAATATTTATTGATTTTTTATATAGAAAATCAATCCATTTATTTGATAAAATAGCCCAAATACACAAAAAAATATTTTCAAATTGTTCCATTAATCTTATTGTTAATATACAAAATAAAAAAATATCTAATTTATTTTATAATCAAACCCTAAAAAATTAATATTTTATTAGAGAACGAATTGGCAACTCGTTTTGGGCTAAAAAACCGTTTTTTTCTCAATAAAACGGGAAAAAAATCAAGAACGAGTTGGCAGCTCGTTCTTTGGGAAAAAAAATTTCATAATGAGTTGCCAACTCGTTCTTTATGGTTTTTATAAATATCAAAATACCCATGCTGGAACCCTAAATTTGATTTTGCTATTTATGGTTTATAAAAAAAAATTCGACAGCAGAAGCATCATCTCAAGATTAGAATTTATAGTCTATAAAATTGGTAAAATAAGCTTGAGATTGACCTAAGTAAGGCCTACCGTTGCAACGATTCAGGAACTGTTGCAACGGATAAAATAAATTATTTATCCGTTGTACCACGGATTAATTCATAACAACGGTTCTTGCAACGGGTTAAATCGGTTGGCTCACCTGAATTTCCAGAGACCAACCGTTATGGCACCGTTACAACGATTCAGCTACCATTAGGGTTAACGGCATCCAAACTCGTCGTAAGTTGGCCAATCGTTATAACGGTTCATGAACCGTTGTAACAGTTAAGACCAAATTACTTCTTTTTTATCAGCTCTCTATAAATAGAAGTAAAATCAGGGTTTTGATTATTACTCTAGCCGCCTTTAACTTCAATAAATGAATTTTCACATCTAGAAAAATCATTGTTGCTTGTGCACTTCAACTTCAATATTCATATTCAATCTCCAGCTTATTCAACCAATACATAATCTCTTATAGTGATCATGCGTGATCAAACTTCTCATCTATTTACTTGAGCCTTTGTTGCTCACCTTGTTATATTTTAGCCTTTAGTGCTCGTGAGCTATTTTGTGATCAGGCTGTGTGACTTCCTAGAAGATTGTAAGGGCTCACCAGTTCCACCTTGTACTCATTTCTCATTGGATAAAGAAAGAGGGCATCATCTCGAAGGTCACGAGTCCCGGAGACGTAGGCATTAGTGCCAAACTCCGTAAACAACTCTCATGTCAAGTGTCTCTAAACTCTACTCTTTGCTTTATTATATTTTTATATTTTATTACATTTTTAGTTTAGAACCAAGTTATTCAAATTTCCGCCAAGAATAACTTCAAGACACATTAATAAATTATAATTTAGATTAAAAATTTAAAAAGACCTTATTCACCATCTCTAAGTACTTTTGGGACTAACAATGTTATGTCGTACCATGGAAAATTTTCGAAAGATGATCACGTCACGCGAATGTTCATGGCATGGGACATGCATGTCATGATACATGACCGGCAAACGTACCATGCTGTGACAAAACCATGTCGTGCCGTGACGTATCCGGTCATGCCGTGATTAATTTTTTATATCTCTATTCGCTACTCTGCTCCGATTCATCAAGAGAATAAAAAAAAATACTTTTTTAGTATTTTGTATTTATCTCTGACTAAAATTTTAAATCCACCCATGTCCCATAAATCTCAGGTGCTATATTTAAATCTTGACTTTTCTTTTAACACGGGACCTTCTCAAACTTAAAAACAAAATTATCTACGCGGATTGTCGCGGTTCAAGAGCTTTACCAATTACCACTGGGAGGTATTCAAACTCCAGCAGTTTTCATAAGCACTGCATTAAGTTTGATCCAGCTAAAATTAATTCGGATCGCCCATTTAGTTATTGCACCCCTCAAGTTATTTGAGGGGACTTCAATTCATAAATTGTAGGATTTCGTCTTTCTTGTTGTCCGTTTCGGCCCAAATAGGCCCTTTATAGGTTTGAGAGCCGAACTTAAATAGGGGAAAATAATAATATTACTATGATGCGATGTAATTAATTATTAATGACTTTGATGCGATTTAGTAAAAAGGCAATAATGTCGTGTACTTGATGTTATAAATACATATTTGCACGTCAAAGTGTAATCATATTGTAATCACTAGTGATATGAAAAAACGTGATATAACTAGTTCTCTCTCTCTCTCACACACACACACAAATATTGTCCGTTACAACACGTTGCAACGGGTACATATTATAAGATTGAATAGAATATGAAAAGATTTTTTTGTTTGATATTCACACAAAATTATGGGAAAAAAATATCTAAATGAAAATAAAAGACAAATAAAAAAGACAACAAATTCAAATAATAAATAACAACAAATGAAAAAAAACATATCAAATATAACATAAAAAATTATTGAAGTATTATTGCTAGTTTGATCATCTTCGATGCAGTCCAACATTTATGAAATGAATAAACAAAATATGAAAAGTAGATTATAATTACTCAAATTGAAAATATATAATAAAATAATAAATGTTAAATAAATATGGTTCATTCCTTATTTATTGCATAAGTACAACAATATAAGTGTTTGTTCACAAAACTACTAAGTATAACTATCACCTAGAAAGTAAATATATTATAACCTAGAGTAACATCTTTCAAACCGGATCGAGACTCAGAATTTAAATTAATTTCAAATCAGCCCCTCTCACATCAAAAACCTGTACCAGTAAGCAATGAAGGAACCGGTATCACTCCAATTCAAAAATTACTAAATTAAACTTATAAGTTTCACTACACAATTCTTCTCGTCTTGTGTTAGCTATGGGGTTGGAAAATTTAACACAAGGCACAATACGATTTAATATCTAATTTTCTCCACAAGCAATACAGGTCATTAAACAATTCAAATATTTAGAGAAGAAATAATTTGTAAATAAACAAAATTGGAAAATATATGAACTAATGATTCAAATAAAAATTATCTCTACAAATATATTATTGATAGAAATTATTTTAATGATGAAAATTTCTTTATAGATCACTTCTCTACACGAAAGTTTTAGATTTTCTTAATTATCTCTCCATATCGGAAAGATATAATTGTTACCATCAGCACAAAATCTGTTTTTCACCTGTTCGCAAAGATACAGTAGCCCTAATAAAGATTATTTCTCTTCTTGACACAATGAATATAACATATAAGAAAAAAAATGATTTTCTCTACATATTCAGAAATATTGAATAATTTATATTTTCATTGTCGAAAATATAGAGGAAAAGGATAAATGAAACAGAAGAAATGAAGAAATAAGAAAATAATTTAATTGCAGGAATCAGAGATAGCTTTAAGGAGAAAGAAGGAAACAGATCGCTAAGGATTCATTCAATTTTAATTGTGACAAACTATATAGCAGTATGTGTGGCGAGTATGTTTTTAACTAAATTTAGACTTCGATGCATAAAACATATATATTTAATCAAAAGAAGACAGATTATATAATTGGAGGGCTGATATTAAATCTGAAAATTCATCTTTCAATATCAACCATTAGCGAATCAGGACAACCACATGTATAATATAAGAATATATATATGAGGAGGGATCCACTTACACCATTTTTGGGTGCACTAAATTACACCATCCATTTTTATAATTTTCAAAATTCAAACAGTCGATCCAAACGGTTCAACATGATCTCCATATTAAAATGTGCTTAGAGACCAAATTTTATATTTTTTTAATTTGTTTACTATTTATTAAGTATTTTACAAAATCGATATTTCCAGACCATTGAATTTTTGTACCCATCTTAATAAATAATCAAAAAAATTAAAAAAAATATATATATAATTTAATCTGAAAGCACATTTTAATATATCCAACATATTGAACGGTTTAGATCGACTGTTTGAATTTTAAAAATGTAGGGTGTAATTTGATGTCACCAAAAAATAGTGTAAGTGGATCCCTCATATATATATATATATATATATATATATATATATATGAGTAGAACTAGGGTGCTCCTAGGAGTACCAAGCCCCTTTGTACTCTTAACTCTAAAACCTATCGGATTAACTTCGAACGACGAATCCAAACTGTTGAAATCATTCAACCTTACGAGTGATTCATCTACATGTGAAAATTTTAAAGTTTCGAATTAATTTAGTATAAAGTCAAGTGGTCAAAAGACTTTCAAAAAATGAATGCATTAAAATTAATTCAGAAACCTTGTAATTTTGACAACTTGACTTTATACTAAATTAATTTGAAACTTTAAAATTTTCACATATAGACGCATCACTCGTAAGTAGAAGGATTTCAATGGTTTGGATTCGTCATTCGAAGTTAATCCGATAGATTTTAGAGTTAAGAGTACAAAGGAGCTTGTATTCCTAGGAGCACCCTAATTCTACTCTATATATATATAAGAGACATAGTGATGCTACGATGTTTTGGGAAGTAAATAGTGTTTTACTTCCCACTCATATATTTATTTTTAAAGTTTAAATAATCGATCTGAACTTCTCAACATGATATTCCTATTAATATGTCTTTGGAGACCAAATTTTACATTTTTTTTTAAAAAATTTACTATTTTTTTAGAATTTTTAAAATCCACAATTTTTCATTAAATAAAAAATTCAGAAAAAAAAAACTGATTTTTAAAAATTCTAAAAAAATAGTAAAAAAAATTCAAAAAATATAAATTTTGGTCTTCAAGCACCATATCAATATGAAGATCATGTTGAGAAATTCAGATCAATTGTTTGAACTTTAAAAATAGAAATATTAAAACACCATCTTTACCTCTCAAAGTATATATTATATAGTATATCTATCTATTTATATTTGTGTGTGTTTCTCTTAAAACTGAAGTTAGTTTATTAGAAAAAAAAAAATCAGTAAAACTATAAAAATAACAACGAATTATAAAATAAAGAAATATTATCGGATAAATTTATTTTGTGTATTCGTGTGTCCTCGTCAAATCTTAAAAAATTATATATAAAATTTTGTACGTGTCTGTGGTGGAAGCTTAGAAGTTTGAATCTTGTTTCTAATGTAAGTACGTTTATACGTCACAACAATATGACGTGTCAAGATCAGTTTGCATGACATATTGTGCGAAAAGAAGGGTTTGATGTTCATCGGACCTACTTCTAGGTTTAACGAGGTTTATGACCATCTGATCTATTTTAAGATTTGTATGCATGAAAATAAAAATAAACTTGCACGAAGTTTTAAGTATTGCGTGTGAATTTTAAAGTATATTTAACGGTAATTAAACACGTCAAATCAAAGTAGGTCCGATGTCCTACTCTCAAGTCATGTGTGAAAGAAAATTGCATCATGTACCTGTGTCATGCTAGAAAGTCACGTCGCATAATTGTGAGATAGCATAATATATTGTATCGTATACGTACGTAGCGTGTGGTAACGAAGCCAGTGTAATTTATTTTCAATATGATTCGTACGTATTTAATTTAATTTATAAATTTATATAAAAGTTAAAACATAATGATTTTAGACTACTACTCGATCTGAATATTTGTATCCTTTTCTTATAAATTCGGAACTAACCTATTGAAAAATTAACCTTCAAAAAATAAACAATTGAAAAGTTTCTTCAAATGGGATCCAGCACAATATAAAAACATCACCAAGTTTGGTCAAACCGTCAAAATCAATCATAAAACCTGTGACCTCTTTCAAAAGTCCGTACTCCGTAACGTGAGCAGCTTGGGTCCGATAACCATCAGACTGGTCCGGTGGGCTCCATCACCGTCCGATCCATTTTAACATTCGTGCGTGTTGCTTTAATATCCGTGCACAATCATTTTAATATACTGTGCACGAATCTTAAAGTAGATCAGACGGTTATGGAGTCCATCGGACTGAGTTTGAGTCTGATGGACATCGCATCCATGATCATCCCATAAATAAGGGGAGAGGGGGGTGTCCAATGCCCATCGGACCAGAACAATGTTCGGTCATAGGCGGCCCTGGGGCTGGGCAGCCAGGGCGACCGCCCCGGACCTCAAAATTCAAAGGGCTCCTAAAAAAAAAAAATATTTGTATATATATAAAAAAATTATGTATATATTAAAAATAAATAAAACATTAAAGTTCGAATTTTTTATATATAAAGGGTACAAATTTTTATGTAAATAGGTATGATCTATTGACATATCAATAAAAAATGAGACTGAATAATAGACTTCCATAAGTACTTGAACACCATATGCTTATAAGTCGTTTTTGCGTTTTAAAAGTCTAAATAGTCGATCCAAATTGTTCAACATGATATCCATAATAAAATGTGCTTGGAGACCAAATTTACATATTTTTTAAGAAATAAGATTTGGTCCAAATGGTTTTGGACTGGACACTGTCCAAAGCCTCTAAAAATTGTACAATTAAAGTCCGAACAGTCAATCCGAATCGCTCAACGTGATTTCCATATTAAAATGTGCTCAAAGACCAAATTTTATATTTTTTTGGAAATTATTTACTATTTTTTTTATACGTACAACAACACTGTTTCTGAACGGTCCCAAAACATTGATTTTGTACGTATCTAAAAGATAGTAAAAAATTTCCAAAAACTAAAAATTTGTCTCTAAACACATTTTAATATGAAAATCATGTTGAGCGGTTCGTATCGACTATTCGGACTTTAATCGTACGATTTTTAGAGGTTTTGAATGGTGTCGAGTCCAAAGCCATTTGGACCAAACCTTATCCAATTTTTTTTTATTTTTTTACTATTTTTTAAGATAGGCAGAAAATTATTGTTTTTTATGGTCCAGAATCTTCTGAATCAATGGATTTTCTATCTATTTTAAAAAATAGTAAAAAAATTCCAAAAATTATAAAATATAGTCTCCAAGTACGTTTTAATATGGATATAATATTGAACGGTTCAGATCTATTGTTTGAACTTTGAAAATACAAAAAAGACTTAAGAACATATAGTGTTGAAGTACTTATAGAAGTGTATTAGCTGATCTCATAAAAAAAAATTGTATATATAAAGGACCCAAGTTTTTCTCCCGCCCCAGACCCCAAAATCTTCAGGACCGGCCCTGTGTTCGGTGGATGGTTTCTACCGTCCGATCTACTTCAAAATCTATGCACACGTATATTAAAGTAAATAGCACGAATATTAAAGTAATACGCACAAATTTTAAAGTAAATCAGACAATATCGGACACCCATCGAACAGACTCTGGTCCGATGGGCATCGGACACCCTTCTCTCTCATAAATAAGATAGTCGAATTCGCTTCCTCTGTGATATCTCAAACGCAAACTTTTTGGAATATCTCAATCGTTCAAATAAGTTCTACGCGAATATCAAAGCTCAAATAATACTAGCCCCTACATTTCCCCGAATAGACACCAGACACGTCGGTCACGCAAAACTTGAGATATCTCAGAGGATACGCACCCAAGATAGTCGGCAATACGTGGAGAACTTGCATTGGCCAATGTATTATTTTAACTTTCAAGCATCCCAGGTGCACTTTATGTCTCTTTATCTGTGATCCCCTGTGTACGTAATCTGTGTGATACATGACCCATTGATATGCTTTTTTTTTTTGACCTTTTGTATAAATATTATCATTATAGTATTTCTATGACTTAAAAGGTTGTTCAAATATTACATAAAAAAACTAAAAGACTCATGCATGTAGTGCAAATTTTTCCAGCCTTCATTTGAAGTTTGATTTTATATTTTGCAAATGAGTGGCTAAAGTTTAATTGCTTGTTTCTATAATAATGTTTCACGAGACTATATGCAGAAAATCCATCAAGACTAGATCGGCAGATCCAAGTAATTTGCATTCTCTGAGATATCTCAAACTTTGCGTGACTTTTTGGAATATGTCAATCGTTCAAATAAGTTCTGCACGAATCTCAAAGGTCAAATAATACTGGCCCCCTACGCTGGTCCGAATAGACACCGGACACGTCGGTCAAGCAAAAAATTGAGATATCTCAGAGGAAACGCACTCGTTCCAAGCATACTTGCCAGGTGTCAAGCAGGTGTCACCTATTTGCACCGCCCATCACATTGTTTATTTAGAATGTCAATTAATTTCAATATTTTATACGCCTCTCAGCTCTATAAATCTTGCACACCCCATCAAACTTGTGAAAATTTGAAAAGAGACACAAATCTGAAGAAGAAGAAGAAGAAGAAACCACTTTGAAGTTCCTGATTTCCCAATTCCAGACAAAAATTACAAAACAATGGCAACTGGCTCCTATTACGACCATACAAACAACTACAATCAATCCTCCTTCCATTACCTCACAGATCTACCCCTCCATCTCTGGTTCCTCCTCCTAACCCTCTTCTTGTTTTTAGGCTTCTCATTCTACATGAGTTTCGAGTCGGCCTCCGAGAGTCTCGCTGATCAGACCAAATTATTTCTCATCTTCACCCCATTGCTGCTTGTTCTAATCGTGCACTGGTTGTCGAATGTTGATACACAACATTTGTCTTTCACCTCTCTTGTGCCGGAGCAGGATTCGATTCACCGGGCCGGCAGCACACCATGGGGTGTTGCTATTCTTCTGGTTGTTTTGATTTTCATGGTTTCTTATCAATCTTCTTTCCGTGAGATGTGGTTTCCTTTCGGCCGAGGATCGATTTCAAGAAGATAGAGTGTGCAGAGAGGAAGATCAGAGAAAAAAGATGGAGCTATCAGATACATTATAAGAGAAGAGATTGTATTTTTGTTTAGTTTTGCCATGTTCTATCCATTACACACTGTTGCTCCTTTTATTGGGATAGTGCGTGATCATTCCTATGTAAATTCTGAAACCTGGATGGAGTGACAACTCAATTATTCGGGAAAGGTTCGGCGGCGTCAAAAATTCGTGATTCAGGAATAATTCGGGTATAATTCGGGAATAGTTCGGGAATAATTTGTTTTTGTAAAATCCAAATATATTAAAATACTGAAGTTGTAAGAAGCAAAAAAAATGAAATTGTTTTATTCATTTTAATTTTTTCGTTAGTGTAAAAATAGAAAATTTAACATACGCATGTTTATATAGTTCTACTGTATGAGTTCTATCAATTTCATGACTTAGATTAACGGAATCAATAAATAAGTATCAATAACAGAAACAGTAAGCATACAAGTATATGACAAAGTAAATAAATATATTAGGACATATTTGATTCGTTACATCTTCCAAAAGTTATCTAACTTCCATAAGCTGATCTAAATAGAAGTCCATAAGCTGATCTACAAAAGAGAACACAAATTAGATGCTACATATTGGTACTGGTACTGTATGATGCTTAAATAGAAAAAAACAATGTATTGTTTAGTAAGAAATAATGTACTGGTAAGAACATCAGATCAGTTGTCTGAAACATGCTCAATCAAATATCTTAATATTAATAAATCTTAGAAATTAACTTATCAAGTTCGCAACATCAGATCCCCACAGTGATACCCTTGATGAAATTAACTTATCCCTAGTCCCCAGTCCCCACAGTGATACCTCTTAAAAAGTTCACAACATCAGAGTTTGTAGGTTGTTTGAAGCATGCTCAAATTCGCAACATCACATCAATTAAATGTGTGGGGAAAATTTTCAAATAAAAAGGAATTAAGCACCTATGGCAAATGTTACCACTTAGCAGCCTATGGAAATATTCTCAAATAAAAAGGCTCAAAAGAAAAGGATAAATGCTACTGCTTAACACCCTATGGCAAATTTTCAATCAAAGAGAGGAATTAAGCACTTACTTGCTTTCTTTGATTTCTTCTCATTGTCGTATCTCAGATTTTTAGTCTCTCATGGATGGGAGTCGTAGATTTCAGAAACTAGGGTTTTTGAAAGGAAGAGAAAGGATGGAGGGAGGGCATTCAGCGAAGTCTGGAAAAAAATTAGGATTTAGAAAGATAAACGACAAAGCGACGAATTTTTCCGAACAAAACGCGATTAATACGTAGAATTCGCGAATCACCGTATTAAACCCTGATTGATCCACTGGAGTTGCAAAAACATTTAATTTACGAATAATTCGCGAATTAAATCCGGATCCTGTTACTATGTAATTGTGTTATATTATTTCTGCTTTTCCCACGTAATTATCTTTTTTCTTTTTGTGCTGAAACTTTTTAGGGGCTTTGAAGAGCCCACATGTAACAATATTAAATCGGAGAGAGGGGTGTCCGATGCCCATCGGATCAGAGTCTTTTCGATGGGTTGTTTCTACCGTCCGATTCATTTCAAGATCTGTGCGTATCACTTTAATACCTGTACTGTTTGCTTTAATATCCGTGCGCACAGATCTTGAAGTGGATCGGACGGTAGAAACCACCCATCGAACAGACTCTGGTCCGATGGGCATCGGACACCCTCCTCTCCCTATTAAATCAAGGGAAAATTAGTTATTTGTCACTCCAAAACCTTCAAATCTGAAAAATGACATCACAAAACTATAAATTTGAAAAATGTCACTCTAAACTTGGTTAATTCTTAAATTTACCACAAATACATAATTTTTATACTTTTTTTATTAAAAATTAACTGAAAAATACAGTTTTGAGATACGCATTTCTGTATTTTTCTATATACCCTTCAAACCCCTCATTATATGTATTTCAAAACTGTATTTTTCAGTTAATTTTTAATGAAAAAAAATATAAAAATTGTGTATTTGTGGCAAATTTAAGAATTAACTAAGTTTAGAGTGTTATTTTTCAAATTTATAGTTTCGTAATGGCATTTTTCAGATTTGAAAGTTTTGGAGTGGCAAATAACTAATTTTCTCTTAAATCAAAAGCAGAAGCTGCTTGAGCATCAAATTGCATGTGATGTGCAATTGAAGCAACGGACAAACATTTTCCAATTTATTGGAACATAATTGGATGTTGAGGATAATTTTTGTAATTTTAATAATTACTTGGTGAAACTGTCTCAAAATTGTCATCTAAAAAAATTATTTCCTTTCTTGTAACTTCGGTTCCCTACAACAGTTCCAGATCTCTGGACATTTAATTTCCGAGAATCAAGTGGGGTGAATTGAAAGATGCCCCACCTTCAATATCATAGCCTATACAAAGCCTAAATAAGACATATTGGGCCAGTTAAGCCCATATAGGTCTCAAGGTTTATTTCGGCCCAAAGATTACGAGAAGAAATGTAGCATTGGTTCCTGTTAGTTCTATTGTGAGTGTTTATTACTTATTTTCTCTGATTATATCTGTTTAGCACTAAGAGTATTCCAAAGAAATGAACAAAGATTTAAAAATAATTTTCTTAAACAAGTGGAATATAGCAGTTTTTTTTGTAGCTAAGGCAGCTTTGATATATGGAATAAGCTATGTTCATAATAAAGTTATTTGACAGTTGTGATTATTTATGTAATACTTATTACAATAAAAAAATAGAAATTTAAAATATCCTCTTTTTTTAGATAGACTATATATATTTAAATTGACGTACTTGAAACCTATTAATCCATCAACCGATTTGCACAATTAACAGTTTAATATTGTTGATATTAATTGGTGACCAAACTAAAAAGTTTATTTATAGAAACCTGAATAGGCATGATAGAAATAGGTTGGTTGTATATCAAAACTAATGCAAATTTATTATAATTTGAAATTTCTTTGTAGTTCGTTAAAAAATAACAATGGTAATTATGTCACTTTATAGGCATCATAGCAGTAGGTTAGTTGTGTACAAATCTAATGCAAATTCAATGCAATTTAGATTACATTACTTTATAGTAAATATAGCAATTATAATTTTAAGTCACTTAGTAAACAATATAACTGGAATTACGTTGCATTATTTTTCATTTATATAATGTAGTTAAAGTGCAGATCACATTTCAAATGTCAAATTTCACAATTACAAATCAATATTAATGATTATTAAAATTATTAAACTAATATAGAGTATGGCTAATATGACATCAGTGTCATTTCGGCCTATATAACACCAACTTCAAAACCTATCGAATCAGCTTCAAACAATGAATCTAAACCGTTCAAACTGATCTACTTCATTAGTTGTGCATTTAAATACAAAATTTATATATTTTTTTAATTTATTTATTAGTATCAAGTCAAATAGTCAAATGTAGGAGTTTTTAAGTTAATTTTAACACATTCATTTTTCAACATTTTTGACTGCTTGATTTGATATTAAAATAACTCGGAAAAATATAAATTTTACATGTAAATACATCACTCGTACAATAAATGAGTTTGAACGGATTGAATTTGTCATTTGAAGTCTATCCAATCAATTTTGAAGTTAGTGTCAAATGACATTGATATCATACTAGCCGGATTCACTAATATATTGTCAACAAAAGACGGTCCTTTACATATATATATATATATATATATATATATATATATATATGCAAAACTTATGCCTACGATACCACAATTTGTCACAATCACTTGTTCTATTAACATAAAAATTGAGAGACTTTCTTCTTCAAGTAGCACTAGCTTTACATGAAGGATAAGTTAGAAAAACACACACGAGCATAAAGGGGAGCAAAGTTTCCTCCAAAGGCGCCACAAATAAAGAGGCCCAAGAAAGAAAGCAAAAGAAGTTTGCGTGGTGCATGCCTAAAAGTAGTTTTGGGCTAAAATCAGATTCTTCCCCATGTGTGTGTCTACTTCATGTAGGCATTATTTCGTGGCTAAAATAACCCATACATATAAGCGGATTGATGCTATATATTGATCCAAATGAGTTCAATTTCTATTTATCCTCTGATACATTTTCAGTGCTGTCAATTCGAAGGTGTTGTAGACTATATAATTTAAATGAGATAGGAGCAGGTCGGATGGACATCGGACCTACTTTTAGGTTCAATTAGCTCTACCACCACCGTATGATTATCATTGAGATTTGTGCGTACAGAAACTTAAAAAATGCTTGCACTGATTTTAATGAGTTCGCACGAATCTTGATGCAGATCTGATGGTCATTTCACCCATCAAAAAAGGTAGGTCCCTCTCAATTCAATTTAAATAGCTACCATTAGTTGAATTATTGTATAAGAGATGTGGGGAAAAATCTAGGTCTTTAGAATCATTAAATCATTGCAAGCACGACGCGTAGAAAAAAAGAAAGAATACTAGGATAAATAGGTCCAACGCATGCGCCTCGATTAATTTTGTTATCTACGTATTTGTAAGACATACCAACTTTACCATTTCTTTTTTATCAAACACTTTACCCTTTCTGAAATATTAGATTCAGGAAAAAAAAGATTTTTTCATTAAAGAAAAACTAAATCAGCATTCATAGATTAATAAATTTATATTTTTCTATAAGTTATAGGTTCAATCTGAAATTACCATATGGACTCCAATCTATTCAAATTGGATGGACTTGTCTTTTTCGTAAAGATGAGACAATACATATTAAGAATAGAATTAGCTTGATCTAAAACTTAAACTAAGCATAAATACATTCAAAAGTTTTCAATCATTCTACACTGAGATTTTCGATGATTAATAAATTTACAAGGGCTGCTATGCAAAAGTATTGAATCCATCGAGAGCATAACCTACCTAGTTGCACGCTACAGTGATTTATAATAGTTCAATTGAAAATTAATGATTTTGATTGGTATTAAAATAATAATAAAAAGAGGAGGGTTCAAATGTTATCATTTTTTATGTTTTCATTGTGCCTCTATCTTTATAACTACAATAACTTAATTTAACTCTTAAATATTAAAATAAAACTATTATATATAATTTATACCATTTTCTCTATGTAGATGTAAAATATCATGACATATCAATTTTGTTTTGGTTAATATTAAGAGCTTGCAAAAATATATTGATGTGGATAAATTTTGGACATTAATTTTTCAAATTATTGATTCATGTAAAATCAAAATCAATTATCAAACTAATATAGATTACATAAAAGGTTTTATTTTGACATATAAATATTTATAATATTTGTTATTAGAAAATTAAAAGTGAAGGCACAATGAAAAACCGAAAGAAAAATTTTTAACTCTCTTACGAAAAATGTATGACAAAAATTAAAAATTAGTCTATTATAGTATATTGAATGATAATTAAAGCTAAAAACGAGAGATGTGACGGTAAGCAAATTCGGCCGTTGGAGTGCAGTGGCTATCGAACGAAAACGGATCCAGTCGTGGAGAAATGAGAAAAGAGATAATAGGATGTTTAAATGTCATAATTTAAAAAAAAATGAAATTATTAGCAGATATTTAAAGTCATAATTTAAAAAAAATGAAAATATATGTCCTAAATATTTAATTGATATCATGTATGGATCTTAACGTAAATCAAAATCACTTTTTTATGGCGCATCGATTTTAGCTAGGAATGTGATTGAATTAATGGTTTCTGTAAATATTTGAACCTGACACAATTATATTTCGACATTTTTCATGCTTTCTGTTATACGGGTGGATCAAGTAGACCCACCCGTAAATCCATCAACTCATTCAATTTTTTACAAACGAACTGTGGGGTTTATACGGGTTTAATTATGATTGAGCTTTCTAAGATATGCTTTCTGTTATCTTAGTTTTATATGTAATATAACTTTTATAACATTGTAGAAAATAACTAGTTTTTGATTTAGTAACAAACATGATCTCTCATATAGGAGGTTATGAATTTGAAACTCGAACAAAAATAATCATTTGTTACAACAACAACAACAATAACTAACTCTTTGGTTCCAAACAAGTTGAGATGGGCTAGAAATGAAACTCAATGGTAGTCGCAAAGTTTTTGTTATAATAATAGGGGGAAACATTGCAGGAAAAATAGATAAATAAGGTAAAGATAAAGATAATTGAGTATTAAAAATGAATGATGGATTAAAAATAAATGTCTATTTGATGACAATTATAATTTGATTTTTCATTCAATAGTAGACTATACATTTTAATCTTAATTTTACTTTCGACTCATATTGCAAGTATATAATACTATCGTGTAGTATAATCAGGGTATCGATCCACAGAGATGGCATATTAAGCTTCTAACAATTTATTTAGCCTAGGTCGGATTGGTTGTTAATTAGGGTTTTTGTATGTGATCTTAAAGTAATTTAAAATACAACCGGAGTTGTAGCAAGGTTTAATGCGGTGGTGCTATAGGTGATCGGTAGGGGTTGTCAATGGGTATGGTAAGAGTCGGATGGAAGTATTTTCATATCCGTACCCGTTACAAATTGCTCTTACCCGTACCCTACCTGTACCCACTACAAATTATCTTACCCGTACCCTACCCTTACCCGTTATGGTTGTCGGATAACAAAACAGTAGCGGGTAAATAATGGGTAATACTATTATAATAATTATTTTTATTATTTATTAAATAAAATATTAAAATATATACATTCATTTAACACATGCATAGTACTTTATTGAAAAAAATATATTATCATGCTAAGCGCAAGGAAACCAATTTAAGTACTATTTTCAATGTCTATTAATATATATAACATATAGTAGAACTAGGGTGCTCCTAGGAGTACCAAGCCTCTTTGTATTCTTAACTCTAAAATCTATCGAATTAATTTCGAACGATGAAACCAAACTGTTGAAATCCTTCTACCTTACGAGTGATGCGTCTACATGTGAAAATTTTAAAGTTTCGAATTAATTTAGTATAAAGTCAAGTGGTCAAAATTAGAAAGTTTCTAAATTAATTTTAATGCATTCATTTTTTTTTAAGCTTTTTGACCACTTGACTTTATACTAAATTAATCTGAAACTTTAAAATTTTCACATGTAGACGCATCACTCATAAGGTAGAAAGATTTCAACAGTAGTCGTTCGAAGTTAATCCGATAGATTTTAGAGTTAAGAGTACAAAAGAGTTTGGTACTCCTAGGAGCACTCTAGTTCTACTCATATAATATATATATTTTTTCTTTTATAATTATCCGATCGGGTAACGGATACGAAATAGGCTTTACCCGTATCCTTACCCATTTAGATAACGAAAAAAAATATTTACCCATATCCATACCCGATAAGTTTACGAAAAAAAATCTTACCCGTGCCCGTCTTATCAGATACGGTATGAGTCGGGTAAACAAGTAAAAGGGCGCCATTGACACCCTAGTGATCGGCAAAGTAACATGGATTCTCTAGGGTTTAGATTGCTCTATGAGTCTAATATAATTATCTATTTAGGCACCAATATTACCCGCATGCGGCACTGTTACTACTGCATGCGACATAGATATTACCCGCATGCGACATAGACATTACCCGCATGCAGCACTGTCACTACCCACAGGGCACCGTAGTATTATGTGTTGTGTTGTGTTTAGATTTTTCAATCTTTCGATTGGCTTTTGGGCTACCAAGACTAAAGTATTTTAAGTACGGAATTATATTCTTTCCTTATACTACCCCATAATTGAAATATCACAAATCTCTATGTAATTTCTATTGTGATTCCAGCTAAGTAAACCTAACATAAAGTGTTTTCTATCATACCCCGCCAAGGGAGCCCACTGAGTTCGAGCTCTAGTCTTTGAACCGCTGCCAGACCTCGTTAGCCAAAGTTCAACCACTTACATACTATCTTTCTCACACAAGGATTTATCGGATCTCCCATATTCGCTTTTCATCATTTTTCGTTACAAAAAATAGTAATTTTCACTATATATTTTGGCGTCATCAATGCACCATATTCTCACTCTTGTAATTTATTTATTTTTTTTAGGAAAAACCCATAGGCGCTCACTCTGGTAATATGATATACATATGGGTTTCGTTAAGAAGAGTATTAAAAATGACAAATTATAATCTAATCCGAAATAACAAATTAGTCAAAATTAAAATCAAGATACGATGACATCACAATCCAGTAAAATCGAATTGCATTGAACGGAGCGATTGAATTGGACATGTTAACATTTTACTTGTACAGCCCTGTTCGGTGACAGTAATTCTCATAGGTTTTTTTACTATCTGCTTTCTTGTTGCTTGGGGAAAATATAATCTATTTCAAACTATTTTTTTTTTCAATAAGCTGGAGCTCACAACTTTTCTTGCTTTTTTTTCACTCAAAGTTCTGTAATAGTACAACAAATTATTAATATGATTTTTTTCTTCAAGATGCAGCTAACCATATATATATATTTCTATTTTTTTTCTTCTTTCAAAGTTTGCTTAATCACAACCACTAATTATTAATTAATACCTATTAAAATTTATTCCGACTACTAAACTTTACTAAATAAGCACAATTAAACAAACACAATTTAATAATATAATAATATCAAACACAATTTAAACAAGCACAAAGACTAAAATAAATAAAACAAACACAACTTAACAATATGAGAAATTAATTAAACAAGCATAATTAACTAGCATTACATATTCTACAAAAAAAAAAATAGTAAAAAAATAAAACTCATTATCCTAACAAATTTCTCATATATTTTCCGAACACCTATATTCTTAATTTTTTTTCATGGATTAAAATATTTTGGGAATTGATATCCCATTCCCACAAAAATTGCAGTTGCCGAAAATGCCCAAAGGTGCTAGCAGGATTCCCTCGGCTATTCGTCTAACCCACACAAATATAGTAATTAATAATGAAATTAGCACGACGTACATCCGTGGCCTCTAGAAAAAGAAAACCAGTGGTTAGTTGCTTTTTTTTTTTTTTTTGATGAAATGCCCTTAGGCGAGTGGTTAGTTGCTAGGGATTCTGCACAAAAGGTCCTTAAAACTGCCCTAAACAAATGAAAAGATAGAGAAGGCACAAAAAAAGGCCGTTTGAGTTAAAGAAGGGAAGTAACAGATATTTTGGATATGCACTTTAATTACAGTGAATTCAGTGGAATGTTCATATAATTAGGGAAAGAATTGATTATGGCAAGCTCTTTTTGTCTTATGAGAATCCTATGCTTGCTGCCCCCACGTGACGTGACCTCTTTTTGTATTACAGTGGGGCTATATATGTTCTTCTTTGGTAGAAATGATTAATTTAATATCCACAATGAATGAATGTGTTTTCAAAGTTGAAGATAAACGGCCTCTATTATTCCTAGGAGACTTCTTAGGAGACATAATTATTTGAAGAAAAATTGATTTTAATAATTAATAATATTTTCTGGACTTCACTAATAAATTGGACCAATATTTACTCATTGGAAAGCTGATATATGATTATAAGAAAAATTGTAAGTTTGTAACATTTTTTTTTTATTCAAAAAAAACATTATGGCTTGGGAATTTTCTAATGTTACAAACTTACAATCTTGAAATAATAATAATATATCAGCTTTCCAATGAGTATGTAATAAATAAATTGGAGGTCATGTAGGACAGTAGGAGCATGTAATCAGTAGAAAATAATGGTTTTAGTAATATTTTATTATATGATTTGCACTTGCAGACGACTGAGTACTATATAGTGCATAATTAAGTGGTACATATGACATGGGTAAATGGTAAGATATGCAGATTTTTTTTTTTTATAAAACAAAAGCTTCAGAACTTGTTAATAAAATAGAATTTTAAGAGAGAACTTCAATAAAATAAAAAAATTGCGCAAATATATTATCACAATCTTAAATCTACTAATGATAGTGTTAGATCTTCAATTTTATACGTCTAATTAAATTAAAGTTATTTAAAACTATATACACGGCATATAATTCTATCATGTAGTTTTCTGTAATATAAATATATGACGACCACATAAGCATTAAACATATTGCATCTTAAGATACACTAATTATTAGTATTAGTATTTGCAAAGCAAATCATGATTCATGGGAGAACAGAAACCTTCTCTTAGAAAAAGGCTTTTTTTTTTTTTTTAAACTTGAAAAGGCTGAGCTTAATTTTAGCTGTCATTCTACCTATAAATATACAACGAGAACTTTTTGTGCTTTTACTTTAGTTGCCAAGAGGAATTTATTCTTCGTTGGAGGAATAAATTGGTCCTTTTATTACTGAGGGAATTTATTCTTTCATTCCAGAAAAAAGGGAAAAAAAAAGTTTTGCTTTTTCTCACATGGTGACATGCAATTAATTATGTAATCTTTACTTGCTTGCATGGCATATGGATGACCTTTGCTAAACTTTTGCAAAAGGCAACAATACATATTCTCATCGAGTATGTTTCAGATTAATGGACCAATATTTTGTTCTATAAATTATTTGCAGATATTTGTTTTTTAGGGGAAAAAACAGAAAAAGAATGCAAAAAGGAACATGATTCGGTATTAAACTAAAGCTATAAACTGCGGTATACATAAAAGATGAATTTTTTTGCATAATACTTCTTTTTTTCAAAATATAGAACAAAATACTTTCTCTCAAAATTCTTAACAAAATATTCTTGTGGACTCCACTTTTCCCTCTCTTCCCCTCCCACCCACGGATCAATATCCTCCCAAGTGCCGTAGAGGATGGGCCTCACTTTACGGCTTGAGATTAAATCTCAACCGGTTTGAGATTCAGGAGAAATAGGGAGCAGTTTTATTGGTCTTTGAGATTCGTGTCAAGCTAAAAAGAACGGTCAAGATCCACTAATTGTAAAAGATTCCCTTTCCAGGTAATGCACTGGATGTGAATTCCCCACCCACTCCTCTCTTTCTACTCCTTATCTATTATTTCTTTAAGTAAAAAATAAATTATTGTTTAGTATTTAATCACCATACACATAAACTAAAATAATTATTAAAATATACACACAACATGCTTTTCATTCTTTCAAAAACAATTTTTTTAAGCAAGCAATATATTTTTGTTGAGAACAGAAAGGCAAAATAAACAAGTAAAAACAAAAATACATGACATTTTTATCATTAGTTATTTTTGAAACTAGCTATTTTAACTATAGTCGCGATATTTTCTTTCTACAATTTCACATAACTCAGCATTTATAATCTACTAATTTGTTATTTCCATAATCTCACATTTTACTGAATAAATAGGAGTACAATAGGAGGAGTGGGAGGGAATGGAAGAGAGGAAAAAAGTGGAGCCCATAAAAACGTTTTGTTAATCATTTTGAAAGAGGAGTATTTTGTTCTATGTTTGAAAATAAAAGAATATTATGTAAAATTTTCCCATAAAAGATGTATATATTGAATAATTATTATACCAATTCCTTTTTAAAATTATAAAGCCTACTTTACAAGTAGTTATAAACGTTGTGTATCTTGTAGGCATGCTATCCAATTGTGATGGCATAATTACAATTAATTGCGACTTTTTTTTATTAAAAGGCTGAAGTCTATTTCATTAAAGAAACTGTTAACTTACACTTGCCGAGTTCACCACATATTGCAACCTAAAAATAAATCCCTAACACTGCCACAAAATAATAGCATATAACACCATAGGCAAGTATAACAAGATAGGAGCTCCACAACAGCAACTATGAATGGAGTCCAAAAACTAAGATAGCAAATCCATAGCCTAGTAAAGCTAAGCCTCTCGTTGGGGCTGGGGGTAAAAAAGGTGAAAACAAAACTTGGCTGTATAGCCTTGTGTCGGCTGGTGAGTCTAAGCTACATATGGTACCAACTGCATCCCAGAGTCCTCCTTCATGTTGGTATCTGCCATCACTGTATTGCTTGTGTCGATCTCATCCAGATGCCAACTGTCAAGTAGCAGAACATCTAGCTCAACTAGCAGCCATAATGTTGTTGTCTCAGCAACTCTCTGTGTAACACAGCATGTCCAATAGTGCACAAAAGAAATAATAAGTAGTATATTTTGCCTAATAGTTTTTTTTTTCTTTCCATTAGCAAAACAAAGATCATTCCTATATTTCCACACCATCCAGCATAATGCGTTGAAAACTAAGAGAAATCATGTTCTATGATGAGAAGGCAGATGGTTAGCAAATTGAATTACATCTAAAAATCTAGTCCAAGTATTACTAACAGTTTGGCATTCCCCCATGTAGAACCATATTCATTTAGTATACGAGCATGGTACAAAAAGGTGGTTAATCGATTCGGGGTGATTACAAAATTGACAAGTAGTGGGACCGACCCATCTCTCTTATGTAGGTTGCAGTTGTGAGTATTTTATTTTTATGCATAAGTCGCATAAAAATTATGATCTTAAGATGGATGGGTATTTTCCACCATAACATTGAATTTTTCGGAATAACTCCTCTATAGTTTAGCATTTTATATAGAGATCTAACGGTAAATTTTCCATGGGTCTTCCATCTCCAGCTGAGTCTATCCTACAAATACGTATAAGACAATTTACTAAGTATAGCTAATATTTCTAACCATTCGATATTTTGGACAGCATCTAAAGACCGTCAAAAATCAAGGGCACTCCCTTATTGCGACTTTTTAGTGATCGAGTCATCACCAATTCCAAAAAAAAAAAAAAAAAAATCAACGGTTTTGTCATACAATTAACTATGTTGTTGGACTTCTCATGAATTATTTCGTGAAACCAGAAACCAGTCACAGCGTGTAACAGGTCATTCAGCAGCTGGTACACTCCTCTGTATCTGCTGTTTTCTCACTTTGCAAAACAGAGTTTTTTTTCTTTAATTTTGTATCTCTAATCTATAATTGATAGACTGGATCTAGACCACTGATGTTTCTTGGGAGCTTTTCAATATGAACTCGGTTTGAACTGTATCGTCCATTTTAGATCTGAGTAATACAGATTGGCATTCGATAGAAGATTTGTAATGGCTTGAATGACATTTGTATGCAGCGAAATTGTAACTTATGAATTCATGGAAATGAAAGCCTACGGACGTGAAATTTTGCAAAAAAAAAAAAATTCACGAGGTGCTTAGTTTTGAAAAGAGTAGAGTATGTCAATGTTGACCTTTGGAGTCATAGGGCAAAGTCAACACATGATGTTATATATGCACATTAAACATGATGTTATTATTATTTCTCTTTCGCAAAAAAGCTATATATGAAGAACAAAAGTTAATCGGATTTGTTTCATAATTTAGTCCAAATGTGAATTATCTTCTCACGAGAGCTTCAAAACAGTACTGAAAGACAAAGTAGTCAAATTAATTATCCCTTCAGCTGCCATGGCCTTGACCTAATGACCTCTATATATACATTCCCACCTCGTGTGGGGATCAATTCCCTCCGCCTCCACCCCCACCTTGTTCTTCATCCGAGGCAACACCTCTAACAAAAAGGTACTACAAACAAAAAGCAACAAATTTTATATATTCAAAGCAGAAAGCACTCCCTCCTGTACATAGTTACCTCCTCTCATCACCATCACCTTTCACTTTTGCTCCTTTCTTTTCCCTCCCTTTTCCTTTCAAAGTTAAATACTACGTACTCAGCTCACCTTCATCAACCAACCGTTATACTATTAACTAAGAGCATGGAGTTCTTGTCTCAAATGTGGTCTCTCTTGGGTCTCTTGACCATCCTCCAAAATGTTCTTCCCTCCCAACTTCTCTCTCTCCTCCACTCTCTCTGGCAATCTTTGCAAGACTCTCTCACCCCCTACTCGTACTTTGATGTGCCTGAATTTCTCGGTTCAGCATCAGTAGAGCCAAACGACCTATACAGACATGTCCATCTATACCTCCACCAATCCGTACTCTCCTCTCATTCTCTCCCTCCACCTCGTCTTACTGTCTCATTGTCACGATCCAACTCAGACCTTTCATCCACCTCTCCTTCCCTCTCCCTTTCGCCAAACCACTCGCTTGATGACACGTTCAATGGGCACCGTCTTGTATGGAGCCACCATGCAGACACATTGCAAGACTCACTTGAGGAGCGCCGTTCATTCTCACTCCGCTTGCCAAAGCGGCATGCTTCGACCTTGCTGCCGGCTTACCTGGCACATCTCTCCAGATCAGCTGACCAGCTAGAGCGGTCCTCCCGCACACGCCGGCTCTATACTAACTCACAACGTGGTGGTGGTGGTGCATGGATGTCAGTTCCATTTCGCCACCCTGCTACATTCGACACATTAGCACTTGACCCAGCGGTGAAGTCTCAATTACTTGGTGACCTATCTGCATTTGCCGATGGTAAAGAATTCTACCATTGCATCGGAAGGCCATGGAAGCGTGGTTACCTCTTGCATGGCCCACCAGGAACTGGCAAGTCATCTCTCATTGCTGCCATGGCTAACCACTTAAGGTATGATGTATACGACCTAGAACTCACCCGTGTAGCACGTAACTCGGACTTGCGTGAGCTTTTGATACAAACCACTAACCGGTCACTCATTGTCATAGAGGATATTGACTGTTCCCTTGAGTTGACTGGTGATCGTCGCAGTCACCAGATTGGCAAAGTTACCAAAAATATAAATAAAAGGCTACGATTGCAGTCATTTGATGGCGATTCAGATTTTGAAGATTATAGCGGAAGGCAAGAAGGGCGTGTGACACTTTCGGGCTTGTTAAACTTCACTGATGGATTATGGTCATGCTGTGGGGAAGAAAGGATCATAGTTTTCACTACAAATTATGCTGATGGCATAGACCCGGCACTGCTACGAGCAGGGAGGATGGATGTCCATGTCAAACTACGCCATTGTGGGGCCCATGCGGTCAGGGAGCTGGTCGAGCGATATGTCGGACTGAGAGAGCACCAATTGCTAGATAACGCCGAGAGGTATATACGAGCAGGAGCTGAGATGACCCCTGCAGAAGTAGGTGAAGTGTTGTTGAGAAATAGAGAGGAGCCTGAGACAGCAGTGAGAGAGCTGGCGGCTGAGTTACAGAGAAGAGCAGGTGGCAGCGGTGAAGAGGAGGATTATGGGTGGGAGGAGTCAGGTGCCGAGAGCTCAGAGGGTTTGTCAGAGAAGAAGGGGAGGAAGGGAAAGGCTGGATCAAAATGGGAGGGGAAGGTTAGGCTTCTGGGGAGGCTTAAGAGTTTGACCAAGTCTGACTCTGGAAGGAGAGGGGTTTAGTTTTACATGTATTAGTTGGTTTAATTTTCGGTATTTTTTAATTCTATTTTGTTTTGCTTTAATTTTCAAATTTTCTAGTTGAGCATTTTACCACCGCTCAGTTTTAGTTCTGCATCAGTCTTTCGGCTGAATTCTGTAAGTATTTATTGTCATTACTGTTTTTGTTTCAAGATCATCTCGACCAAGTGCTGTTAGTTCGTTGCTTAATTAGTTCCCTCATATTGTACTCTTCATCTGGATTGTAGCTTGACTTGCAATTTTCCCCAAATTTCAAACTTCCTCTGGCAACCGAAACAGTACAGAAAACTGGCATGAACAACTTGGACCATTTTAGCAGGTTAAATAGTTTTGATCACCTCTCCTTTTTCAAGCTCTTTGGAACTAATTTCAGGACATCTGCATGGTGATCGTATGGATGATGCCTTTAGTTTTACTAAATTTCCGGCCTAACAAAATGTTACATGGAAACCACAACTGTTGCAACAAGTCGCACAACAAATCGACAATCATTACCCAGATTTGCCAACAATAATTAAATGTGTTAACTACTTAACTATGCCAGATACCAAGTTTGGCAATAAAACAGTACGTATGTTAATGTTATATCTTATATCATAAACATGTTAAACTAGAGTACTGATTGCAGAGTACTAGAATGCTACACTACTGCTACATGAAAGCACCAGTAACATATGAAATAATAGGGAGTCTTTCATTTTTTTTTTCTTTTTGCTTGTCTTGCAATCTTTTCAGATAATGAATGAATCAGAACAAACCAAGGGCTGTGCAGTTAAATCCTGTACAGAACAATCCAGATTTGGTAGTACCAAGATCACAAGTTAAGAATGTACAACCATCTCTGCATTGCAGAGCTTAATTAAAAGCTACTTTGGTCAAGAACAACTCAGGCTCATTTGGAAAGCAAAGCACTAAGAAAAATCAGGATAGATTTTCATCAAAAAGAACTCCAAAAGAAAGGGCTGAAATTCTTCTCACTGATTGTTCTTCTCAAAGTAACAAAATCAAGGAGACAGTAAGGCTGCTGCCTGCTTAGTGGTGCTGCCACTGGCAAATATTACAAAGTATATATTACTAATTCACATTTCCATCTAATGCCAACTCCTCATTCACCAATCCATACAGGACTCAGTCAACTGGGAAATTGAAATGTCATTTCAATTAGTTCACATAATAATGAGAAGACGTTAACTAATATGTAGTATGAGCCATTTAAAATTTCAAAACAGAAAAATATGTAGTATGAGCCATACATATCTAATATTTCAATAATTTGGTCAATTATCAACAAATAGTCAACTAACCCTTCTCTAAAAGAGTTTGAGACTTCCATATATGCATTCTAATTAATCATTTCCCCAATCAAGCATAACTGGTATCCGACACACAGGTGTCCCACAAAATGCCTCTAACAGATTACTTGAGGCATCAGTAAGTATTTCCTTACAGAATACATGATGCAACACATGGAAAAATAACTAAAAATGTAAAAGGATGTACCGAAATAAAGTAAAAATGTTAGATACAAAAATTCAACTGAAGAGATCGAGAGACCCCCTTAGATATCCATCCCTTCAAAATTGAGTAGAACTCCTAGGAAAGGGAGGCAGCCGCAACATAGCTTGCTCCGTCACTATTGGATCTGACCTCGATATCTAACTCCAACAAAAACAAAATACAAAATACAAAAAAATCATAACCTCAAAATTCAAATAACTAAATCCAGAAATAAACGATACAGATTGATAAACCGACGCACAGGATCTCGAAGGGTAGGTTTGGTGTCATCTTTGGCCGGCCTGAAGGCGGGCTTCAGCTTCGGTTCAGCGGCAGCGGCAGAGGCGCAGGCGGAGGAGGGAGGCGGCGGTGGATCGGCTGCTCCATTTGTCGGCACGTGGATGTTACTAGCGGGCTTGACACTCCCGTCCGCCATTCTCTTCCGATCGATCGGGAAATTAGCGTCGCTCATAATTTCCGTTATTTTACCGCTGGTAAACCGAATCGGCCCACGGACTAGCAGTGAATCACTCGGTTACACTGGATAGTCGTTACTCATTTACTAAGCTTGGTAAAGGGCCTAAGGCGGTTTGTTTTGCATTGGCTGGGTGCACGAGCTATTATTATCTGGGCTTCAATGAGAATGGGTTCGGCCCATCAAACACCTGATCTATTGATTTCGTTCCAAAGAAGATATCTTGCTCTTCTCTGCGAAGTGATAGAAAACCTCGACCTCAAAATGTCTTCGCTGCGAAGGCAACAAGAGAGAGAGAGAGAGACTCGGAGAGAAGAGAGAGATGGGCAGCTTCTGCCATTTGTTCCAGTCGTCTCCCCTTCCTCCCGTTTTTAATTTTCCTACGTCTAGTAGGAGAACGGGCTCCAGGAATTTGAAAGGTTAGTTGGCTGTTTAGCTTCTGTTTTTTCCTCGTATTATTTACCCTTTCTTCTATATACTTGAAACTGCATCCGTGATTTTACCGTGTAACCGTGCTTCCTTGTTTGCAAGCACGAAGTATTGCCCCCATTGAACTGTGCTTCTCTTCACGGGTACCAGCCATTTCTTTTGGTACCAGCTATTTCTTTTGATATATAAAACCAGTGTGTTGAGTAGGTATTTGTTATATGTCCAGGACAATACTCTTTAGATGATATACTGGCTTTTTTTTATTCATAAACTGTATATCAGAGTCTTTCTGAACGCCTGAACATTCAATTTTAACTTTAATTCATAAACTCTAGGGCTTGGTACCAGAGAGTTGGTACCTAGTCCAAAACTCTTTTGATTTCAATATGAAATCGATGGGGTTACCCTTTTTGTCAAAAAAAAAATAATAATAACTTTACTTCATAAATCACCAATTAATCACGCAACAAAACCAAAAATGGCATGAAATGAACAAATTAAATCATTAGATAAGCAAATTTCACAAGATTCTCTGATACTTCTTCATCGGCATACATATTACTAATTGCTATCATGTTTTTTATTGTAGTGCTATCATGTTCCAATTCGCCCTCGTCTTCTATAAGTCCTGAATCTTTTGATTCCGAAAATGGCATTCCAAGGCAAGGAAATACTGAGTCTTCATCACAAACTTCAGACCTCAAGGTTGCTAATGAGCCGTTTTTTTAGCAGTTTAATCTATATCTTTTATTATCCATTTTGTGGTTATAATTGCAGATAGAAAAATGGATTTAGTTACACAAAATGTCACCCCTTATTTCATATTGCTGCTTTGATAATTATTCTGAACATAAGGACTTGTATAGTGTGCTGAACTGGAAAAAATTTAGTTGTCGATGAAGAGGAAATTCTTGTGCCACACTATTATCTAGTATTGGTATAAACTGACGATTTATGTTTCTTCGAACGTATGCTTTTTGTCGATTAGATATGTGTTCTATATATCTTCTTCTCACTCCTCATCTTTACATTTTCTTGTGCAGAGCGGACAATCCATTCCTTCGAGACGCAAGTGTATTACATGTCTGTGTGCAACGATTGCCTCAGTAAATCTGTCTTCTATTGATGTACCTAAGAGCTTAGCAGAAGGAAAAGCACCATTAGCAAAAGAAAAGGCTGTCTGTGCAAACTGTCGCGGAAGCGGTGCCATAATATGTGAGATAGTGGATTCACATGTGTATTACAAGGGCAATTGTTAAAATGAACAGTATTTATTTGATCATAATTGCAATTATATGAAGAAGTTCCATGTGATAAGGTTTGTTCCTCTGATTTTAGGTGACATGTGTGGTGGAACAGGCAAGTGGAAAGCTCTTAATAGGAAGCGAGCTAAAGATGTCTATGAATTCACTGAATGTCCAAATTGCTATGGTAATGTTTGCTGGTGTCTTTTCATAGCTTATGTTTATTAAGAATTTGTTTGTTATTACTGACATTTGTAGCTGAACAATATAAAAAATAAGATAAAGGAGCTTTTTTTTTTCTTTTAATAGGTCGGGGTAAGCTGGTGTGCCCGGTGTGTCTAGGAACTGGCTTGCCTAATAATAAAGGACTCCTTCGTAGGCCTGATGCACGCAAGTTACTTGACAAGATGTACAATGGCAAGTTGCTACCTGACTCCTAGCTAAAATCTCCCTATTTCTAGATCTTTTTCCCAGGTCCAGTTACAGTTCGAATAGGTTAAAATATTCTTCTGAGAATGGCGTGCTCAATATTTTGGTGCGTTAGCGATCTAGAACTACTAATACTTTATGTTTAAATGAGATTCTTGTTCATATGTGATATGATAAACGGTGTGATCTTGGTGTTAGCGGTTATCTGCCCAATTTTCATTGGTTCAGTACTCAATCAAAATTCCCGTGGGTTGGAAATAAATCTGCTGTTATTCTTTAGGAACAACAGGAACCCGCAATTCCAATCCCATGCGTTGATACTGATTGAGATTGGCGCATGAAAAAAAAATTTGATTGAGATTTCCGCTTAAAAAGATGTGAACGGAGGAGATTGGAATCGCAGGTTCCTGTTATTCCTCAAGAATAACAGCAGATTTGTTTCCCCGTGGGTTTTATCTTGATTAACACCTTTTGAGGGCATCGACTTGTATTTTATCCCTTGATATTATTAAGAAAAATGCAGTAATGTGACCCTTGGTATTGTAATTTCTTGATAAAAGAGTTATCATCAAGCAATGGATACTATGTAATTTGTCGAAGCACAAATTTGTTCCGCCTCTTCAGCATAACATTTCTACGTGAGCAAAGCTAGGATGTGATGTGCTAATCAAGAGAGTTTGGTACAACTTCAAAATTCTATCAAATTAGCTTCAAATAACGAATTAAAACCCATTGAAATTAATCCATCTACTTCATTAGTTATGCATGTACATAAAATTTATTACAAGTTTTGAATTCATTTAGTACAAAGTCAAGGGGTCAAAAAATAATTTTTTTATAAGTTAGTTTTATGTATTTTATTTTTTATCATTTTTTATAGCTTGATTTTGTACTAAATGAGTTCGAAACTTTAAAAATTTTGCATATGCTTGCATCTCATGAAGTAGATAGATTTCAACAATTTAGATTCGTCGTTTGAAACTAATTTAATAGACTTTTCGAGTTGTGCTTACCAAGTCCTCTTTATGAGCACATCAATACCTTAACTTTGCTCTTTATATACTAATAAAATGTGAGCGCGATATAAATATATGAGAATTCTGAGTAGAACTAGGGTGCTCCTAAGTTCATCCGACCTCTTGTAAACTTGACTCTAAAATATATTGAATTGACTTTAAACGATGAATTTAAACTGTTGAAATTCTTCTACCTAATGATTGATGCGTCTGCATGTGAAAATTTTAAAGTTTCGAATTAATTTAATATAGAGTCAAGTGGTCAAAGGAGTTCAAAATATGAATGCATTAAAATTAATTTATAAACATTAAACTTTTGACCACTTGACTCTATATTAAATTAATTCGAAACTTTAAAATTTTCACATGTAGACGCATTACTCATTAGGTAGAAGGGTTTCAACGGTTTAGATTCATTGTTTAAAGTCGATTCGATATATTTTAGAGTCAAGTTTACAAGAGATTGGGTGAAACTTAGGAGCACCCTAGTTCTACTTGAGAATTCTAGATATATACTGGTAAAATGTGAGCGTGATATAAATATATGAGAATTCTATATCTAGATTCAGAACAAACTCATAATATAAAGGAATAGGTTTTTGTTTTTTTACTAGAGAGACCGGTACATTCTACAAGTCCAGATAAACGAAGGCTAGCCAGTGAGTATCCTCTTAAAATAACTATTATTTTCAGTTTATTCAAAATCAAATAATTTTATTAATTCGGGTCTATTCAGCACTATTAATAAACAAAATAAGTAAATTTAAAACTCGTACTTCAAAAATCTGAACAGTTTACATTTTTCAAATAGGTTTTCGTAATTTGCAGAACCCAATTAGAATTAAGATGTGGTTTGATCCCAATTCCCAATAATAAATTACAAGGACAAATTATTCGGATAAGCTATGTAAAAGGGAGGATATTAAATTCTTCAAAAATAGCACAAAACTTATTATTCAGAAATATTACGGTTGGTATAATATTGGTATTATATGACAGTAATTTCAAAACTTATTGGATCGATTTCAAATAACTAATTCCAACTTTTCAAACCAATTTACTATATGAATTATATCAATACAACCAATTTACTTTATGAGTTATATCAATATCAAATCAAGCAGTCAAAAATGTTAAAAAAGAAATATAATAAAATTAACTTAAAAACTCTCACATTTGATAGCATTATTTGATACTGAATAAATTCAAAAAATTTATAAATTTTACATGTAAACACATAATTAATGAAGTAAACAAGTTTAAACAATTGAATTCACCCTTTAAAATTGGTTCAATAGGTTTTGAAACTAATTTAGCCCGACTCCACAATACATAAAATAATTGAATAGATTTTGGAATTAGTATTATACTAGCTGGACTCACCAACTCAAAATTTATATTTATACCATAATCCCAAAAATAAAAACCACAAAATATGAAAACTTCCAAAAATACCAATAATGCCAACTCAATAAGCAGATTCATTAATAGAGATCCGCATATTGAATTGGCAGACCCTCAAAAACCCCAATTTCAGTATATTTCAGTATAGTTAATAGACTTTGGGGGGTTCGCAAATTGCGCCAATTCAATCTACGAACATCCATTAATGGGTTCAAATTGAATTGGCGACTCTAGTATTTTTAGAATTCTCTAATTTCATTAGTGATTTAGTTTATTTTTTTAAATGATATAAATAAAAATTTCGGCTCCACAAGACAACTCATGAAAACTAATATACATAAAGATTTTCTTAGTAACCATCGGATATTTTGATTACTCATGAGCACAGTAACAAGATCTGTAAATTATTCGCGAATATTTCTTTTTTTTTGTAATACTAAACAGAACATCGAATTATTTAGTTGATCGAACTTTGACTGATTTATTCTTGAATAATTCACAAATTTTACAATTTTTTCCCAAATTTTCTGAATTATTCCTGATTTTTTTCCGAATATTTCCCAAGAATTTTTTTTGCTCCTTTACAAGACTAAGATCTCTGATCCAAATAATACTGAATCATTCCCGAATTATACCCGAATTTTTCCCGAATCAAAAAGTTTTGACCTTGCCAAACCAAATAATTCATTTATCACTATGCTCTTGAGTGAGTTCCCCTTTTACCCCCTTCTAAGAAGAGGGGCTTTAAGATGGATTCTCTGCGCCGCAGTGTCAGAGTTCGTGCTCAAGGTGGCAAAGCTGTGCCCATCATGACCAAAGCTCATAATAGAGCACAAACTAGATACAATTTAAGGAGCTCAGGTTCAGGTAATGCCTTATTAAAGAATTTTCCATACTCTAGATTAACTACTCAAGAAATTGATTCTCTATTTCGGGCTTATCATATTAAATTAGGGAGGATTGATCTCAGTATGTTCTCTATTATTCAGGCTATTAAATCTCTTGATAAGGTAGATTTTGATATTCTAATCAATCAGGTAATACATGCTTTAAAAGGACAATCAGATAGTAGTGGTTGTCTGATCTTGGATCAGGATGATAGTGGTGTCCTCACGATTCTATGATTATTTTGAATTGGAATATTAGGGGTATGAATGCATTTAGGAAAAGACAGATACTCATAGACATGTTGCGAAATCATAGGATAGATATTGTTGCGATTCAGGAAACCAAAAAGGAATCTTTTAATGATATGACAATTAGATCATTCTCTTCCCATATTGATTCCTAGAAATGGTTACCTTCTAAAGGTCGATCTGGAGGTATACTTTTTGGGTGCCCCAGTTCATTATTGACTATCTTAGCATATCATCCTTTAGATTTCTCTGTTACTGTGCTTTTAGAAAATAAAGAGTCCAAACAGAAATAGATGCTGACTATTGTTTATGCTCCTATAGATAGACTCCTTAAAAAAGCATTCTGGAAAGAATTAGTTGTAGCCAGATCATATAGTGATTATCCTTTGATGATTAGTGGTGATTTCAATGCCTTGCGTTATAGATATGAGAAGTCAGGCTCTAGTTTTGATCTTAGTACTAGTAGGGACTTTAATAGATTTATTCAGACTCAATCTCTTCTAGAACTTAAACTTAGAGATCAAAAATATACTTGGGTTAGTGGCTCTAAGTTTGCTTTGTTGGATAGAGTTCTTGTTTCCTGTTCTTGGGAAGATTCATTTCCAAATACATCTGTCTCTTCTCTTAGTTCCTTTGGATCTGATCATTGTCTTCTGTTAAGTAGCACTCATCCTTCCTTAGTTCCCCCTCCCCCTGCTTTTAAATTTGATCCTTTTTAGATTAAGGAATAAGACTTTGTTACTGTTGTTCACAAATGGTGGTGTGAATTCCCTTTACATGATCCTGGGGATGTGGCCTTACAGTGGAAGAATAAACTTACGTTTCTCTCTTCCAAAATTAGAGGTTGGGCTAAAAATCATTATGGTAGGAAAAAAAGAATTAAAACCCAAGCTTTACACATTATTCACAATTTAGAAATCATTAAGAAACAAAGAGACTTGACTACACAGGAGTTAGATCAATGGCATATTCAGCAATCTATTTTAGATAATATTTATTTAGAGGAAGAGGCACTTTGAAAAAATAGATCCAAACAACAATGGTTTGAGGAGAGTGATAAAAATACTAAATTTTTTCATAGGATTGCATCTCATAGGCAAAAGAAAAATAGAATATCTAGATTACAGAGTGGATCTCAGTAAATAAATAGTTTGAAAGATATACAATTGCATGCTAGTGAATATTACAAGCAATTATTAGGTGATCCAGGCATTCAGTATGCATCTTTTGATTCTAGTTTCTGGCAAGAGCAGGACTTCCTAACTCCAGAGGAACAAACTGCTTTAACTAAACCTATTGATGAAGATGAACTTAAGAAAGCTATCTGGTCCTCTAACCTTAATGGAGCCCCAGGTCCAGATGGATTTTCTTTTGCTTTCTACCAATTCTTTTGGGAATTAGTTAAACAGGATCTTTTCCTATTATGTCAAAAATTTCATTCCAATGAGCTTAATTTGAGACATATTAACAAATCAGTCATTTGCCTTATCCCAAAAACAACAGATGCCTTATTACTTAAGCATTATAGACCCATTAGTTTTGTTAACTGTAGTTTTAAGATCTTGTCCAAAATTCTTACTCATCTATTAGTTGCTGTTATTGATAGACTCATTGACCCAACTCAAGCTGCATTCATTCCTGGTAGATTCATTTTAGATATGTAGTTCTTAGTCAGAAGGTTATTCATCATGCTCAAAGTACTCTTACTCCAGAAGTGATTATCAAAATAGATTTTGAGAAAGCTTATGATAAAATAAATTGGCAATATCTTTTAGAGGTGATGAATAAGAGATAATTTGGTTCTACTTGGATCAGTTGGATTAAACAATGGCTTTATAGCTCTCGGTCTTGCATTAATATCAATGGTCATCTTACTCCATTTTTTTTTTATAAAAGGCGTAAAGCCCGTTTCATTACGAAACTATTCAAACCATTCTTTACAAACTATTCATAACCAAAAACAGCACAAAGCAAAAACAGAAAACATAATACCAAAAAACAGAAAACAAGATATCAAAAACAGAAAACATATAAGAGTAGAACAACACAACATCAGATTCATAAACACTAAACTAGATAAACTAGATAGGCGGGAAGCTAATTAGAAGTGCCAGACGGTTCTACCAAGTCATCCTGCTGCGGGTATTCTATCATCTGAATATCTTCAGGTGCCAAGATTTGGAGCGGGATTTCATCAAGATTGTCCGGCATCCACCGGACAAGGAGTTCTCTGGAATGGCGTTTGACCAGCCCTGCCCAATAATTAAGTAAAACAATCACCATTAGTACTATGGTTCGAAAAGATTTCCTACCAGCATTTTGAAAACAAGATTCATTACGCAATTTCCAAATGGTCCAGCACAGTGCACTAAAAACCATGAGAAAAGCGGTTTGATCAGATTTATTTAAAGTAAATGAAAATTCAATTATATCACGAATGTTATGCCAAAGGCAAAAATGTAGTTGATTGTGGCCCATCTAGAATCAGAGGTGTTGAGCTAACCTGCAATTTAAAAACAAATTATCAGAAGTCTCATTTTCTGGACAAAATTGACATTTGTGGCTGCCTATCCATCCCTTGAAACTAAGTATTTCTTTAGTTAAAATTCTATTGTTGGTCAGTAACCACATGAAAAAAATTATTTTATGAGGTATAGGTAGTTGCCACCAAAGTAGAGGTCTGAAAAATTGGATACCATCAAAGTTAAGGAATTTATATAGAGATTTGACCGTAAACTGCCCTGAGGCAGTCCATTTCCAAGAAATCTTATCCTCATGATGTGTAAAAGAAATGGTACTGATATGTTGTAAAATGATGGACCATTTAGATATCATAACCGGGTCTAATTGTCTCTTAAATTTGATAGCTTCTCCTTGAGATTGAATAACCTCTTGGAGAGTAATCCTCGGATCTCGGCATATGTCGAATAACTCAGAGAATTGAGTAGCTAGTGAATAAGGTGGGTTCCAAATCTCTGTCTAGAAAAGGACTGAGGAATTAACCCCAGATATGTAAATGATACTACAATTACCTAAGGATTTCCTTCCAAAAAGAAGAAGGAGATATCATGGTTCTAGAATAGTATTTATACACAATTATATCTTTCCAGCGATGGGAATAAGTAGGATCCTTGAATTTCCACCACCATTTCAGCATAAGAGCTATATTCATTTGTTTTAAATCTAAAATTTCTAAACCGCCAAATTCTTTTGCAAGACAAGCTCGATACCAATTAACTAAGAAGTATTTCTTCTTAGAACCATCAGCACCTTACTCCATATTTTAAATGCCATAGGGGAGTAAGACAAGGTGATCCCTTGTCTCCCTTCTTGTACATTCTTGCTGCTGACACATTGAGCAAAATGTTCAATAAAGGGAGAGCATTAAATCTGGTCCAAGGTCTTGGTCCTCCATGTCATCAGCATAAAGCAGCTACAAACTGTCATTATGCTGATGACACAATCTTATTTGCTCATGCTGATTCCACAAATATTGAGAGGATTTGGTGGACTTTGAGAGGCTTTGAAGCCCTTTCTGGAATCAAAATTAATTTTGACAAAACTGAATTGTATGCATTAAATATCTCTCATGACCAAGCTCAAGATTTAGCAGTCATCTTTGGTTGTAAAGTAGGCTCATTTCCATTCAAATACTTAGGCCTACCACTTTCTAACACTAAATTAAGAGTAAAAGACTGTGAATTCATTATCAAAAAAGTAGAAGGTAAGCTACAGAGTTGGAAAAGCCAAATTTTGTCCCTTGGTGGTAGACTTACCCTTGTAAATTCTGTTTTGTCAGCTGTTCCTCTTTATGCAATGTCCCTTTATCGTTTGCCAAAATCTGTACTTCTTCGATTAGATAGAGCTATACGTAAATTTCTATGGCAAGGATATGGCCTTAAACAACATAAATATGCATTGATTAATTGGGCTCAAATATGCAAACCTAAACAACAAGGAGGGATGGGGGTGTTAGACCTAGACTTAATGAACACAGCATTATTGGGAAAATGGAGATGGAAGTTTAAAGATCCTTGTTGTCAGGGTTTTTGGAAACAAGCTATTGAATTGAATTACTATAGGGTTCATCCTTTACCCTATTCTCCTTCCTAGTCAGCTGTATTAGCTAATCTTTCCATATATGATGGAGGTATTCTATACACACCTGGTGTCCAGAGTAGGGTCAGATTCTGGACTGATATTTGGTAAGGAGAACATTCTTTAGCAGTCTTTTATCATTTTCTCTTTGAGTTATGTTCCAATTAACACATTTCTTTGCCAGAGGTCATTGCTTCTCAATGACACAGTGTGAGCTTTTTCAGATCTCTTACAGGGGTTCTTAAATATGAATGGCAAGAGGTACTCCACATTATTCACTCTTTTAATCCTCATTCTACTCAAGACCAGATCAATTGGCTGTGGGCATCAAATGGAAAGTTTTCTGTTAAATCTTTGTACCAGTTTCTTAGTTTTGGGGGGTGTACAAGAACTGCATGCGATGGAATGGTGGGAGCTTTCAGTTTCTCCAAAAATTAGAGTGTTTATGTGGTTATTACATCAGAATAAAATCATCACAAAAGATAACCTACAAAATAAATGTTGGAAAGGGAATCCTAAATGTCATTTTTGTGAAGATCATGAAACTGTAGATCATCTGTTTTTAATGTGCCACAAATCAAAACAAGTTTTATTTTGGATAGGTCTCTGTCAAACCTTCCTAGCTGAGTGGAATTAATTTCAACAAGTCTTAGAGTTTGGTTTTACCTTACCTAATAGAATTAAACTGTTTTTCTCGATTATGATTAGTGCTTACTCTTGGGTTCTTTGGAATTTACACAATAATATTTGTTTTAACCATGCTTTACATGCAATAATATTTGTTTTAACCATGCTTTACATGTCTCAGTTCGCTATGTGATTATTGATATTCATTATCTGGTTCTTTATTGGACAGGAGTTTTGAATGAGGCTAACACTACTGTACGTGATGCTTGACTGCCAAGTGCTATGGAAGACATACTGCTCTGTGAATGGAATCCCACCACTGAAGGTCACGTTGTGAGCTCTTCTGGAGAAGAGCCTAAGTCTTAGTTTTGATTTAGTTCTCATTACTTGGCTCATTTTGTGATATGCTAGTTCTTCTAGACATAGTTCCTGTTACTATTTTATAGCCGATGTGGCTTACTCTGTGAACTGCCCAAACTGTTATTTTTGGATTCTTCTATTTCTGTTTATGTTAGAACTTTTGTAAAAACTCGGTTTGTTTCTATATGAAACGGGCTGTATGTCTTATTTTCCAAAAAAAAAAAAAGTTCCCCTTTTACTCGTCAGTTTACGATTCACCACCATATTAATTGATCACAAAAAATAATTGAAAAAATAAATTAGAAATAAGTATTTCCGGGCGTCGTACGATCAGCCATGGCAAATGCTAGCACTCTTCCTGGATCTCTCGGCAACGTAACGAATGGGTTCAAACAGGTTTTAGTTGTTCGCAGAACCCAATTAGAATGTAGATGTTATTCGATCCGACCATCAATAATTTACAGACCAAATTATTCGGATAAGGTTTGAAAAAAGTATAAATCCTTCCAAATATAGCAACCAAACAAACGCCTGGACAAATTTCTTCATAGCAACCATTAGAAACTTTTTCTCAACCGAAATGAATCCTAAGTGCATTTCATTACTCCAGAGTTCACCATCACATTAATTAATCACAAAAAATAACTAACAAATGAAATCAAATAGGAAATGTCCGGGTGTCATACGATCAGCCATAGAAAAAATGGCAAATGCTCGTACTATACCAGGATCTCTCTCGGCAACGTACAGCGCTGAAAACGCTACGGACAGGAGCGCATCAGAGACTCTAATTTATTGCCTCAAATTGAAATTTCCTCGATAAAATGGATCTGAAAAGTGTGACAGAAAATATTTCATTTGCCACATGAAATGGACTCGGATAAAGTAACGCCAGAAAGAACGAGTTATTCACAGCAGATCTTTTGATTTTTCATTTGAAATTTGCATCGCCGCTCAATTGGAAAACATCGAGAAAACTAGGAATAAAGAGAGAATTATTTGTGCCTCAGATAATAAAATGTAAAATCTCATCAGAGGAATGAACCTCAGATGGTACGGACAATTAGTAAAATCATCGGCAAAAACAAACGGAAATAAACATCAAAAGTAAGAAATTAACAATAATTGACCAGTTGATTAGAAAACTATTTCTTGTTTAACGAATTTACAACCGCAACATTTATGGAGAAAACAGCACCAAGAAAACCCCTTTTTTCTTTGGTTTCGGAAAACACCAGAAGACAATTTTGACATTGGAATTGGAATTGGAATTGAATGGCAATGGTTGAAGAACGGCGCCGGTGAGGTGTTTTATAGCTCCTTTCGTTGGAAAAACCCTAAATTAAATAGCACTGTAGCAGTTATATAATGGGCCATAGCAACACAATTAGTTGTTTGGTAAGGCCCGTTAGCTTATTAGTTGTTGGGCTTTTAAGTTGTATTTTGTGTTCTATTGGCTATTGCAGCAATTAGAGAGCAGCTACTGTATGACCTGACACGTTACTTACAGGTATAGTTACAATTGAGACCGTGTTTTACCGGCTCTAATTATTGTTTTATTTATTTATTATCTTACTTTAAGATCTGTAATGTAAATCTCTTTCAACTAAAATTTGAAAAGTAACATTGCTGATTATGACAACCTTTTTTTACTTTACAATTTACAAAATATAACTTTATAAGCATCATGTTTTTATCGACCGTTTCATCAACATTAAGAGGCTAGTTTTTTCCTTCAAAATAAGTTATCCATTTACCATACATCCATTAAATGACAAAAAATTAATACGGTTTATTTGACTGCAACAAAAGCTTTTTTTTTTTTCTTTTTTTCTTTTTTTTTTTAAGTTGACAGTAGTTATCAACCTCAACAAAAGCTTTTCAAACTCTAAAAATGTTGGAGTGCGTAGGTAACTTAGTTTTCTTTTAGAAAACTTGGGGTATTCACCCACTTTATTAACTACAATTATCTATATATGAAGTAAAAATATACAATTATTAACTACTAAACATTGAGACAGGAGTAGGTCCGATGGGCATCGGACATACTTTTAGGTTGAATTAGCTCTAACACCGTACGATTGTCATTGAGCTTTGTGCGTACGGAAACTAAAAATACTTGTACAGATTTTAATATGTTTGCACGAATCTTGATGCAGATTTGATGGTCATTTCACCCATCGAAAAAGGTAGGTCCGATGCTCTCAATTCCTAAACATTAGTAGTTAGTAATTGTGTATTCTTAACTTAACGGATAGATAATCGTAGTTATAATAAGGTGGTGGACAGATGGAGAATTCACATCTCCCAAGATATCTCAAACTCCAAGTTGATCTCCAGTATATCTGAAATGTTCAAAAAAATAAATTCCACAGATCTCGAAGTACAATAGTACCGGTTCTCTGCATTTTGAATAGGAGCTATTTTTTTTTTGAGGAAAGATTTTGTCCTCCGCGAATTCGTCCCCTAATTGTCCCCCTGATTCTAACAGTTAGATCCGTACAAAATTAATAGTCAAACTGTGTAGAAATTACAAATTGAAAACTCACTTTGCTTTTTCTTATTTTGTCTTTAGCGAGACACGTAATGAATAAAATCTTGACTATTAATTGAAAGTCAAATATTACACGTATTCTTACATCCCATGTCTTCTTTATTCAATGAACTTATTTATCTTGATTAATTACTTCTCGAATCTTCCTGCTTTTATATACCCAACAACTGAGAGCACATAATGCCAATTTAATTCGATTATGAAAGAAAAAAGAGAGGAGTAGGTCCAATCGGCATCGAACCTAATTTTAGGTTCAATAGCTCTTACACCGTACGATTAGCATCAAGATTAGTGTGCACAGAAATTAAAATTGACTTGCACGGAAATTAAAACTGACCTGCACGGATTTTAATGTACTTAGCACGGATCTTGATGAAATCGAATGGTAATTTCACCCATCGGACCTACTCTGAAATCAAGAAAAAAATGACAAAAAGAATCAATGGAGAGAGAAATTATTGTTTGTATTAGTATGTTTCAAAAGTAGTTTAATTTATTTTTCTTTCTTACATATCAATATAAGCTTATATAGGAATGAATATTTTCTGTGAAATATATTCACCATTCAATATGTATGTATGAATATTTGATGTTAATATTTTTATTAGAAATACTTGATATATTATATATTAGTACTTGCATGCATAGGCATTCGTACTTGTATATAGTAGAAATATGAATACTTTCCTCAGTATATATCAATACGTTCAAGCATCAAACAAATTAACTAATTAAAGTTGCTTACAACATAACAGTTCACACTTCAATCCTTTACAACATAACAATTCACATTTCAATGTGTAAGTATGAATATTTTAATGTTCTAGTATGAATATTTATATGTTTTAGTATGAATACTTTGTAGTTTGAATATTTTCTAGTAATGATACTTTGTAGTTTGAATATGTTATATGTTGAATATTTGCTGATATGTATATGTATAGATGCAATATTCTAGTATGAATATTTTATATATCTTAGTATGAATACTTTGTAGTTTATATATTTTCTAATAATCATAATTTCAAAGTTATAGAATGAATACTTTATATGTTTTAGTATGAATACTTGCATGTCGAGGTATGAATACTTGAACGACGAAGTACCCGAAAGTATTTCATCATAGATCTCATTTGAAAGATAAAATTACGTAGAAAACGTTCGTGATTTTAGATTTGCAAAATTCCTCACATATCGTCAGAAATATTGATGAGATTAAACGAAGAAAAAAAATCCACTTCCAAAAATGTGTAAAAGATGAGTGTTGATTAAAGAAAAAAGAAAGTTGATGTGCAGTTTTTTGTTTAAATACTTAATGTCTTAGGTATGAATACTTGATATATTATATAGAAATATTTGTGCGCATAAGTGTTTATATATGCGCGCGACAGTTGCAATTTTTTTCAAATTTAAGTGGTCTCTCAAGTAATTATTGTTTTCTCAAGTTAGTTAGTGGTCCCCATCGTACTTTGTGAATAAGTTAGTTGGGGGGCATTTAGGGGATAGAATGGAGGGGACTATTAGTCGCTCCCTTTTTTTTTAACCTGGCTTTAGGTAGATTGAATAGTTAGGTAATCTCAGAAAATACGGTATCGTGCAAACCAGTCAGATATTATCTGACCGTATCCGACTCTGCATCCGAAAATTAGATAAGGATATTCGATATCCGAATACCTACGCAGATACGGATACAGATATGGTTTAAAATTTTAATTATGTTTACTATTATAAAAATCAGATATCTGTATTTGTATCCATATCTGTCTAATATCCGATCTGTATCGATAAATAAAAGTGGATACAGATATGGTTCCGTTTGCACCCCTAACTCGATAGATAGATGACAGTTTGTGGATGGACGACGCATTTTTTAGTCTATAACTTTCATATTGTACTGATGATAATTATGTTAGATTTTTTAGCTGAAAAAAAAATCTAGCAGCTGTACCAATAATATTTCTACAAGCCTTTTGTGTTAGCGGATATTTTAAATTCAGGCACGAATTAATGAGGCTATGTTAATATGCATATTACACATTTATATTTTTGTTTTTAAATTTGACATAATCAAACTGAACCGATCAATATGATCTTTATATGAAAACATACTTGCAGGCCAAATTTTATGATAGAAAGAGAATTTCTTAATTTTAAAATTTTGGAACATTCAAAAACTTTTATTTTCTACCTATAAAATAGTAAAAAAACATGTAGAAGAATATAAAATTTGGTCTGATCCAATGAGCGGATTCAGAGCGGATTATCCGGCTCCGTTTTCAGCCCTACATAAGAGGCATCTTATTATTTATTATGATGTCGCAGGTATTTGGTACCGTAAAATGTCACAAATTCATTTTTTTTTTATTATGTTTCAAATTTGAAACCAAATTAATGTTGAATTCTAACTATTTATCTTTTTCATTCTCAGAAAAGATACGTGTGCACAAAATAAATAAAATAATCAAGTTAACCACGATTCATTTATTCCAATACATTAATTTTTTTAATATTCTGATCTAATATAAAATGAATTTCAAACATGAAAAAATTGACGTGCTTGATTTTTTTTTATAAAATTAAACAAGATTAATTTGCTGTTGGATCGGATATTGGGTTTTAAATTAAAAATCAGAATTAAAAAAATGGGTTTGTTATAGATTATGTCACGAAATATTTATAAGATCGAAATCCCTCCGTTAATTTTTGTTTAGTAGTAACGGAAAGGGGAAGTTTCATGTACACCCTCAACAATCTCGAAATTATGTATTTCTCTCTCTAAAATACATAATATCATATTTACCCTTCTGAATTTAAAAAACTCACAAATTTATCCAATCACTAACTGGGAATGATTAATAGAACGCCTGCTGGGCCCACTTGCTTAACTGTCTAATCTTGCAAGTGTTGCAACTTCAAAAGAAAGTCTACAGGGGCCCACCAGCAGCGTGTAAAGCTAACCGCAACCCGCGATTATCCAGTCTAGGTTGAATTCGTGTCCTCTGAGATATCTCATATTTTGCGTGACTTTTTGGTAAATCTCAACCGTTCAAATACGCTCCCGCACATATCTCAAAGAAAAAAGAATACTACCTCCAGCGCTATCCCTGAATAGTCACCGGACACGTCGGTCATGCAAAATATGAGATATCTCAGAGGATTCGAACTCGTCTAGGTCACAATATAGAACTGCTTTCATGGTCAGATAGAATGCTGTGCTCTCAAAATCAAAGTCCACAGACACATCCTTACGATTTACCAACGGTCCAGATCGGGTATTCTCGAACCATTCAGATCAAGCATTGACCTGAATCAAGAAATGGAGCGTATAGCCGTATAGCAGCAGACCCGCTAACTTTAGATCGGACGTTATAAATTGGGTATCACAAGCTGGCTACACCATCACGAATAACAGCAAATACAAATAATCCATCCCTCTGCTTTTTCAAAAATGTTTTTATTTTCCCTCCCAAATAACCAAAACGGGCGAAACAAACATATAAACAAAGCGTAATTCAAAAAATAAAGAAGAAAGGACGAAACTGAAAATTCCAAAAACAGTGCCCACTCACCGTGCTCTCTAGCAGTGCCAGTCAGCAGATCAAAACTCCTCTCTTTTCTTTTCCCTCCCACCGAACCCTAGCCCGCCTTTCCCTTCCCGTCGCCATGGATGACCCCAAAACGCTAGATCTACTCACTGACCTCGTTTCCCGCCTCCTCTCTCCTACCAATCCCTCCCCGGTCGACCACTCCCGCGCGCTCAGCTTCGCCACGCGCCTCCTCTCCAGTCGTCTCTCCCCCTCACTCTCCCAGGACGAGCACGCCATGGCTGAGTCGATCAAGCGCGATCTCGCAGTCTCCGGCCGCACCTCAGAAGCACTTGCATTCTCTGATCTCCACTCCAAGCTCGCTGCCAGATCGTCCCTTCCTGGCGGCGTTCAAAACCGCTGGGCCCTCCTCTACCTCCTCAAATCTCTTTCAGGCCGTCGGAGCTACACATCAGGTGGATTGCCATCTCTTCCTCTCGAAAGCCCTAATCCCAGTCATAACTCTGCCAGTCATAACTCGACGAGGAAGAAAAACCTGGGGTTGGGAAGTGGGGTGTTGCTCATGTCAAAGGACCCTGAAAATGTTCGACAAAATTCCTTGAGGGAATACTCGGTGCTGGTAATGGACGACAACGAAGTGGAAGAATCTTCCCTTGTCAGAGATGTACTGTATGCTTGTCAGGGAATCGATGGCCGGTATGTGATGTATCGGTCGGTTAATGGAACAGATGGCTATGATTTGCCAGAGTCTCTCACACTACCCAGATCAACACGGACCATGGTTAGGAAATTGTGTGAAATTGGTTGGCTGTACAAAAAAATCAAGGGTTTTATTAATGAAAGCGTGAGTAAAATCCCATCAGAGGAGGTGGGAACCGTTAGTCAGGCCTTTTGCTCAGCTTTGAATGATGAACTGACTGACTACTACAAGCTATTAGCGGTGCTGGAGTCGCATTCGATGAACCCAATCCCTACTCCTGGGTCTGACTTAGGCTTGCAAGCAAATTACCTCTCTCTAAGGCGTTTAGATGTATGGTTGGCAGAGCCAACAGTGAGGATGCGTTTAATGGCAGTTTTGGTTGATGGATGTCGTGGTCTAAAAGGTGGGGCGATGGCTGGGGCTATACACAGACATGCCAAGCATGGTGACCCACTTGTGCAAGATTTCATGGGTCGTCTCCTCAAACGGGTATGTTCGCCACTTTTCGAAATGGTAAGGAGTTGGGTGTTGGAAGGAGAATTGGAGGATGTTTTCTCAGAATTTTTTGTTGTCGGTCAACCAGTAAAGGCTGAATCTTTGTGGCAAGAAGGTTATCGGATTGAACCTGCCATGCTTCCTTCATTTATTTCTCCTACATTGGCCCGGAGGATTTTTCGAACTGGCAAGTCGATTAATTTCTTAAGGGTTTGTTGTGATGATAGTGGATGGGCTGCTGCAGCGGCTGATGCTGCTGCACATGTGGGGACCAGCACAAGTCGATGGGGACTAGGGTATGGCCAGATTGATGCACTAGAGGCACTCGTTGTAGAAGCTGCCAAGAGAATCGATTGCCATTTAATGGATGTCATACACGAGAGATATAGATTTAAAGATCATTGCCTTGCCATAAAGAGGTACTTACTCCTTGGTCAAGGGGACTTCGTCCAGTATCTAATGGATACAGTTGGGCCTGAGCTGTCAGAGCCAGCCAATACTATAAGCGCCTTCCAGTTGGCGGGCTTACTGGAGGCATCCATAAGGGCCTCCAATGCACAATACGATGACCAGGATATTCTTGATCGGCTAAAGGTAAAAATGATGGATCATAGTGACGGAGATAGGGGCTGGGATGTGTTTTCTTTGGAGTATGATGCACGTATGCCCCTGGACACCGTCTTCACAGCCTCTGTAATGAAACGGTATCTAAAAATCTTCAACTATTTGTGGAAGCTGAAGCGGGTTGAGCATGCTTTGACAACTGTGTGGAAAACCTTGAAGCCGAACGTTATTGTTAAGAGCATATTTGCAAAGGAACCTATACTAAGGAAATGCCAGGTCATATGGAATGAGATGAACCATTTCGTGACGAATTTTCAGGACTACATTATGTTTGAGGTGCTGGAGGTTTCATGGGCCCATTTCTCTGATGAAATGGAAGCATCAAGAGATTTAGATGACCTCTTGTCAGCACATGAGAGATATCTAGAGTCAATTGTGGAGAAGTCTCTGCTCGGTGAAAGATCAAGCACCTTGCGGGCATCTCTTTTTGGGTTATTTGAGGTAATTTTAAGGTTTAGAAGCCACGCGGATAGGTGGTTTGAGCAGATCTATGAGCTCCAATCGAGGTAATTTTCTAAGTTTATGATAAAGCACTGGGTAACACTGGCCCAACATTTATGTGTAGTCTATTAGTTTGGTATTACATACGTCAACTTGTAAAATAGGATTTTTGAGTTTTAAGTGTTCTATTTATCATTCAATCGAGTTAGCATCACCCAGATTTGACGAAATGTTCTCTGAATTACCACCACATCAAATTGATTAAGTATGTGGTCTTGATTTTTACGACAAGTTTTTCCTGGACCTATTTTGCACAATGGATCTTGATTTTCTTTCCTCGTGTTCTTGAGTTAGAGCTTCAGAAATATATGGGCATGCTTTATGTTTTGATGTACTTGAACCTAAGCTAACTTTGTATTCTTTTGGTTCCACTTTAAGTGAAAATGGTATGCTCGAAAGTCCTTCCCTGTTGTAGTCCAAAATGACAAAAACATCCCCACACTTTCTAGTTTGAAAGATAAATTTAAGTATGAAATACACTTTAAGGGCTTCTTCAAATTGGGACTTCTATATCAGTAAAAAGTATATGCTATCTGTAACATAAAATTGATTTACGTGTAATGTCAACTCTTGTCAGGTCATCCCGGATAGTGTCATGTTGATGCAGGTTGTCAACCATTTCTGTCCTTCGTATATGCTGTCTCTGTTGGAAGTTGGTGATAAAGGGAACATTTGATTATTAGTATTAAAGCTTGACTAATGACTGTATCATAAGAACCAGATGATTACTTGTGTGTCATTCTTGTGGAATTTATTTAATCCCTGTTTATTGTCCTTAATATATTTCCCTATTTCTTGTGTTTAATCTTTTGTATTGCTTTCTTTTGTAGTATTGTTCTATGATTTGCAATAGATTTAATTTCTGGTAGTTTTATTTTTACACAGAGGGAAGGCAGAATCTAGGCAAAAATCAAAGAAGAGAGGCCAACTGCTTGATGGTGCCAAGAAGGCTATGACCCAGATGGGTGGAGAGCTTTTCCGCAAAATGGGAGAAGATCTGGATCAAATTGCAAAAGACTACTCAAATTCTCTTGATACCTTTATAAAACAGCTACCTCTGCAACAACATGTGGACTTGAAGTTCCTTTTTTTCCGTTTGGACTTCACCGAGTATTACAGCTGTCACAAATGAAAAGGAAAATAAAGAAATATAAATGTGACAAAGACAAAGTAAAATTTGTGCATTCATCATTGTATTTAGACAAGGTTGGTTTTTTTAACTTTTTTTCTTTTTTGTGAAGTTATGTTTGAAGAGAGAAGTTGTAAGTTAGATTGCCACTTCCAAAAACTGGATTGTTTGCTGCAAAAAGGTAAAGGCAGCAAATGAACAGCTCTGGTTAAATTAGGTTTGGGTGACTTTCTGGTCTTTGGTTGTTTCAATTGTGTGATTGTTTATTTTGGGCCACTTAAAATACCTCATGCCCACTTTTTGTCTTGGGTCAAATTCAGGTTCAGGTTTTTGATCGATCGGCTTTACTGCATCCAAAGTAGATTTGAGGTTGCAGTCAGTTTTTTTTTTTAATTTGCATGGACTCAGGTTCTTCAGTAAAATTGAGCTTGGTGTCCAGTAATAGGTTCTAAGTCTTGTTTCAAGTTTTAACACTTAATAAAGAAAAACAAAACAGGTCTGCTCAAAGATTTGGTCATATTGTAACAACCCATTGCAGAAAGTAGTAGTTTGGCCAATAAATATATTAAAAAGAAAAATATTCAGTCCAGGTGTAATTATTCGTTATTCCCCTACAAATATAGTTAATTCCTCTACCATGTGCTGCCACTGAGATCACTTCTCTTTCTGTCCCTTTTGAATTGCAGGTGTACATTAATTCTATAACACGGCTGATCATTAAGCAGATTTTGAGATTGGATACTGCACTTTATGGGTGTTCACTTTTATTGGTGACTTGTTTGCTGATGTCTTTTGGGATTTTTGAGTTTTGGTTGCTGATGTCTTGTAAATTTTCCTAGGCTGTGTAGAATCTGGTAAAACTGATGTTACCTGACAATCCATCTCAATCACAGTAGTAATGCCAATGATTGTGTTGTAAAATTAATTTCATATTTTTGTGTACACAATTTGACAGGAATTAGTTGTTTATTTGAATCAGGATTGTTTGGGTTAATAATATTCAATATTAAATAGTCTGTAAAACTCTCAGCACTGTATTGGGTTGACTGTGCCACAAACTGCCAAGAGGACACTGCAGTGCATACCAGAGCAACTTGTTAATCAGCCACACAAAAAAAAAAATTTGTTACCAAGTTAATTCTGGCTTGTCATATTTGTTAATTTTGTACTTTCAATATTAGGGTTAGTTGAAAAGATTTAACCTATTTAGTGACTGCTTTTTTATTTTAACAAGGAGAATTAAATATGGACGTCTCTCTAAAAAAAATTCATAAAGTATAAAACGTTGGAAATGCAACCATACTGTTTCATTTTTGTCAATATATAAAATAAGAGGTTTCTTGGGATTTTGGTACTACATACCAACTGAGACTGCCTATATTGTCTATAAGATTATTTTGTTGTGGTTGGGATTAGCTGATTTTGTTGGTACTTGGTACCTTGAAGTTCAGGTTTGAGCTCCTTAGAGCAGATTATCACATATTTTAATTATTTGGACTACGATATATTTGAATTGAAATTAAACGTTTACCTCATTAATGAAATATATTTCTTCCGGAAAATGAAGTTTGAATACTTGATTTGCAACTTATTTAATTTTTTTTTTTCAATTGTGAATAAAAACCTGGAACTCTGGTCTTTAAATTTATAGATACGTACTCGATATATCTGTTCCTGGTTGATGCATATTATATATTATTTATTAACCAACGGGGACATATTCTAGGTTGATGCATATTATATATTCTTTATAAAAACATATTATAAAATTGAATAAAAACCTTTTTATTTGACATTCATACAAAATTAAGAAAAAATATATTTAAATAAAAAAATAGAAATTCAAATAATAAATAACAATAAAAGAAACAACAACAAATGAAAAAAAAAAATCAAATATAACATGAAAAAGGTTCTTGAAGCATCATTATCAGTGTGATCCTCTTCGATGTAGTAGATTATAATTTCTCAAATTGAAAACTATAATAAAAATATTAAAAAATAGAAATGTTAAATTAATATGGTTCATATCTTATTTTACACATAAGTACAACAATATAAGTGTTAAACAAACAAAATAAGAAAAGTAGATTATAATTTCTCAAATTGAGAACATATAATAAAAATAATAAAATTAGAAATATTAAATTAATATGGTTCATATCTTATTTCTTACATAAGTACAACAATATAAGTGTTTGTTTACAAAACTACTAAGCATAACTATCACATAGAAAGTAAATTTATTATACCCCTAGAGTAAACTTTAATTGGCATCTTCCAAACCGGACCAAGACTCAGAATTTAAATTAATTTTCAAATCAGCCCCTCTCACAGAAAAATCATGTACCAATAAGCAATGAAGAAACTACTACTACTTCAATTCAAAAATTAATAAATTGAATTTATAAGTTTCACTGCACAATGCTTCTCGTCTTGTGTTGGTCGTGGAGTGGGGAAATTTAACACAAAACACAATACGATTTAATATCTAATTTTCTCCACAAGCAAGACAGGTCATTAAATGATTCATATATTTAGAGAAGAAATGATCTGTAAAGAAACAAAATTGAGAAAGATACGATTAAATGATTCAAATAAGGATTTTCTCTACAAATATATTATTCATGAAAATTTCTCAATAGATCATTTCTCTACACGAAAATTTTAGATATTCTTCATTTTTTCTATAGATCAGAAAGATATAATTCATTGTTTCCATCAGTACGAAATCTGTTATTCATCTATTCACAAAGATACAGTAATCCTAATAAATATTATTTCTCCTCTTGACACAATGAATATAGCATATCAGAAAAAATCTTTTTCTCTATATATTCAGAAAGATTGAATAATTTTCATTTTCATTATCAAATATATAAATGACGAGAAGAAATGAAACAAAGGAAACAAAAAAAAATTAATTATAGGAATCATATATAGCTTTAAGGAGAAATAAATAAACTTATCACTAGAGATTTATTCAATTTTAATTGTGACAAACTATATGGCAGTATGTGTGGCGAGTATATTTTTAACTAAATTTAGACTTGTGCACATAAAACATACGTATTTAATCAAATGAAGACATATTTATGTGATTGGAGTGGAATTAAACTTGGTGCAAAAATTTGATCCCGTAAAATGAAGTAATAAATAGTAAAACGTCGCCTGAGAGATTCGAACTCTCGCGGGGAAACCCCATGTACTTAGCAGGCACACGCCTTAACCACTCGGCCAAAGCGACATTGTTGTTTATCAAACTTTATATTAATAAAAATAATATATCTGTGACACACGCGTCTGTTCCTCTCTAGGAGCAAGGAGCAAAGAGCCAAAGGCCGAACCAATCATTTACCCACCAGGCACTCAGGCAGCAAAGAGCCAAAGACTGAATCCGATTCCGATCCCAGCGTACGTCCCCCGTCCGCCACCCCCATGTCCTCCGCCGCGTCTCCCTCCAACCCCTTCAGCCCCTCAACCCCCTCCTCTTCCTCCCCTTCCCTTACTTATTATTGCCACCTCTGCCGACGGAGTGTTGATCTTTCCCCCGTCCCTGGCCCCCTCCGCTGCCCCGACTGCTCCGGTGGATTTCTCGAAGAAGAAAACGAGCTACCCCCGCCTCCTCCCCCTCCCCCACCCCATCTCGCTGACATCTTCTCAGACGAGTCTGACCACGATCTCGACGATTCCTCCGACCTCTTGCCCTCCTCCCCTACAACCGCCGCTCAGAACTACCTCCGACGCCTCATCCTCCGCCTCTCCTCTGACGACATCCCTATCGCTCCCCGGGGCCCCTCCCCTGCCTCCCCTCCCTCAATCTCTTCTATCCCCACTGTTTCCATCTCAGAATCCTCCCTCCCTTGCGCTGTTTGTAAAGATGAGTTTGTTACCTCCTTTCCGGCTCGTCTTCTCCCCTGCGGCCACTTGTATCACTCTGATTGCATTGTGCCATGGCTATCTCGCCACAATTCTTGTCCTGTTTGCCGGGCCCCCATTCCTTCTACACAACAAGCCACAGAATTGCCCCCATCTCCACCTCCTGGAACAAGGACTCATGTATCAATTCGGTTCAGGACGCTCCTGGATGAAATGAGTAATGACAATAGTGGCGGGGCCCGGGCACTGAGAGTTGCACTCAGAGAAATCACAAGAAGGACAGTGGTGAGAGAGCCCACAGCAGCTGAGGCATCACCAACCCAGTTGGCACAGGCTGAGACAGGTGGCTCAGCAGGGCCAGCGAATAGTGGGGAGACCGTCTCATCAGCATGGCCTGTCAGTGGCAGTGGCAGTGGCGCTGGTGGGTTTGTTGGTGCTGGGAGGAGCAGCAGGTTAGATGAAGATGGAGATGCTGTCATGTCAGAGGCTCGAGAGGGCCTATTTGATTGATGGGAGTTTGAATTGGAGTTTTCTGTTGCAATGGTTCGAACTTTGGAAGGTGAGGTATGTAGGTATGTGTTTTGTTCTGCTGAGTTAATTTGGGCTTGGTTGGGAAGGTTCAATCTTTTGACGTTTTGATTTCTTGTTGTGCTTTTTAGTTATGTTAGTCTGGTTGCTTAATTTGGTTTATTTGTTGTGTTATTGGTCTGACCTAGAATCTGATTTGTGTTCTGTTTTATGTCGATATGGTTTTCTTATTCATATAAGATAATGAAATCGCTAGCCTTTGGTAAAAAGTTGGGTGGGGCACAAAGCATAGTAAATGGTCTATTGCTAGTTCTGAACTTGTATGAACTCATGCTAACCAGCACCTGATGAAACTTGTCACTTCTTTGATAAGTGATCTTTTTTACTTGTTCGTGATAGTTTGGGCAATATTTAATTGAAAATATTTTGTGGGTTTTATAAGCTATGGCAATACCATTTACGGGTGTCAGAAATGTAAGACACAAGTCAAAGTTGCAGCTGATGTCATATCCCCTCTAAATTTCATGATATCATATTTACCCTTCTAAATTTCAAAAATCCACAAATTTACCCAATTTATTTACTTTTCTATTAGAACTCTTTTTAAATTTATGAAGTATCCATTTTACCCTTTATTAAAAAATAATAAAGTGGAGTATATGTAGTTTGTGTAAGAAAAACGTTCCGTCTTCTTACCGATCGGTTTTCGAGGACAATGATTCATTTCTCTACTTGACACGCATACATAGTAACACTTATGCATATGCCTTGTGTGTACATCACAAGAAAATTAACCATTTGCTCTCAAAACCTGCCAGTTAGAACACTAAATATTTCTCTTAAACAAGTTATATATATATTTCTCTTAAACAAGTTATATATATATATATTTCTTTTATTTTTTAATAAAAGGTAATGGGTATATTATAAATTTAAAATGAGTTTTAATAGAAAAGTAAATTGAGTAAATTTGTGAGTTTTTGAAATTTAAAAGGGTAAATATGGTATTATGAATTTTAGAGGGGGGATACGTAATTTCGAAGTTTTTGAGGGGTATACATTTAATTCCCCCAAAGGCCCAAACTTAAAAGATATTGTCTAGTAATGTAATACTTTTCTTTCTAATTCCATCAAACATACCATTAGGTAATTTTGTTACTTGTTTTGATAGCCCTGGTTATCAGTTGCAAGAATTCTTTAGGTTTGTTAAATGATTCATCCAAATTCCATATAGATTCCTGACTTTATTAAGTTTCATCAGAATTATTGTGTTTTTAACAAAATTAAACATGCTTTCTGGCCTAGCAGATAGATATAATATTACTGTAGTTCCTTTGAGCTGTTGACATGGCATTTTAAACCCCCCCCCCCCCTCCAACCACCACCAACCCACACACAGATTTGAGGGCTGGGGGTTGGTTGGATGTGAGTGTTGCATTGCCCCTTTATTTTTGTTCGCTCCATCTTTTGTATCTTGTTTGCTCAATCTTAATTGCTTGTAATTAGAGTTGGTGAACTCATCATAATT